>JAJEJH010000533.1:429354-591235 GCA_026122585.1 Anacardium occidentale
TGTGTTTCCAGAGGATCTGCCAGGGTTGCCTCCTGAGAGAGAGTTGGAGTTTTGCATAGAGTTACTTCCGGGTACGGCTCCTATCTCGAAGGCTCTGTATCGGATGGCTCCAGCCGAGTTGCAAGAATTGAAGAAACAGCTGCAAGAGCTTATTGATAAGCGCTTCATAAGGCCGAGCTGCTCGCCATGGGGTGCTCCCATCTTGTTTGTCAAGAAGAAAGACGGAAGCCTGAGAATGTGTATAGATTACCGAGAGCTGAACAAGGTAACAGTGAAGAACAAGTATCCGTTGCCCAGGATTGATGACTTGTTCGATCAGTTGAGTGGAGCGGCAGTGTTCTCCAAGATAGATTTGAGGTCTGGGTATCATCAAGTCAGAGTTGTAGATCGAGATGTACCCAAGACAGCTTTCAGGACGAGGTATAGCCACTACGAGTTTGTGGTGATGCCTTTTGGGTTGACGAATGCTCCTGCAGTATTTATGGATTTGATGAACCGAGTTTTCCAAGACTGTCTAGATAGATTCGTTGTTGTCTTTATCGACGACATCTTGGTCTACTCGAGGAGTATAGAGGAGCATGAGGATCATCTGAGATTTGTTCTTCAGAGATTGAGAGATCGTCAGCTTTATGCCAAGTTCAGCAAGTGTGAGTTCTGGTTGAGCAGTGTAGCTTTTCTCGGGCATGTAGTTTCAACAGCTGGTATTTCAGTTGACCCGAGTAAGATAGAAGTGATGTTGAGTTGGCCGAGACCAAGGACACCTAAGGAGGTTAGAAGTTTTCTTGGTTTAGCTGGATACTACCGCAGATTTATTGAGGGTTTTTCCAGCATAGCGAGGCCGTTGTCAGCTTTGACTCGCAGAGAGGTTCCGTTTGTTTGGACCGAGGTCTGTGAGGAGAGATTTCAGGAATTGAAGCAGAGATTGACTAGCGCTCCAGTGTTGGCATTACCTTAGGAGGGTGTCGACTATGAGGTCTATTCAGATGCATCCCACCAGGGGATTGGAGCGGTCTTGATGCAGCAAGGTAGGGTGATTGCCTATGCCTCTAGGCAATTAAAGGATTATGAGTTGAGATACCCTACGCATGATTTAGAGTTGGCTGCAGTAGTTTTTGCATTGAAGATCTGGAGACATTATCTGTATGGTGTCAGGTGCTGCATATTTTCAGATCATCAGAGTCTCAAGTACTTCTTTACTCAGAAAGAATTAAACATGAGACAGAGAAGATGGTTAGAGCTAGTAAAAGATTATGATTGCGAGATTCGCTATCATCCGGGCAAAGCTAATGTAGTAGCTGATGCCTTGAGCAGGAGAGTAGCTCTATCCATGATTTCAGTGCAGAGTCAGTTGCAGCATGAGATTGCCAGAGAGGATATTGAGATTATGACAGCTGGTTTCTCCAGGCTTCAGTTAGTGTCTACGCTGTATGATGATATCAGAGTTGCTCAGACGTCAGATGTTTGGGTACAGAGTATGATTCAGAGGGTTTATCAGGGCACAGCGCTAGACTTTGAGATCAGAGACGGGATTCTGAGATTCAGAGACAGAGTTTGTGTGCCAGAGGACACAGATTTGAGACAGAAAATCTTGTCAGAGGCTCACAGTACAGCTTATTCAGCGCATCCCGGTAGTACCAAGATGTACCAAGATCTTAAGAGAGGGTTTTGGTGGTCTGGTATGAAGAAAGATATCTCAGAGTTTATAGCCAGATGTTTGACTTGCCAGCAAGTCAAAGCAGAGTATCAGAGACCTTCTGGGTTGTTACAGCCACTGAGGATTCCTGAGTGGAAATGGGAGAGTATCTCCATGGATTTCATTTCAGGACTTCCCAGAGTTCAGCGTGGGTACAGCAGTATATGGGTCATAGTGGACAGATTGACCAAGTCAGCTCACTTCTTGCCGATCAGAGAGGGTATGAGCACAGATCAATTGGGCCGTTTGTACGTCAGAGAGGTGGTCAGATTACATGGGGTTCCCAGAGATATAGTTTCAGATAGAGATACGAGGTTTTTATCTGCTTTCTGGGGTAGTCTACAGAGAGCATTGGGAACCAGACTTCATTTCAGTTCAGCTTACCACCCGCAGACAGATGGTCAGACTGAGAGAGTCAACCAGATTTTAGAGGATATGTTGAGAGCCTGTTGCATGGACTTTCAGACCAGTTGGGCTGATTTACTGCCGTTGATGGAGTTCGCCTATAACAACAGCTATCAGTCTACGATCCAGATGGCACCTTTCGAGGCCTTGTATGGTAGGAGGTGCAGGTCACCATTGTATTGGGATGACATTGGTGACAGAGATTCCCTAGAGTCAGCATGGGGCCAGAGATGACTCAGCTTATGATTGAGCAGATCAGAGTTATCAGACAGAGAATTCAACAGGCCCAGGATCGTCAGAAAAGCTATGCAGACCTGAGGCGTAGGGACATAGAGTTTGAGGTTGGAGACCATGTGTTTCTCTGAGTTGCTCCCTACAGACGTGTCTTGAGATTTGGCAGAAAAGGCAAGTTGGCTCCGAGATTCATTGGGCCATATCAGATTCTGGAGAGAGTAGGCAGAGTTGCTTATAGACTTGCTCTTCCAGTCAGTATGGACAGAATCCACAGTGTGTTTCATGTCTCTCAGCTGAGAAAATATGTGAGTGATCCGTCTCACGTGTTAGAGGTTCAAGATCTGGAGTTATCAGATGATTTGAGCTACCAAGAAGTCCCAGTTCAGATTTTGGACTACAGAGTAAAGAAGCTCAGAAACAGAGAGATTCTCCTAGTTAAAGTTCTGTGGAGAAGTCAGAGAATCGAGGAAGCTACATGGGAAGTTGAAGCTGAGATGAGAGAAAGATTCCCTGATTTATTTAGGTAATTCTGGGGACGGAATTTTTATTAGAGGGGGGAGAATTGTAATGACCCAAGGGGTAGAATTGTCATTTTAGAGAGTTTTGAGGGGTAGAAGAGCCATTTTAGAAGTCCTTTGGGACTTGGGTATAGTTTCTGCGCTTGTGGGGGTGGAAATGGCTATTTTTCACTACACACGACCGTGTGCCCAGGACACACGACCGTGTGTCTTGCCCAGCTAGATTTATTTGTTTTGTTTTCCAGTTGCGCGCAGTTCCAGCTTTCCCAGCTTATTTCCAGCTTTTCTCTTCTTCTTCCTCAGCTCCAGTGAACCCTAGAGTTCCAGAGAGAGATCCCCCCGCAGCTCAGCTTCAGATTAGAGATCCAGAGTCTTCCAGAGAGAGAGATAGAGCTTCCATGACGCGAGGTAAGTGTTTTCCTTACCTCCTTCGCTGAGTTCAGAGCCTGTTTGGCTATTTCCAGCTTATGTGAACTTGATGTGTGCTTGTTTGAGATATTTCCAGCATGCTTGAGTTTGATTATATGCATGATTGGATGTTTGAGTGGCTTTCATGCTTATTTGTGTATATATAGATATATACATGAGATATATGCTTCAGTTATTATGTATGGCGTGTTTGAGTTGATGATTTGATGATTATTTGCGTGATTTCAGCAGTAGTATGTGTTTATGTTTGATGTTTTGGAGTGTGGAAGTGCTGGTGTGGGAATTTCTGGATTTCCAGACGCCATCTGCAGTTTCTGGGTCGAGCACACGACCGTGTGTCCCGGAGGCACGCCCGTGCGTCCTCTTTTCTGCATGGGACACGGCCGTGCATGCTGCCCGTGTGCGTCTGAAAACCCGGACACATGCCCGTGTGCCCGAGTGACACACGCCCGTGTGCTTTCTCTCCCAATTCCACACGCCCGTGTTCGCTGAAGCACGGGGAGAAGAAGATGGCAGACACACGCCCGTGTGCCCGAGTACACACGCCCGTGTGCCTTGCCTAGTTTGCATGAAATATTCCAGAATCGCACACGCCCAGCAGCACGACGGGGACACGGTCCCGTGTGCCTTGACACACGCCCGTGCGTCCCAGAACACACGCCCGTGCGTCCTAGAACACACGCCCGTGCACTTCAGAAATCAACAGTAATTAATTCTAAAAGAGAATTAAGCCACTCTAAGCCAGTTTTAAGCACACAGAACTCAGTAATCAGCTAATAAATCAGCATTTCATGCATGATTATCAACATTAGCACGACATGCTATATCAGATATTTTCAGACTGGATCCAAAGATCCAGAAACATGATTTTCAGATATACATATATGATTTTCATATATCAGATAGGGGTGAATACGAGGGGGCACCTGTGAGTTCGCACACCTGCTAGAGAGGGAAACCAGCGTCCGCCAGAGGACATGGTCACTGACCAAGCTCATCAGAGAGTGCTGGTTGTGCATCAGTAGATTCAGTAGGACTTTGAACTCACACGGCCAGGGTGCCGAATCCCTGTATTCATCAGTCTGACCAGCACAGCAGATATTTTCAGATATTTCAGAGATTTTCAGTACTTTCTGATACAGATTTCAGATATACTATACGTATATATTCAGGATCTTCGGATCACAGTTTTATTATCAGAAAGAGTTTTCAGAAAAGACAGTTTTTTTTTCATAAAAACAAGCCTGAGGGCAAGTTTTTACAGTTTTCAGCATACATGACATCAGCATATACATTTCATTGTCATGTACAGCATCTCATGAGAAACAGATGAGAACAGATCAGTAACAGAACAGAAACAGAACATAATTCAGTAATGAATTAAGCAGTAATGGATATACTTCGGTATATCAAGAGAATCAGAATAAGAAAACTGTCTAGCAGAACCTCCTACGTGACGAGTCACGTAGCCAGTGATTGTTTGGACCTGCGAGTGTTGTGTTTGGAAACGCTTGCTGAGTGACTTTGTCACTCACTCCCTTCCCTGTTTCCTTTTGTAGGTCAGTAGTTCGAGGCTGAGCTGGAGCGAGACCGCTGCGAGATTTTGGGGATATGGTTCGGCAGCAGTAGATGGCATGTTGGCTCGCATGCTTCAGTTTCTCATGTACATATATGTGTGTATTATACCCTAGTACACTGTACGTTCAGTTATTTTTATACATGAGTAACTTGGGTTTCCACGCTTATATTTAATTTACTTTCATAGTAAATTATAGTTACAGATTCTTTATTAAGAAATTTTTCAGACAGCAGCAGTTTTTTTTCTGTAGAGGTCCCCGTCTCAGGTATATTTTATTATTATATGTACAGTATTTTCCGCAGCGCACAGTAACCTGGGCGGGGGTCGCTACACATCCAGTAAGTGTTTCCTATCTCTGACACTAAATTAGTTCTCCTATGAGGATTCTCGTTGCAATCAATGCTAAAAACATATATATACACTGGAGAGAAACCAAACTGGTTCTCACGTGCTATTCTTATGTTCATACTCTGTTCTGGTACTCATGTTCTAACATTCGTGTTTCATATTCTGTAATTCACCTATCATTATGTGATTTCATGTATTTTGAATGGTTACTGTTTCATTGTTTCTCACTGATTAATCATAACTTAATAATGCTTTACTGTGGATGTCATATGGAAATGACATACTATGAAGTATGCTGAAGTCGTGTCTAGGCCTTGACTTGTATATGAAAAATAGTTTTCTAAAAACTGTATACTAAAATATTGTTGTTGGATCCGAAGATCCTAAAATATCTTATAATATACTAGAATCTGAAAACTAAAACTGAAAATCGTATCCCAAGATACTTACCGTACTGCGTAGATTGATGAATACAAGAATTCGACACCCTGACCATGTGAGTTTCCTATGTAAACACATGTTAGAAACTGTATAAGACACGTGCTACATCTGAATCTGAAATCTAAGTACTGATATGTGCACAGAGAACTGATAGCTGAATCTGATAACTAAAAACTGATCTGTGCACAGAATACTGAATCTGAGTGCAAAGCACTGTAACTGATCATCAACCCTAAGCTATTAGCTGAACACACCAACATATGCCAATATATAATGGCTAGTATAATTATATAGACCTTGATGCTGGCTCCCGTATCGGGTGTGTTGAAACTCACAAGTGTCCCATAGTATTCACCTCTAAAATCAATATTTTTCTACTGAAAACATGCATTTGAATTCTTGGATCCCTTTTTGAAAACACTGTATGACATGCCATGTCATGATGTGCACATAATGCATTATGTATGCTTATCTGATCTCAATTCACTGATTTATATCAATTATGTGACTTTTACTGTGTATTATGCTTATTCATGCTTTATTTTCTCATTTCTGCGTGATGCACGGGCGTGCGTGTTTATGTGCACGGGCGTGCATAAGTGTGCACAAGCTTGCACGAGCCGTGAGCTAATCGTGCGAGCTGGTCGTGCTAGGTTCTGTGATTTTAAATCATTTTCTTCTTTTCTGTGCATGCATGATCGTGACATGAACATACACAATCGTGACTGTGCGTTATTCGATCGTGCACGGTTACGTGAACATGGTCGTGACCATGCAAAACTTCACATGCATGGGCGTGCGCTACTTGTGCACGGTTGTGCTCCTTGCTCTGCTTCAACATGGTTGACCTGATCATGCTCCATCCCATCCAATTTTCATACCAAATGTAAATCAATTATTTCTTACATGTCAAGCACTTCATATACACATGCTTTTGCTACCAATAATATAAATTCTCATCCTCAATCATCCAATCATCTCAAAACATGCATATACACACATAACCTCACGTATATCAATCATATATACATAATAATCATCATCATCATCTCAAGGTCATCAAACATACAAGGGAAACATCACAAACATGCTGGAATCAGACTCATACTCATGTGCAACCAACACATCACACAAAGGAAGAAAGTGAAAGAGGTAAGAAACACCTACCTCTAGCCATGCAAATTAAGCTTTCTATCTCAAGGAAATCTCACTCTTAAGCTGGATGGGAAGCTCCTGTATGCTGCTCTTCTCTTCTAGAGTTGCTGGTGTCTGAGATTGAAAGAAGCTTTGGGTGAAAAATAAACTGGAAGACATGATAAAGATGACTGAAAATGAAGACGACTAAATATCATTGCACGCACGGGCGTGCGCCTCAACATGCACGGCCGTACATGGTAGAAAAATTACACTAATGCCATTTTCCCTTGCATGCATGCAAACCTCTCAACAGGATCCATGCAAAAGCCACCTAACTTTAAAAAACATCTATTTCACTCCTGAACTCTCTCACAACCTTAGTATTATTATCAAATCTCATTCTAACCCCAGATTACCTACCTAAAAGACATTTCTAACCTTGAGATGTTACAACATATGATTAGATAATATAATTATATTTAAATTTTTTTCTCTTTTTAAAATTAATTAATCACATACTATTACTCTTTAGAAAAACAATTGCCGATGAAATCTCAAGATTCCTAAAATTTAGACTCAAGAAGACTTATAAGATGAGTCCAATATCAGCATTGCTAATGCTCTTTCTATGTACATGTTATTTTTTTATGGACACAAACAAACAAAGCCTTTTCTTGAGTTATTTTTTCGATTGAAATTAGACTTGAAAAACTGCCATGCATGGCTCCATTATGCCATGATTTGCAGCAAAATTGGCTATGGCTAAGCCACCAGCAACATGTGTCGTGCCCTCATGCCTGATACTCGTTGATAAGAAATCCAATTGACATCAAGATAAGAAAGAAAAGTGACATCTCATCATTGATCTTTTTCACTTATTCTGTTGTGTTTTTTTGGCATGAATATGAGAGGTTCTTACCTCTTATGTCGTCTTCGATATGTTATTTAGTTTCCTTGTCAATTGAGATTCATTGAATAATCAATGAATCATGATTATAGACGACAGGGAAACAAAAATCAATAGCTTAGGATTTGAGGCTATCACGGTTCAAAATTAGGTTAGGAAAACCAATAAACTCAACCTATTAAGTAAATGGATAAAATTAACCTAAAAGTCAAAGTTAGTGCGGGTTTGCTCAACCTATAATATCAATCCAACCCATACCAGTTATGGCCTAACCTTAGGAACGTGTGTGCACATGAAAATAAAGTGTAGCGTGTCTGAGCACGTGAAGACGTGTTTGGGTGAGTGGCAAGTGAAGTTTGGCACATGTAAGCATGCGTTAGTAAAAGGAAACACATGGGCCTTGTATTATGTGCGTTAAAGTGCATGAGAGAGCCTTGATATTGCGTTCGAGTATGTGAAAGGCTTGGGAAGCACATCAACACATATGAAGGTGTTTTAAATGCTCGTAAAAGCACGTGAAGGCATTCTAGAGGCATCTTTTAGAGCGTTAATAGTGTATGCTATGTGTCGCATGAGTTGGTTCTAGGAATGTGTGAGGGTTTCTAAAAGTACATGGGTGCATGTAAGATTTTTTTTTAAAAGTGTGTTAGCATTCATGAATATTCTAAGGTAGCCCATGAAATGGTGCTTGAGAGCACATTAAAGGTTTAATATGGTACTTAAAAACATGTGAATAACAAGTAATAATTCATAAAGTGCATGAAAGACTTATGGTGCATGCAAATAAAAGTGAAAGGCTTATAGTGGCACTTGAGGATGAATAAGATGCCAATAAGACTTTGTTTGGAGATGAGTTTAATATTGTGGCATGATACTCACATTAGAACTAATAAAATTATGATATCAACTTTGTTGAGTGTGGTTAAGCTGCCATATTAGGTTAAAAGTATTGTTTACTAGTTCAAATACAATTTTTTGAATTGAGATTATAAAAAAGATAATAGCAAGACATCATATCTCATGAAATCTTGATTAAGGTAATAATATTTGATATTATTAGAATAATTTATGAGTTGTTAACGTTGTTAATCACCAAAGTGGTACACTATTAAAACTTACAAAATTTTCCTTAATAATAATATATTCGACAATTTTAATGATTATAATTTTTTGTTCAAGGGTGGCCATTGTATGTATTTAAATTAAGGTTAGCATAAGGATAATTTTGGAAATAAATGGTTGAGAAATGGTTGGGTTTATTTAATTAACATATGTTTTTCTATTGGATGAAGGATGAATAATATTCTAAAAAGTTCGAAAATCATATGTTTACAAGATCTTCTTTATGACTTTTAAACCTTGTGCTTGAACTCTAATAACATGCCATTTTGTTCCCAAAAGGAATTAACAGGATAGACATTCTTTTGGACAGATGCGCCTCTTTGGAATACCTTGATGTGAGGTCCTGCCAGCGTGTAACCGAGGTCGGTTGCAAAGAAGCTCGTTTGAAGTTTCCTCAATGTTGTACAGTGAATTTTGTAGGAAGTTTGAATGAGAACGTTGAGACCATTATTAAATACTTGAGTCAAATCAAATTTGGTTAACATACATTTTCAGTTTCTTAGTTGTCGTCCTCTGGTGTTTCCATGATTAACAGTTTGCGGACCTGATAAGAAGTCTGGTTCCAGTTGTCGGAGTTTTTCTGATTAGCACTGCAGGTAATGTCCCCGTCAACCATGTGAAGGTATGTAAAGCATTCATCATAGAAGACGCGCCCTCAGGAATTCATCAGTTCAAGTAGTGAATCTTTTCTATTTTATACCTAAGGAGTCTCTTCCAACTACCCACCTCTTTTAGGGTAATAAGGAATATAACAGAATTATGCCACGACAAATTGCCGAAGAATTATTGTGTGCTGGTCAAAGTTTGGTTTTATAAGCTTTAATTCTGTCCCTAGCCAGACTACTAGATAACCAAATTCATTGCACGACATGATGCGATCTTAAGCTAGTCTAAGATCATTAAGATATGAAATTATTTTGATGTTGCTACAATTAGAATCTGAGTGATGATTTTACGAACCTGTTAAGAGAGCTATTTCATCAGGCATCAGCCTAGTCTTCAACCCCAATCCGGGGTTTCATTTGAAATTTAATTTGATTTGTATATCTTAGATGCCGCCTGGACTTCATATACACAAAAATTAAAATACATTGAGGTCAACCATTGTTTTTGTACCAGTAATTGATATATAAATAATTTAAATTGACCCACAAATTGCGCCAGAAGTTGGAGATGAGATCCACTAAATGGCAATGATAGATACAGCCAACATGTTTAAAAAAGTTTCTCTTCCAGATAGACAATGATGATAAAGAAAGTAATGAGCATTCTTACTATCAAAATTTTGTACAATATTTGCAATCAACATTCTTGTTTACTTTATTAATTACATCCGACGAAACATAGGGCACAAGATGTGCTAGCACTTGATTTGAGCTTGAGAAATTGCCTGCTGGAGTTGTTTTAGAGCTTTCTGATAATTTAAGAAACCCATAAACCAGAAATCAAAATTATCCATTGTTACTATCTCTATATACTTCTGTGATGGCTTCTGCACGTTTTCACTTTGGTTGACTATCTTTATCTTATTTACTGTTATCACCACCTGCAATTAATTGACAATTTCAAACCACGTTAGGAATCAATCATGAAGAGAGACACATTTTTGTTAAAACAGATAGTTGAAGATCATATGTTGTTTGGTTACCTTGTAATAAACTCTAGCTTGTTCCCCGTTTGGAGAAGAGAATTTAATTGATCTTTCACTGCAGAAGGCAACCTTGTGAGTGGATATAAATAGGAGACCAGCTATAGGACCAGCTGTTGTTGATACATAACACTGGCAAGTCTTCAACAATCTCTCTCCTTCTCCAACACTAAATAGCTTCTTGAACACTTTGTTCATTCCTCCTACTTGAAGAATTCTTGCTCCTAAGCTCAACTTTGCTTTCACAATTTCAGTTATCTTCGGTCCGAATCTCACTGCAACACCACAAAAATGTTGAGATAAATACAATCATCAACTTTATACCTGATTCATAATGAAAAAATATATTAAAAAAACTTAAAGAAATAATTAATTACCATGCTCTCGAACTCCAAGGGCAAATTTGTTAGCCTTTTTCCCGAGCTTAACCATCCTTTTATTTGCAGAAGATGGGACAAGGTCTTGGCTTTCAGGTTCAGGTAATAATCTCCTTGGTGAGCTCATAAAAGGGTATCCTGTTGAGGAGATTGAAATTCCCATAACTTGTTCTGCTAATGTTTTCTTCATATTTGATGCAAAGCTGAATTAATAAGCTTCTATGTACGAACTAGCCTTGTTTCTTGAACCTTCTTTGTTCAGGTGATTTTTGTCTCTGCAACAACTGCTCGAGACTGCAGAATGTTCTTGTTAAATGTCTTTGAGAAGCTGCTGAATCTGCAGGTTGAAGAATTTCTAGAGTTATGCAAGTGTATTTAAAGACATCATTGAGGTGCGCTTGTTAAACCAACTTTTTCCCATGACTCATCTATGACTCATCAAACAAAAGTAAAGGGGACGTATATTGACTCAAGATGTCTGTATATTTAAAGATTTAAGATGATATAGGTTTGTTTGATTGCTCTAGGAAAACATATTTTGAACCCACTAGTTCCTTCTTTTTAAAAATTATCCTAACACATGAACAATCACTACCAAGAGATGGGTGGATAATCTTTTAAAAGCCATAGATTTAATGGCAATAATGTTTAATACATTAAAAGAGATATCCCAAAATCTCATTCAAGAGATTAATCTATGAAATAATAAAGTTCAAGACAATTTTGGTTAGAAATCGAAGGAGTTGATAGTTGGATATTAAAAAATTGTAATTAGTTGAGACAGCTTTTGAATCATACAATCCCAACAGGCACCACGTAGCCTCTCTTTCATCCCCACAAATATGGCTTCTTGATGTGTGATTCAAACTTTTTGAGCTGGCAATTTAACTTTCTGATGCTATATTTAATACTATAAGAAAACTTGAATTGGAAATTTGATGTCTGAATGCGTTGGATCGACCAATTAGCATGGACATAAAAGATAATGATATTTCACTTTCCAAGAGGAAGTGATAGAAAATGTTATCTCTTAAAGACTACCCTACCATGAGGGTCAATCGAAAGAAAAGTCTAATTGGACTTGGTATAAAATTAAGCCAAGCTAACCAAACTTCTTCTCAGCCTATTTTATTCCATATACCGACTCAGCATCAAGTCATGCACAGTGAAGCTTAATTTAAGAATATCAAATTGAAATATATTACATAATACAAGGCCGGCTGTGACATTTGGTGACTGAAGAGGCAGATAAAATTTAGTGCAACCCCATTACCCTGCCACGTGCTCCTAACTCCTGAGAGACTCCACAAATTTAAGAAAAAGTTTCGATGTTCAAATTAAAAACGTTGATCAAGAAGTATTGGCTTATGTAAAGAAAAGCAGTTTAGAAAATCCATTATCCATATGTAATTTTTTTTTGTAGAGGGAGTTAGCAGTTGACAATAACAAGAAAGAAATCCTGAGAGTTTAACAGAAAAAATCTATCTATCAATTTGTGTCCTAATGAAAGAGCAAGAAGATTTTAATTGATACTGTCCCTGTACCCAATAAAAAGCAATATCAAAGTAATTATGTGGTAGCAAATACGAAATTTTTTTTAATGTTATTGGAAGGAGGTATTTCCATTTCAATATATTTAAAATTTTGTTCAATGTGTTTTCATAAATTTGAATACCGTATATAAAGTTTAAAGAAAATAAAAATTGGGCAAAACTTATAAGGAGTAATCCTAACAATCTAAGAAAACCAAAAGAAGAATGTTGCTTCATAACGGGTTACAGTTATGAGCTAAAAACATATAAAATAATAGGTGTAATAAATACAATTACTGCAGGGTATCCAACACAATTATTGTTTGATACATTGCATGATATCCAATGTTTTTAACATCCCCGCGGGTTGGAGCATGGATAGTGCTAATGCCCAATTTGCCAAGGAAGTGGTAGAAAGTTGAATTCCCAAGAGCTTTGTGAATAAATTTGCAACTTGATTAGAGGAGCGAACATCAAAAGTGCAACGGTCATTGTTAAGAATCTGATCATGCATAAAATAGTAATTTAACTCGATGTGCTTAGTACATTTATGAAAAATTGGGTTGGTAGCAATGTGTAAAGCCATTTGATTATCACTGTACAAAGTCATTGGTTTAGACTTGTAAATCCTGTAGAAGAGAACAAACCCACAACAACTTGCTGGTTGCATTTACCATTGCTCGATATTTGACTTTAGCAGAGGAGTAAGAAATGGTTGGTTGTTTTTTTCTCTTCCAAAGAATAGGGCTCTCCCCCAGGAAAAGAATGTAACTTATAGTGGACATTTTAGTGGTTGGACAACCTCTCAAATTGAATCATTATAGGCAATTAAGTCAAGATTGCTAGAAAGGAAAAGAAATATATCTTATCTTAGAGAGGCCTTTAGATAGCGAAGTAGACAAAAGGCGACATTAAGATAAGGAATTTTAAGGTTATGCATAAATTGGCTAAGAATCTAGACTAGGAAAGTGATATCTGGTTATGTAATTGACAAATAAAGAAGGTAACCTACAATGCGTCTATAGTGACTTGGATCAAGAACCTTGTCACTTAAGGTTGCCTGTAGGCCATGTTTGGTATCCATAAGGAAGAAAACAAGTTTCACCCATAACAAACCAACTTTATCGATAAGATAGAATGTATACTTTCATTGACTTAATGTGATGTCGTCTCTATTGCAAGCAACTTCAATCCCTAAGAAGAACTTTAGGTCGCTAAGGTCCTTGATGCTAAAGGTGACATCAAGATATTGTTTAATACATTCTATGATAGTGAGTGAATTACTTGTAATGATGACATCATCTATGTACACAAGTATAATTGTGAAGTAATTCTCGCAAGTATGTGTGAAAGAGAATTATCTACCATTAATTGGTTGAAGTTGAGACTTTAGAGACAATTAACAATTTTTTTGTACCAATTATGTGAGACTTGCTTAAGGCCATAGAGAGACTTATGTAGCTTGTATACTCTGTTATCTCTTGGCTTGACAAAACCCTGAGAAAATTTCATGTAAACCTTTTCATACAATTCTCTATGTAGGAAGACATTGTTGACATCTAATTGGTAGACATGCCAATGTTGTATCGTGGCCACAAATAAGAGGTAACAGAGGGTGGTGATCTTAGTCATCGGAGTAAAGGTATTAAGATAGTCAATATTTTTCACCTGCATAAAATCTTTGTCCATTAGAGGTGCCTTAAAATGTTCTATTATACTATCAATTTATATTTGATTTTATAGACCAAATTTGGGTCAATGGCTTGTTGACCTTTGGTTAGATCTTCCAAGGTCCAAGTGTTACTTTTCTCTAAGGCGTTGATTTCTTGTTTCATTACCGCTTGCCACCTGATGTCCTATATAGCCTGCTAATAAAATTTTGGGCTCCGTATGGGAAGTTATGGAAATAAGAAAAGCTCTATGATTTGGTGATAAGTTGTCATAATGTAAAAAATAGATGATAAGATAGACTTTACTAGAGTTTATCATAGACGAATCTTGAGATGGGATAACAAAATGGTGAAAGCATGTAGTTGAAACTTGCCAGTTTATATGACATATGCTTGGTGCACCTTGCTAGGTTTGTTTTACTTTATGACAAGTATCACAAACATCAAAAAGATTATTTGAAAGGAAAGTACTCAAGACAAATTAAAACTTATTGATAGGTAGATGACTAAGGTGCATATGCCATAATGTTTCATCAATTTTGTTGATACTTTATCCGACTACTGCAATGCCCATCTCTAACTAGTACAACCTATCTTGAAGTGCTCCCTATGCAATCAACATCCTAGTGGAGGTCTTAGAAGACATAAAAATTAAGGAAAAAAGTTATTGAGCAACCTAAGTCCTATATGGATTTTGCAATAGATAATAAATTACATTTGAACTAAGGGATAACCATGACATTTTTTAGTTTCATCTAGAGGGAGATTTCCTTTTCACCAATATGAGACATATGTATGTTAAACCCTAAATAAGCAAGCTAATGGCTAAAATAATCCTAGAAGGGAAAAAGAGTGGGGGCAGTGAGGGTGAATAGGATTATAAAAACTTCTTTTAACTTTAAAAAATTTTTCAATCAAAAACTAACGTTATATACATATAACAAACAAACCAAGTAGTTTAACTCAACCAAATATATCAATGTAAATATAAAGCAAACATAAAAGAGTAAGGGAAGAGAGAATTTTACTTAACGATTGTAGAGTGGTGCAGAGCTTCTCCATTAAGCTTTTACATCTACTACTTCAAACAAACTCGCTTGAAGATTTTTTTTTACTATCTTTAATCCTCGAAGAGATAGTAATTTTGAAACAAATGATTTCATCTTTAACAATAGTTTTTATATAAGAGATTTCACCATTCTAGTAGTTATATTTAGAGATTTTGCCTTTCCACAAGTTTTATCCAGGGATTTTGCCTTAACATTTTGTAATAAGATTAATAAAAGAAGAATGCCTCTTAAAGGCTAATACTAATATTATATGGTAAATATATCTTGACTCGGTGCAACAAAAACTAATGCGACAGTTATTTCCTTTAAGAAGTAAGGAAAAAGTAGCTAGCATATTTAAAAATTTTTAGATAATGGTTGAGAGATAGTTTAAGTTTAAAATTAAACTATGCAAAGATATTGAAGAGGTGAATATAGAGCCTTAGTGCCTTATTTTTGGAATAAAGGACTAGTTATAAAGTTTCTTATCCATAAACACATTGACAAAATGGAAGGGCTGAGCGTAAACATAGACATATAGTAGAATTAGGGTTGGTATTATTAAATCAGGCTGGAATACCTTTATGCCTCTTATGAGAAGCTCTTTAAATATTTGTTCAATTAATAAATCAAATGCCCTCTTCTGTTTTAGTAAATCAATCTTTGTTCCAAATTTTATTAGCTCAAAAACCTAATTATAGTTACTTCAATGGATGTGCTTGTTTTTCTTATATTAGGTGTTATAACAAACATAAGTTTGCCTATCATACAAAGAAGTATGTGTTATTAGGATACAATGTCAATTGTAAAGGTTACAAGTGTTTAGATCATACTAGCAAAGTCTATATCTCAGTTTTAGTGAATTTCAATTAGTCTAAATTTCCTTTTAAAACTAATCCTACTTTCCAAAATCTGTCAGTTTTTTCAGTTCTTAATAGTTTAATAAAGTATGTTTCTCTTTTGAGTGTGTTTCTCCCTGATAAGTCAATAAATTTAGTGTTTTCCTCTACATTACCTGATGAGTTGACAAATGTAAGAACATCTCTAGAAATGTCTTATTTTGATACACGATCTAGTAAATATTATGTATTATCAATGTCTATTAAAGAGACATTAGTTCCTTGCCAAATAAGTGTTTCATAATCTGTGTCTCTTAAAGAAACTGTTATTTCATCTAAATCTCTATCATCTCTTAGTTCATTAGAGTTCTATGTTATATTACCTTTAAAGGTAGTTGTTCCTATAGCTTCAGACTTTGTAGATAAACTTAGTCACTAAAAGCATAACATTTTATGCTAACTAGGGCTAAGATAAACTATTTCTAGACACCAAGAAAGTTGTCACTGTTATAAAAAATAGTAGTTAAAGCATAACCATCTAATGTAAAAAAGGCTTTAAAAGATTTAGATTGGTATGCAACCATAAGAGCAAAATTTGTAGCTTTAGAAAAGAATCAAACTTAAGAGTTGGTCCCATTAGTGACTGGACAACATATAGTTGGGCACAAATAGGTGTTTAAGGCTAAGGTATACGCTGATAGCTTTTTTAAAAAACTTAAAGCTAGATTAGTAGCTAAAAGATTTCAATAAATCCCTAAAATTGATTATTTTGATATGTTTAGTCCAGTGATAAAAACTATTACCATTAGAATAGTACTGTTATTAACTGTTACTTTTAACTAGCCCATTCACAAGATGCATATAAATAGTACCTTCCTCAATGGTGATCTACAAGAGAAAGTGCATATGAGTTAACTTTAAGGGTTTATAGATGATACAAAACCTAACTATGTGTGTAGAATGAAGAAGACTTTATATGGACTTAAGCAAGCTCCTAAGGCCTAATGTGAAAAATTGAAGTCTCCTATACTAGAGAGAGGGTTTGTAAATACAATGTCTAATTCCAACTTATTTTTGTTGAAGGAAACTTAAGTGAGAGTGTATATATTGATATATGTTAATGATATCTTATTGACAGGGCTTGATATGGATTATATTCAAACTCTAATAATTGATCTAAATGTTCAATTTTCCTTAAAAAATCTTAAAGCTTCGAGTTCCTTCTAAGGCATTGAGGTGTATAGAGATAGGAAAAATTTTCATATGAGCCAAGCTAAGTATATAGGTGATTTACTAATTAAATCTCAAATGCAAGATTCTAAACCTAGCAAGACTCCCATTGTAGCAAGTGTCAAGTTATTTGTTGGTAATAGTGAAAGTTTTTCCAACCCTACTCAGTATAAGAATGTTATTAGTGGACTGTAATATCTAACCATGACTAAACCAAGTATATCTTTTGTATTTAATAAGCTTAGTCAATTTTTAAAATAGCCTACTATGTTGTAATGATAGGCCTACAAAAGCGTTTTGAGATATATAAAGGGTACACAATATCATGGCCTAATATTTAAACCATCTATTGTTTTAACTTTAAAGGCTTATGTTGGATGCTGATCGGGTTGAAAGTCTAGAGGATAAAAGATATTTTAATGGTTATGAAGTACATTTTTGTGCTAATTTAGGGTAGTGATCATCTAAGAAACATAAGGTAGTATATTTTTCTTCCACAAAGATTGAATATAGGCAGTTGGTCAAGTGTTTATTGAATTAGCTTGGATATGGAGTTTGCTAATTGAGATTTAGGCTATCTAGGTGTTTGTACCTATGGTGTGGTGTTATATTGTCAATGTTAGATTTTTAGTTTCAAATTTTGTATTGCATAGTAAAACAAAACACATCAAAATTGATATACATTTTTTAAGACAACAAGTGGTTGCAAAGGAATTGAAAGTTTAGTATGTGCCTACTCAAAATCAGGTGGTGAATATACTAAACAAGTTATTAGCTATGGTAAAGTTTGAAAAGTTCAAGGGAAATATAAATATGGCGTCTTAGGTGAGAGAGCTAGAGCAATAAGAAGAGCATCGGTTGGATAAGAGGAAGCAGGGGCTAATGTTAAAATCTAGTCCAAAAACCTTAATGTGTGTAGCTACATTGTCAATTGATGAGACATGTTGATCTTTGGGGTTTTTCGGTGTCTTTCAACACAATAAATTCTTCTTTCAAAAATTTTTCCTTTGAATGATGGTGTTGATTGTACTATGGTTAAAGTAATAGTATTGTTACAGTAACAAGTAGGTGATCTATGTTCAGGGAGGAATGTAGTTGTATGTGGTCAGTGCTCAAGGAGGAATGTAGTTTGAGTGTGTATCTAAAAGGCCAAAGGACTTATTTCCACCCATAGTTTGAGGCGGGGACAAAGTCCCACCCATTCACTTTTAAAATTCAGATTCCCACCCTTCATCCAATTTCCATCCAATTTCATTAACCCATTTTATGAAATGACAAAAATACCCTTATTAATAAAAATTTATAATAAAAATATAAAATATATTTAAATATATTAAAAATTATAAAAAATTTTATAAAATTATAAAAATATTTAAATTTTAAAAAATAAAAACCAGCCACCTCTGCCAGCATGGCGGCGGTGGCCGCAACAAATAGAACCAAGTGGCTGTCTCGACCACCTGGTTCCTGGCCTCCCGAATCGACGGAGGAGGCCAGATCTGGCCACCTCCACCAGAAACCTTGGCCGAAAACAGTCGTTGGGGCCAAAGCTGACCATCTCCAACCGTTTTCGACTTTTTTTTGGCGGAGGAGGCCAGATCTGGCCTCCCTTGGAACCAGGTGGCCGAGACGGCCACCTGGTTCTATTTGCTGCGGCCACCTTAGCCTTGACCACCCGGCGATTAATTTGGTTTTTATTTTTAAATTTAAATATTTATAAAATTTTATAACCTATATTTAAATATTATTTTATATTTTTATAAATTTTAACTCTAAAATAACAAATTTACCCCTTGACTTACTGTTGACTGTTAGATTTAATAGTTAATGGATGAGATTTCGGATTTTTTAAACTTAGCGGGTGGGATTTTGTCCCCGTCTCAAACTATGGTTGGAAACATGTCATTTGGCCTATCTAAAAATATGTTCAAGGAGGAATGTAGTTGTATGTGGTTAGTGTTTAGGGACGAATGTTATGCAGATATGTTAAGTTGATGAAAGGTGTAGGTGAAATTCTAGGGTTTTTAGTTTAGGAAGAAATTTGTGATATAATGGTATTGGAAAGTAAGTCTTGGTTATTTGCAGAAGCATGGCTGCATGACTGGAGTAGTAAGTATGTGTAGTGTTGATCATTTATACGAGGATGTTGTGTGATGCAAGCCTGCTATTACAAATTCTTTGTGTTATTGGCTTAAGGGAAGATGGTAGGAGTATTGACTGAAAGGCTGCGTTTTGATGTAAATTAAATAAACACCAAAATGCTTTGTTTTGAGTTAGGAAATATAAGGACATGAGTTTCGTGTTTATGCTAAAGAGAAGGAAGTGCGTTGTTGTTGTTGGTCTGCCTATGAAGCCAAGAAGCTAGATGTGGCATTTAAGAATCATCAGAAGAACGAATCAAGGTATTTATTTTTTCTGTTAAGATTGATTGGTGTTGATTAGTTGTTGATGTAACAAATTGTTTGTGTCTAATTTTTGGATATAAAAAGAGTTGTAAACCCTAATTTTGTTAACGAGAAAATTATCGATGTATTTTCGGAAATTCCACATCTTGTGTGCTTCTCTTGATTCTTGATTCCTGTGTGTTGGTGTTGTCATTTTTATGAACATAATTTGTCTATTCGAATATATTGAAAATTTTATTCTTCATCCGCTAGAAATCAATCATCCTGTATAATCAAAACTTAAATATCAGCGAAAAGAAATTGGCCTCGATGATGAGTTGGCCAACTGACGTTTATTACATAAATATTATTTGGATTCTGTAAAAGCATACCTTATTATATATTAAATATATTATTATATAAGAGATTAATTTACATAGTTTAGTTTTTGATTTTATATGGAGTGATCAATGAACTTCTAATTATTAATGCTACTAAACCAAGCCAAAGTTTATAATCTATGCTGATAAATGCTCCTTCAAGAAATTGAAACGAATAAAATTAAAGTTTATGGTTACTCAATTTCAGTTAATGCAATCTTTACAAGCAAAAAAAGCTAGGCAACATGTATTGCATCCTTTTTTCCTATACCAACTCTCCCTGATGATGGCTTGGCATGGGAAATTTTTCGATCTGGCAGTTTAACTTTGTGATGTGTAACTTCCTTTTTTTCATTCTAAGATAAGAAAGAGAAAGAGAAAAGGAAAAGGAATTTCCAGCACATGTGATGTCTTCAATCAGATGATCAAAATCTTCGAACCAAAAGGCACTTTTTCTAGCATTCTCACCGATGACACTAAAGTGTCCTAAAATCCACGTACGAGCTCATAGCTATGAGCTAGTACGTACGTGGTTTTATGTGCAATTGAGCCAATAACTTGGACTTTGGATGTGCATTGTATTCTTTATTCTAAATACTATTCAAAATGATTTAACGAACACACTAGCTCTGTTTTTTTTAAATTTTTTTGGTTACAATTAATGACAAAAATATAAAATTTTTTCACACTAATTAATGTGTACATCATCCATGCATGAGTGATAGATAATCGGTTTCTAAAATTGCATCAAATCCCACTCACACCCAAATCAATTAGGAAGCTCCAATGATATTTGGAGTGGAGATTAAGGTTTAATAAGAACTATAGACAAACAAAAATACGTTCTTATTAATTTATTCATCACACATGCAATAATATATAATTCATGTGACCTAAGGGTTTGGTTTAGTGGTAAGGCAATAACTCCTTATTTATATGTCTTTAGTTTACATATTGTCAGCCTGCCAGAAACTAACAAATTTTGATAATTAATTTTAGGATCCCAAAATGCGTCTGAAAAAGCATTTGTGTCTTCTTTCCTTTTCTACTTCTTCCATAGTTGGTCATCAGGGTTTTCTTGGAGACAAAGATATCTAACGAATTTTCATTTTGAGAATGAAAAACAACCTTTAATCCTCACGTCACAGCTCACGACATGAGACACGACCAAGTGCTGATCATGTTCATATGTATATCAGGATATATTGCTATCTTTTTAGCTTTCTTTTCTCTTTCACTCTTCAACATTCTGAGGTGTAAGTGAATGGACAGTAGGGCCAGTCATTAAAGCTGCCTTTCCTGTTTTCCAAATGCCATTTCACCTTAAAAAAATATTGGATACTGAAGGAACTTTCCACATACTGAAACGACGTTAGGAAAAGTCTACGGGCGGTTTTTCCCACTGTCATTTGCTAGTTACAAATTAAGGGTGACTTACACTTTAAGTTTTGTGGGAAAGAGCCTTTGCCACATCAGCCATATTAATTCCCACATATTCAAAAGAAAGTCTAAACTGCTTTAAGGGGCCACAAAGATTTGATCAGAATCAGAAAAAGTGGTGTTCAGATTTGTGGGATGCCAACGGCCCAAAAAGGGTGGGGAATGTGAAAACAAGTTTCCAAGTTTTGTCGAGATCATTCAAAAAGTTTTCTGCTACAAAAATAGTTGCATTTTACCCTAAGAAAAAAAGCTGCTCTATGAACGGGGAAATAATCTCCTTATCTTATGAATAGTAAATATTTTCATGTATCTATGACCCCTGTGATGAAATCAATTGCCTTAATTTGTAATTGCAAGAGCACAAACTTCTCATAATTTTTACTAGCTTGTCTTCAATGTTCAAACACAAGCTTTGCTTGTTACATTTACATAGTTTCTTCTCATAATCATCTCCACGAAGGAACAAGCATTGATCTCTTAAAAAGATTGGAGTAAATTTTAGGATCTCTCAAATTTTATTATATTTTAAGATTTAGTAGTTATATATGGTTGTGTTAGGCTATTTCTCAAGTGTATTTCCTCTTATTAACATAACTCTATAAAGATTATATTTTGTATCTGTTTGGGCATGTCTGAAAATTAATAAAGATTTTTAGGGTTGGAGGATCTTGATTATATTGTTGATAACACACCCAAAATCAATGTTTATTTATTTATTTATTTTTTTGTAATTACCCAAAAACAATGTTGGTGTGTGCTTTTGCTGCTCAGTTGGGTCTTTCATTAAGTACCTTGTTATTAATCCCAAAGAACACTATAAGGCTGTTTGAGTGGGCTTAATGAAGCAAAATGATACAAATGACATAAATATATTAAAAGCAACAAACAAACATTGTGTTTCTTTGTGTTTGGACCTTGATGATTTTAACATTATAAGAGCACCTTGATGATTTTGACAAATTGTGTTTGGATCTTGACAATCATTCAATTGACTACGAGGATGAAGATAAGAACTAATCTTGTTGCATTCGTGACCAAAATCTTTTGAGAATTTTGGTGATATCTTGAATCGTGGTAGGGGCTCAATTTCTCTATAGATTATAAATGATGTATTGTAACATCTCGAGATTAAAATGATCGTTCTAAGCCTTGAATCGGGGTTAGAAGAGAGATTTCTTCAATCAGTTAGAAGAGAGATTTCTTCAATTGGTTAGAAGAGAGATTTCTTCAGTCAAAGAATGACCTTAGTGAGTTAAGAGGGTAGAATAGTTTTTTTAGAGGCTTTATATGTAGCTTGTGGAAGGAGCAAGACCATGTGTCTTTGGACACATGCTTGTGCATCCCTTTCCCTTCATGCACGCTTGTGCATCTTATTGCACACTCATGCATGTTTGCTAATATATAAAGTCAGATTTTTCTCCTCTTGTTTCAACAAGTTTCTCACCCATTTTCTCTTTCTCTCTCTCTAACTAATCCTAATCAAATTGAGAGAGAGATCAATCAGCTTTTAATAGCTAATCTAGCCAAGATTCAGCTAGAGATAGAAAGATTAAAGCCATTGGCAACTCCAAGTAAGTATTTCTTTACCTCTTCTCTTATTTTCAGAGTATCTAGCTTTTTAGATAGATTATTCAGTAATGTAAGCATATTTCTAATTTATTAGTGTGATTATGAGATGATGACGATAAAATAGAGAGAGATTTGGAGGTAGAAGCATGCTTAGTTTCCATTGATGCATGTATGTGTGTATTTAAGGGTTTAGAAATATGTTAGGTTGTATTTGGATGTATTTGATGAGGAAAATATGTTTATAGTAATGTATTTAACATGAATATATGTTAAAATAAGTTTGATTATAGTTTGATAAAAATTTGGGTTGAGATTTGATATGATTCTATGTGTTTTAGCCATGGTTGCTGAAACAGAGCAAGAAGTATGCCCGATGAATATATGCCTGTGCAACCTTGTTTCAGCATGATCATGGTCGTGTACATGAGATGTGCATGAGTAGATTTTTAGTAAGGTCATGATTGTGAGCTTGGGGGTCATGACCATGCATTAACCATAAAGAAAAATAAACAGAATTTCTAGAAGCTAGCATGTTAGGTTGTACGACTAACACATGACTCGTGTACCTTCATTCTCGCCCATATGTTTAATAGTGCATGCTCGTGCACTTAATAAAAATTAGAGATTTCCTTCCCATTCAACAAAATATCAGTAATAAGAGAATATATCAAGTATTCTCAGTTGAATAAAAGAAGAAACAACAAACTAAAAATAAGAACAAACAAAAAGAAGAAAGAGACACAACAAATTATAGTAATAGAACTTTTCAAAACAACAGAACAGAAAACAGAAGATAATGTTACTTTTCCATAATTATACTTTCAACTCATATAAGTAAGAGAAACTCAATAGTAGCCTAGAAACATCTTAAACAACCAACAAAATATGATTTAAAAAGATAGATGAAAACAAGAAAATAGTTAGAGACATAGTAAGAAATCATATAGAATAGAAAACCATCAAATATACAACAAAACTTAGTATAGTTTATATAAAACTTAATAAGTTACAAAAATAGTACAACAGTAAGAATACATATAACATAATTATAACAATTGTATAATATACAAAATATAATCAAAGAAAGAAAAAAAATAAGATATCATGCATGATATGCATTCCATGACATAGTATGCCAACTCAATGTTTTTAGAAAAGAGATTAAGTGATTCACATGTAAATATTTTTAAAATGAAAAGACGATAATTCAAACATCATTTTAAGGGTAAATTCAAGGTGATATCTGTGAGTTGTATCTCTACTAGAGAGGGAGCCAATGCTAGATTTATATATGCTAGTATGCATTTGTAAGCTCGCTAGAGAAGGAGCCAGTGTCAGATACGTTGGTGTGTAATTGTATGCTCGTTAGAGAGAGAGCTAATGTCAATGAATATTGATATATACATTGGTGCGCATCATTTATCATATTTTAGCCTACTGATCTAGTGTTAAGAAGTTGATGACTCACATAGTCGGATATCGAATCCTTGTATTCATCAGTCTGTGTAGTGTAGTATAGTAGGTATCTTTGGATACATAGAGTTTTTAGATACAAATTTATTTAATATTATTAGTATTTTAGGATCTTCAAATCCTAATAATATTTTCAAAAAAAAAAAAAAAAGCAGTCTTAAAAAAATGTTTTCAGTAAATTAGTCTTAGGGCCCAACTATGATTGTTAGCATCATCATACATGATTTCAACATACTTCATATCATGTCATATATAATATAAGAACAAGTAGAATAAATAAACTATAGTGTGTAATAGTAAAATAATAGAAAAACTATCTACAAACTGATAATTAGCAATACAATCAGACTAGATAATGTTAGAAATATTAGTATTTACATAATACCATATACATAACATAATAAGTAAGTTTATAGAATAAACCATTATAGAACAATAAATAAGAAACAAAACATTTGTGAATAATAACATAGATAGCAAGATAAGAGATAAGTAAATTATGAATTTTAAATAGAAACTCTCAGTAGAACCTTCAACATTACATACATATATCAAACCTATAGTAACATTGCAATGCAATATGGCCACTTTTTCTATGAACCTGACAAATTACTTTAGGTTTATTAAAACCTTTGCTTGTACCTCTCTCACTTGACTAAATTGCACACTTTCTACAAGTGCTTGATAAAATTGATCAAAACCAGTATTCAACACACTTTTTTGCCTTTGAGTCTTATAATATTTCCTTCTAAATTCTTTTCTTACAACTCTATTAGCCATATACACATATCTTTCATGTATGTCAAATACATAAGTAGATGAGTGTTTAGACAGTGTTCATACCTTTTTGAAAGACCTTTGCATCTCTTAAGGCTATATCATCATAGGCTATATTAATATAAAGGGATCTGAACTGTAGCGACCCCCGCCCCAGGTTACTATATGCTACGAAAAATACTATATATAGTAATAAAATATACCTGAGACGGGAATCCCTACAGTAAAACCTGCTGCTGTTGCTGAAATAAAATTTTCTTTGTAAAAAAAGTTGTAAATATAATTTACTGTGAAAGTAAATTAAATATAAACGTGAAAAACCCAGACTACTCATGTATAAAAGATAATGTCATACAGTGTATATCAATACATAAATACGCACACATATATACATGAGAAATAAAAGCATGCGAGCCAACATGTTATCTGCTGCGCCGAGCCATATCCCCAAAATCTCGCAGCGGTCTCGCTCTAGCTCAGTCACTCGAATCATTGACCTGCAAAAGGAAACAGGGAAGGGAGTGAGTGACAAAGTCACTTAGCAAGCGTTTCCAAACACAAACACTCGCAGGTCAAAACAAATTGACTACGTGACTCGTCACATAGGAGGTTCTGCTGTACTGCTGTTTTATTCTGATTCTCTTGATATACTGAAGTATATCAATTTTCTGAATTATCTTTACTGAATCCTATTATATTTCTGTTTTGTTTTGTTCTATTACTGTTCTGTTTCTCATCTGTTTCTCATGAGATGCTGTACATGACATGAAATGTATATGTTGATGTCATATATGCTGAAAAGCTATAAAACTTGCCCGTATGCCTGATTTTCTGAAAAACTGTCTTGTCTGAAAACTCTTTCTGATAATAAACTGTGATTGAAGATCCTGAATATATACATATAGTATATGCTAAAATCTGTATTAGAAAGTACTGTAAATATCTGAAAATTTGTTATGCTGGCCAGACTGATGAATACAGGGATTCGACACCCTGGTCGTGTGAGTTCAAAGTCCTAATGAATCTACTAATGCACAACCAGCACTCTCTCTAACGAGCTTGGTCAATGACCATGTCCTTTCTAGCGGATACTGGTTTCCCTCTCTAGCGGGTTTGCGCACTCACAGGTGCCCCCTCGTATCCACCCCTATCTGATATATGAAAAATCATATATGTATATCTGAAAATCATGTTGTTGGATCCTTGGATCCAGTCTAAAAATATCTGATATGACATGCCATGCTAAATGCTGATAATTATACATGAAATGCTGATTTAAGAACTTATTACTGAGTTCTGTGTACTTAGAAATGGCTTAGAGTAGCTTAATCTCTTTTTAATATTCTTTTTCTGCTTGTTCTTAGGTGCACGGGCGTGTGTTTTTGGGCACATGGGCGTCTGTCAAAGCACACGGGACCGTGTGCTCATCGTGTCTCTAGGCGTGCAAGGTTCTGGAAAGATTTTGTAGTGACCCCCACCCCAGGCCTATTGTGCGCAGCTGAAAAATATATATGAATAT
Source organism: Anacardium occidentale (assembly GCA_026122585.1). NCBI lineage: Eukaryota > Viridiplantae > Streptophyta > Magnoliopsida > Sapindales > Anacardiaceae > Anacardium > Anacardium occidentale. The sequence goes on from JAJEJH010000533.1 coordinate 456,055, forward strand.
ATATAATAATTATATGAAAACGTGCCTGTGACGGAGATCCCCATGAGGGAAAAGAATTTAACTGCTACTCAAAATACTTTAAACATGAATATACAGAAGCGTAAAATATAAAAACTTTAATAAAATAAGTCATAAAGACTTTTCTGAAATCCCAGGCTACTCATGTATTAAAATCATGTTAGTCATACAGTGCATAATAATAAAATACACACAAACATGAATACATGAAATGCGATTAATCAGAGCATATGAGCCGAATCTCAAAACTAGCTGCCGAGCCATGTCCCCAAAACCTCACATAGCTGCATCGCCGCATCTCAGTTCTCAAAACTCACTGACCTACAAAAGAGAAAGGAAGGGAAATGGGTGAGTGACAAAATTACTCAGTAAGTATTTCCTATCTCTTACACAGACAGGTCATCAAGCAAAGACTGATCCTCGATCAGACCTCGAAATTCTCAGGTTACTGATTTCTCAATCTTTCTTATCTTATCTCTTATTTCTTTACTTTCTTTAATCGTTAAGTTTTCAGAATTCTCACGTGTTTTATGCTCTGTACTTTACTTTATTCTCATATGTACTCATGTATATGGTACATGACATGGTATGGATGCTCTGATGTCATGTAAAGCTCATATGTAATAAAACTTTACCCCTCGGGCCTGATTTTTTGAAAACATACTCTTTTCTAAAAACTCTTTCTCATAAATCTCTGATCCGAAGATCCTCATATGTATACGTATAGTATATCTGAAAATAGTATCAAAAGTACTGTATCTGGAAAATAACTCTGCTATGCTGGCCAGTCTGATGAACATAGGGATTCGACACCTTGACCTCGTGAGCTCAAACCTAAAAGAAAACTACTCGTGCACGACCATGTTCTCTCTAGCGAACCATGGTTTCCCTCTCTGCGGGCGTGCGAACTCACAGGTGCCCCCTCGTGTCCACCCTTAACTGATGTCCGGAACATCATATATATATATACTTTCAAAACATCTCTTGGATCCGTAGATCCCTTTCTGAAAATATCTCATGTATGGCATGCCATGCGCAATGTCTCTCAATCATGCATGATATGTTATTTTCTCATGTTATTCTTATGTTTCGCATGCTTAGAATTCACTTAGGAAAGCTTAGGGTTGCTTATCTTTAATTAAAAATCTTTTTTCTTTCTTTCTTAAGCCACACGGGCGTGTGTGCTAGCGTGCACGGGCGTGTGTCAAGGCACACGGGACCGTGTGCTCCTCGTGCTGATGGGCGTGCAACGTTTTGGAATCAATTCTCAAGAAATCATGAAATTGGCAGGCCACACGGGCGTGTGGTGCGTATACACGGGCGTGCATGGCTAGGCACACGGGCGTGTATCACACTGCACGGGCGTGTGGTTGCCTCAGCACCCTCCTGTGTCTTGCCTACACGGGCATGCACAATTGGGATCTCACACACGGGCGTGTGTGTGGATTTTCCTATGCATACGGGCAGGATGCAAGGCCGTGTCTATATAGATTTGAGGCCACACGGTCGTGTCCCCTCGGGCGCACGGTTTTGTGCTCAACCCAGAATCTGTAGATACGTCTGGAAACCTAGAAAATCCCACACAACTCATCCAAAACTCATTCATCTTTCAATTAAACATCAACACAACATAAATACATACCAATAAACATGCTCAGCTCATACATTTCTCATTTGACTCATCAAATCTCATGCATTTCTCATCAACAGCATACCCAAGCTACATACATACATACATTGCATATTCATCTCAAAATCATCATACATTTTATCATCTCATCATCATATCATGCTGGGAAAACATACTCATCACACAGCAAGCATCCAGAAACTCAAAAAATCAGAGAAGCTTGTTGGAAACCTAAGTGAAGAGTTAAAGAAATACTTACCTCTTGCCATGACATCCGGATCTCTCTCCCTAGCTGGTCCTGGATCTCTAACCAGAACAATGGCAACTGGCTGGACGGTTTCTGCTTTAGGGTTCGCTGGAAAGGAGAAGAGAAAGAAATTGAAGGAAAGCTAAAGGGAAAAATACGGGAAAAAGCTGGGAAAAAGAAACTTATATCTCATCTCTCTTCTGGCACACGGGCGTGTGCCCCTCAAATCTCAGGTTTTTCTCTCTTTTACCCCTTAACTTAGTCTAAATGACATTTCTACCCCTAGGCTATTACAGATTTCATGAAAATTTGGCTGGACATACGGGCGTGCATATTGAGGCACACAGGCGTGTATGGCACTGCACGGGCGTGTGACTGCCTTCTCAAGCCTCCCGTGTCTCACATACATGGGCGTGTGGAATTGGGGAAAGCACACGGGTTATGTACTCGGGCACACGGGCGTGTGTCTGGGTTTTCATACGCACACAACCAGCCTACACGACCATGTCCCATGAAGAATTGAGGCTACACGGGCATGCATCAAGGATGCACGGTCGTGTGCTCAACCTAGATTCTGCAGATAGTGTCTGAAAATCCAGAAATTCCCACACCAACACTTCCACACTCCAAAACAACACACATACACATTTTCTACTGCTGCTAGCACACGAATAATCATCATTTCATCATCTCAATCACGCCAATCATCATAAATAAAGCCTATATCTCATGCATATGAACATATACGCATATAAACATGAAAAGCCACTCAATCATATCATTATCCATCACAACACAGCTCAAGCATGCTGGAAATATCCCAAACAAGCACACATAAAGTTCTCATAAACTGAAAACACTAACACATGTTCTGAACTCAGTGAAAGAGGTAAGGAAAACACTTACCTCGCGCCACGAAAGCTTGGCCTTTATCTCTGGAAGCTTATGGATCTCTAATCTGAAGCTAGGCTATTGGGGGATCTCTCTCTGGAACTCTAGGATTCACTGGAGTTGAGAGAAGAAGAAGAGAAATAAGCTGGAAGCTGAAAAAATAAGCTGGGAACTACGCAACTGAAGAATAAAACATATACATGGCTAAAAGGGTAGACACACGGTCGTGTGTGCGGTGGAAAATAGCCATTTCCACCCACCCTTACGTAGAAACTGAAACTAAGCCCCAAAGGACTTCTAAATGACTCTTCTACCCCCCCTGAACTCTCTAAAATGACAAATTCTACCCTTGGGTCATTACATGAACTATAACCGGATCAAAATCTGGTCCAATACTTTCTATTATAAAGCATCTTAGTTTAAATTTTATTATGTTTTGACCCTAGATACTCATGTATAGTCATAGTTTCTTTTTTCATAGTTTGAAATGTGTTTTTTAAGCTTTACATTGTTAGTTTTGACTCAACAGTAAAAAAGTTTTCTAGTGTATTCCAATTATCATAAGCAATATTGCATCCAACCATACAACAAGAGATACTTTTAGAAATAGAAGCAACTAGCCAACTTATTAGCAACTTACCTAATTTTTTCCATCTATGATATTTATGATTTTGTTTGTTAATAACATCTCCACATGCATCATCTTCAACAACAATAAAAGGAGAAGGACATTCAAGAATGCTAGTAAGTTGTTCATCGATATCATACTTATCGACTATATATAATACCTGAGCACACCAACATCTATAATTCTCTTTTGGTGAGCTTTGAATTGATCGCATGAAGTGTTGACATTTGAGAAGTGTTTGACATTAGCAAACTATAGTTCAACAAAGCACCAGAATCAACATACTTTTCTGGAGTTCGTTGAAGATTCAACAAAGAGCAAGCCATTTACGCTAGTTGAGGGCTCTAATACCATGACAAATAAACAAAACTCTCAAAAGAAGATTTACATGCAAAACATTTTACTTGAATAATGCTTCTGGAAATTTTATTAATATTGAATCTTAATCAACAAATTACACCGTTTTTCATTTATATAGCAATCAACAGAAAAATATCTTTGCTAATTTTAGTGAGATGGTTTTCTCATCTTCCACCACTAATCAACTTGCTTGACAGTGGCTTTTCCAATCTTGGTCATTCTCAGATGTAACTTTTCTCATCTTAGACTCGATCGAAAATAATAGAATAGTCTTCTTCTTTTCCCAGCAAATGTTGTTTCTCCTCCTCTTTTTCACTCTTAGCCTTCAAAATTTTTCATTCAGCCAAATGTGACACCGTACCACTTATTCCTTTTACGCACCATTTCATTAAAATACTTAAACTCACTGTTTTGAATTGTTAACTTTCACATACCTATATCCTATTAGGATGCTAAGGAGTCTGCACAACTACATAAAGGGTTTGTTACAGAGCTATAATTTGACATAACAATAATGAAGATTCACAAAGTAGTAGGTAATACATGAGTTAGAGGAGACAATCTCTGGGGTAACGAGCGAAGCTTAAGTGTCTTGGTGCAAGTAGCTATTGATTTATTCTTATCTTGTAAGCTTGTAATTTCTTTTTATTTTTTCCACAATAGGATTTCATTAACAATAGTGGATGTAGGTTAATTGCCAAAAAAAAAAAAAGAAAAGAAAAGAAAAGAAAAATAGTGGATATAGGTTCACATTATTTTGAACTGAGCCAATTAAATTCTTGTGTTCTCTTTAATTGCTTTACAGTTTTATTATTGTTTGAGGTAATTAGTTTGCCTTAGAAAAATCTAAAGTTGTCCACAAACTGAGGTTGACAAAAGAACGTACTCTAGAGGAAAAATTAATTGTGTTATTCATCGCAAAAGTTTTTTCCTTTCACCAAGTCCCCTTTCGTGAAGCATTATCCACCACCGGACTGGACTCAGGAACTGACCCATCGAGGAGAGTCTTTCTTGTATGGATTTTCTCACTCAACCTTGTTCTGCTCTGATCGGGGTGGGTGAGACAGGGAAAAAGAAAGGGGCAACACCTTGAAATTAAATAATAATAAAGTTCCTATGAGTCGTACCTCTAACTCATAAAATGTCTCTTTTAGATCACACGACGAAAACATGAAGAGATGGATGCCTACACCGGAATCAACTTTGACTGTTACCTTAAGTTTATTCCAGATTTAATTGTTCCAAAATCAGCTGAAACGAAAATTAAGCTTATTTTTGTCACAAAATTATATTACATTATTAATTCCGTATTAACATTTCCTCTCTTCACTAATTAATTTAGATAATCTGACGAGTCAAAGAAGTAAACGTTCTATGTCAACAAGTAATTCGTCATTTGTACATCATCTATGCTCTGGGAGATCACCTGCCTAAGGTATTTGAAAGCCTTCTCATAGTTTAAGAAACCCATGAACCAGAAGTCAAAATCGTCTACAGTGCATATTTCCATGTACTTTTGTGACGGCTTCTTCATATTTACGCTTTGGTTTATTCTCTTTATTTTCTCAATTGGGATCAAAACCTGTACACAGGAATTGCAAAAACTTATTATGATGCAAGAAAGAAAGGTGAAACAAAAATGCAAGTGCATTTTTGTGACTTACTACCTTGTAGGGAACTCTAACAATTTCTCCATTCCTTGAATAGAATTTCAGTGATCTCTCACTGCAAAATGCAACATTGTCTGTGGAGATAAAGAGGAGGCCTGCTATTGGACCTGCTGTAGTTGACAAATAGCATTGAGAAGCCTTCAATAGTTTCTCTCCTTCTCTCACACTAAACAGCTGCTTGAATATTTTCTCCACTCCGCCTACTTGCAGAATTTTTGCACCCAAACTCAACTTCCCCTTCACAGTTTCAGTGATCTTGGGCGCTAGTCTCACTACAATTTCACGGCAACAAGAACCCATTTAGTTTTTTGCACACGCCTTATAAGTAAACTAATTAAGCAATCATTTGTATCCTAGATTCCCAGCTTCACTGGTCACCATTATCAATAGAAAACTACATGGTTAAAAAGTTGTTACCATGTTCTCTAACTCCATGTGCAAAATTATCTGCTTTCTTCCCTAGCTTGTTCATTGTTCTGATAACGGAATCTACTTTTCCTGCAATGCAAAAATTATTATGTTACTAAAACACCTTCGCAAAGATCCCTCACAATCATCAATACGGGCTTACACTCATTTCACAAGAAAGAAAGATTTACTTTGCTTATATATCGGAGAAGCTTTAGCCGAAGGATCACGACTATGGAATTGTGCAGCAGGCTCAGGTAAGTATCTCATAGAGAACGCCTTAACTGAGTATGGCATAGAGCTAACTTCGATCATCCCCATAACTTGTCCCTCTATAACTAACTACTGCCTTTGTGCTGTCTTCGTAACTGCTTAGTGTAAATGGTCTCAATTCTATTGATATATAAAGGACATAGTAAACATAGCAAGGGAATCTAGCTTTTTTGCGATTGCATGACTCATCTTTCTAGAAAGCATAAGCAAAGAAGTGTGTATGCGTAGAGATATCGCTGAGATCACAGAGGAAATCTTTTCTCTTTTGAAAATTTAAAAAGATTAAAAGATAATTGGATTCTAGAACAATAAAACTAGGAGCTACTCTTGCTCAGCAAGATTTCATCTTTCTTAATCAAGATAATATCAACAGCTCATCGTCAACATAAAAAATAAGAAAGAGTACCGACGCCAAGGCTGAGTTGGCGACATGTATCGAAAATTTTTATTGTTTTATGTAGACTTTGCGAAGAGTGACATGCATCAAGAAATGTGTATTGTCTCCTTCTCTTGTAATTTATTGCCAACTCCATGATGGTGTGGCAATGAAACTTTCTGAGCTGGCTTTTCCTCTTTTCATTCTTAGAGATAAGATAGAAAGAAAAAGGGCATTGGCATCACAACAACACTATCAAACCAGTTTTTGTTTTCAAAATTTTAATGAAATATTAATATATTTATTAACTTTTTTATTGTTTAATAAATCCTTTTTGAAATAAAATTTATCCAATGCATACATATAGCTTTTGGGAAGCACAACAGTTTGAAAATAAAATTAACCAAATAGATTTTACTATAAATTATTTATGCCAACTATCTTTATATACTAAACATTGAAAAGGCCAACGATATTAAGCAAAACCTATCCTGCAAGTTGTCATCGACTCCATATATGGGTGTAACGGATGTTTTGCTTAAAAAATGAAGGCGAAAGTTTAATGCTTCCATTATCACTGACATCAATGGAATGGATACTAAGTTATCAAATATGGTAAATTAAAGCTATATTCTAAATATGGAAGTAAAAGAAAATCTAATCTTCATGTGATTATAGTAACATATAAAATCTCAAATAGGTATGTTAATTAGGTTTCTTGAATCGGGTATGATCTGTTTAAAATTAAGTCTAATAAAAAATTTTGGGTTTGAACATTGAGTCTACCAATTTAAGCCTCAGACTTTTAGTTTAGACTAGTTTCATTAAATTTAATTGGACTTCAGTACTTAAATAATTATAAAAACATCTCTACAATTTTAAAAACTTATAGAATCATCATATAAAATATAAAGTAACGAACTCAAATAATTATAAACTACTATTATATTTTATCCCCTAACTGAAATTCAAATAAAGGAAACCAATATTTCTGTACACTAAATTAATATGTAAACTAATTGAATTTTGGATTGTAAACAATTTGAAAATTATATAATTATATATATCTTTTAATCCAATTTAATAAAAACAAAAAAAAAAAAAGTTTTAAGTACAGCTATGTATATAACTCTTAATTAATTTTAAATTTATTTTGTTCCAAATGTGAAACAATTAACAAACATTACCTCTATTTGCATTAATAAAAATTAACAGACACTATAATTTTTTTAGTTTTATTAGGCCTTGGCTTTCACCAACTTTTGTTTCAAGTCCGAATTCGATAACTTAATGAACAATTTTTTTTTTTCAGACATGCCTAAATCCTGAATTTTTATTAAGTTTGAAACTAATTTTTTGAATTGAGCAATCGAATCTCAGGCTTACTCGAGCCGAATTGACAAGCCCAATCTCAAACACTAAATATAAGATCATTTTTTTACCTTGTATTATATTAGCCTACAAATAAAATCCAAATCTTTTTAACTGTTTTAACATTATTAATAACTATTATTTTACAATATACTATGATTCAAATAAATCTTGAATTAAGATTATTTTAGAGTGTCACGCAGTAGTTTGCAGCCCACAGTAATTCTATTCAAGACAAAAATGTCCAAAGAAATTACTAGTAATCAAGTAATTCCAACTCAATATTTTGTGAGAAATCAATCCAGAATTTTTTACAGTACATTCTCACGATGTTTATCTTGAAAGAAGAGATTAACAGTCTTGCTGACTAGAATCCTATAAAAAGGTGAAATGAAAGGAAAGGGAGGAAGAAAAACATAGAAACTAGACAATAAAGTATCTATATTATAATTATCTTGTAATACATCCATATCAATAGCTCGGGACATAGACATTCTAACTATCCGATTGAATTATATTAATATTTTTATAACTTATTTATTCTCTCTTCTTTTTTCATTTATCCTTTGATTCATTGTAGGAGATTAACCCAAGTCATTTTAAATTCTAACAATTACTATAGTAGTATATCTTACAAAAAATTAGTATTGTATACATTAGTTGGTGATGAAAAATCACATCAATATAGAGATATAATTTTTTTTATAAATATATTAGACAATATTTTATGTTTAATAGAGTAGTGGCTTTATAATTAAAAAAAAAAATTAGAGATATATTAAATGGTAAAACTCCTCTTTAATCGAACTTATGGTCACTAATACAACATTTAGGATATGATTATTCATGACAAACTTGAAAAAAAGCTACTTGACATATAACCTATTTGCCTTTCACCAAGGGACATGAGAAAAAAAATCCCACTATGCAAAGAGAAATTTGCACCTTAATATATCTCATCAACATCTACTAGATGTTTTTCCTATTTCATCACATATTTACAGAGAAAAGCAATTGTCTTTACCAAAAAAACATGATACTTACTTAAATATCATAAAAATCGCGTTGACAATGAGGAGACAATGACTAAGAAGAGAAGTGAATTAAATTTTGTAAACTTAGAGAAGTCTTCGACATTTTTAGCCCCATTTTATAAGAGAAAAAAATATCCAAAACAAAAAGTTTTTCTTTCAATTAATACGGTGAGTTTTGGAGAAGGACAACTAATTGACCATTAACGATAATTATTCTTCCGGTTAACGTCAACTTATATCTACATAAAACTCAATGTCAGTAGTAACAACATTCATCTTTCTACCATCTAATAACAAAACAAAATTCAATTTGAAATCTGATTCACCTCCTTCAAAGAGTCACAACACATTGCATCTACTTTATATAATCTCTCAATTTCTATATTTCATGTCTAGAACCTGAGTAACCAAAGATAGTGTAGACAATTTTGCGTTCTAGCACAAACATACTTTATGGTTTATGCATTCATGTCAGGCTTTGGGATATCTATTATTTGTAGTCTTATTGGTATGTCTTTTAACATATTAAATAATTTTGGGATATTTATTTTTTAACTAATATATATAGGTCTATTTTATAAACCATAAAGTATGCTTGTCCTACATAAGGAAGAGAAATTAGTGTCTAACAGATTGAAAATAACACATATAAAATCATAAATAAGTGTTATTATTCTTTGCTACACTACCACATATAATTTATGTTGATAAGGTTGAGTGGTATATGTAACTAGAGAAGGTTCTATATCATTGAATGATGTAGTAACTGCTATGATTCGATATATAAGATCTTATTGAACCCAATTGTAACTTAAAATTATCTCTAGACCAATTTTGTTTTCTTTACAAGACATGGACCTTTAAATTTTAAATCTTAGCTTGAAAATGATTTTTCAAAATATTTTGTAGAATTTATATCACAATAAATGTCATCCGAATAAGAGAATGTTAAAAATTTTCTTTCAGTGGGCTTACATTAATTGTGAATTTTTATTTTAAGTTAAATCAAGTTAGAATAAATTAATCTATTATTAGACATCTAATAGTCAAAATATAATTAATCTAAATAAAGTGGACTAATATTTTATGTTTTAAGATATGAATCAAATTATTAGTGTAGGTCATAGAGACCCATTAGGCTATGATAGAAGGACTAATTAATACTCTATACAAAGGAGACTAGGTCTTTTCTTCTTTTTGTTAACCCTTAATGAAAAAAGGAGTTGTTATTATGCCACCCATTGGAGATGGCTCAACTTGAGATGGATCTGAAAACAGGGTTATTTATAAACTCAAATAATTTAGTGTTTTAATAAATCATGTATGAGATTCTGGTTTATATATTATATTAAATTTATTTACGACAAGAAGTTCTATTGGATGGTGTGGAAGGAATGTCACCCTTTATTGATTGAACTAGTTGTCCGGTTCGATTTGGAAAAGGAAACATTTGATCGCATCCCTCGTCCACACATTTCATATGTTGAACGCAATGAATGTTTTTGGTTGAATTACTCCAGTTACTCATGAATGGATGTTGAAGGTTCCAGCGAAGAAAATACGGGGGAAACTATGCACTATTGATTTGACTAAACTGGAAGGATTAAAAAATGAGCCCACACAAATCTTTGTTCCGGGGCATTAAAATGATGAAATTATTATTAGTACTCAGCAAGATGGGCTGATTTTCTTCAATATCCGAAGTAGAGTGCTAAGAAGAACAAGCTGGGGGGTGTTTCCTTTAAGTTGCAGTGGTGTCCGAGAGATGCAATAAATGTCCTTTTTAATAATGTAATGTGTCGAAGTTGGGTTATGTTCTTGTCTGTGTTTGTGTTTGTGTTTATGTTTGGTGTCTTGGTTATGGTTTGGACAAACTTGCAAATGTAGCTGTGAGTCTGTTGTGCCATCGTTGTGTATTGTGGAGTGTTTCTACAGGCTCAGTTGTGTGAAGTCATGTTATGTTATGTTCGAATTTTACAACTTTATGTTGTTAATTATTGTTTAAAAGATCTCGATTTTATAGATTTTTTCATGGTACCGAGATTTAATTTAAATTTCAATATTCATATAAGAATCAATTTCAAACTTGTGACAAGATCAATTTAAACATCAAAATAAGGAAATCGAAACATTAGACTAGCAAAGACCTTGAGATAATTCCTTTTTCATCCTTATTTCTCTATAAAATATATACAATTCTCCTGGGACTTGAAATGAGAATACCTTGTAGAAATTAACAAATTTCAAAAGTAATTAACAGGCAACTTACTTTGAGATGGCAACTTGTTGCTTAAATCAAAAAATAAATAAATAAAATGAGAGCGACAGATTGATAGTTATTTATACTAAAATAAAGAATGTTAAAATTCTTTTCTCAATCAAAGTTATGAAATTTTTTATTTGTATATAGTTAATTATAAAAATTAAAGAATTTTATATATATATATAAAAGTTAGGCTAAGGTAATATAATCTTTGTAATATCAAATGCATCCCAAATAAGATCATGTTGGGAAGCTTTGTTGTCTCTCATTTTTTTTTTTAATTATCTGACTTCATTGTGTCTCTTGATACATCGATAGTGAAAACTAGTGCAACAGCTCTTTCTAAATGCATTGTCTTCACGAGAAAATGCTACTGCTCTTGGCTATATATGTATTGATCAGACTTAACATTTAACCTGTAGATTTAAGCATCAATAATTGACTAAAATATCCTTATAATAAGAACAATCAAAACTATAGGAGTAGCAACAAAAGAGACGGGATGTGTATACTTTATATGATATGAGACTTTTGAGTCTACAGCCTGGGATAAGTTATATATTAGTGAGATGCTTTGTATATTTGGATTAGAGGAATACTAAGACCTTGTTTTGGTTGTATTGTTATGTTGAGGTTGACGCGTAGGGAATATTTTGTAGGCTAAGTATGTGGTATAGTATTCATCGCTAAAGACCATTTCTTGACAATTAGGTATATGTATTCAGATTCATACTTTTTAGAGAGACAAGCCTAGTAGGTGATCTAAAATTATTTTTCAACTCATTCACCATCATATTATTGCCAATAAAGGTAATGTCAAACTTGTAGTAACAGTGCAGAGCAATATGTCTTGGCTTTATACACATCTGACACATAACTCACCGTTTCATAAAAGTTTTACCTCTTCCTCTACCTTGACCGTAATGATCATTATATTAGGTTTGAAACTTGTAAAGTTTTGTTGAACAAACTGAGAATTGCTGGATATATTAATGATAAAGAAATAGGACTGCAAATTCCTAGTTTGGTTTGCATTAGTACTTCACCATAATTCTACCAAACTTCAAACCTAATAGCTTTTGCTTTTGCAACAAATTTTACAATGCTTGAGTTGCTTTTAACTCATTAACAAAAGTAATTCTACAAGCTACTTCATGTCTCACCAGTTGTCTTACACCTACAGATTTGACTAAGCTTACTTTCATTGATAGATGCAAGTAATCAACTCAAGCATTTTGTATACTCTTTTCTAGGAACTATACAATGAATTCACACATTTAATTGATTATGAACTATATAGGAGTTGGATAGGGAATCAAATCTGATAAATGATCCTCCAAATCATGTGCACCTATGACAAAAAGAACATAAGATATTCAATGTCAATTATTCCTATCATACAGTTTGGGGTTAACAACTTGAAGACTTCACATGGGACAAAACAAAACTAGGATCTGAACTATTCAACGGTTCTAATGTTCTTAAATTTAAGAAAAATCACAAAAATTATCCATTTGACATTTGTCAAACAACTCTGATGCCATGAGAAGACAACCAATATTTGAGAGAAAACTTGATAACAAGCATGTTGATGGAAAATATATGGAGTAAATTCATTACCTATCAACATATTACAACTGAGTCTATATACAATCTCATCTGTTACAAGCTGTGACAAGGCTTAAAAAGTTGATTAACAAGCCCTAACCATTTATCAATTAATCATTAAAAAAAAAAAACATAATACTTATTTGAATGTCATAGAAATCGCATTGATGGTAAGGAGACGATGACTAGGAAGAGAAGTGAATAAGTTTTGTAAACTTTGAAAAGTCTTCGACATTTTTAGCCTCAATTTATGAGTTAAAACAATATCCGAAATAGTAAGTTTTTTTTTCTGTTAATACAACGAGTTTTGGAGAATGACTACTAACGGACCATTAACGGCAGTTATATTCCCATTAACATCAGCTCATATCTCCACAAAACTCAATCTCATTAGTGAATATATTCATCTTTCTACCATATATAGGCAAAACAAAATTCAATTCAAAATCTGATTCACCTCCCTCAAAAGGGTCATAATACAATGCATTTGCTTTATATAATCTCTCAATTTCTATATTTCATGTCTAGAACCTGTGTAATCAGAGATAGTGTAGATATTTTGAGTTCTAGCTAGAGCAATACTGAAATTTTTCTAGGCAGGTATATCTTCTTAAACTAACTTTATCTACTTTTTATTTCTGTTCTTTTCTGTTCTAATAGTATCAGATTGTTTTTCTACTCCTGCATTTTCAATTGATAACAATGTTGGTTGCATAATCTGTTGTATCTCTGCATTCCATTTCGTGCATAACAACATATGTGTGAATTATTTTTTTCTCTGCCATTATTTATTTTTGTCAGTAGAACTATATCTTTATTCTAATAATATATTCTTATCTTTATGATTCAAAGGAGTATAGAAAAAAAATCTATATGCTTTGCTCAAATGAAGATGAGTCATTTATCAAAATTTCTCTGTGTTCTAGATTTTGTAAAAACATATATGTTTGTAAATATTGTTATTATAATTTATAGTTGACATTGTTATATCTATAATTGCTGCATATTAATCAAGATTTTCAACTTTTGTTTTTTTGCAAATTGATAAATGATATTTTTCTTTAGTTGATAACTATATTCGTAATTGTTAATATTCGTATCTGTATTATGATTAATGTCATACCTTATCACCATATTTTTTTTTCCAAGAATTAATTTTTTCTATTTTCTTTAGAATATCAACTTTGTAATCTTTTGATCATCAATTGTTTATTGTTTATTTTTGGCCAAAAGAACATATTCCCACCCAAAGTTTCATTCAAAGATAGATTCTCACCTTTTAAGTTTTAAAAACGCAAACATCCAACTATTGATCAAAGTCAATAGTTAAACTTAACCATCAGCAATAACAATTTTATAGTTAAAGGGGTATTGTAGTCATTTTATTAATAAAAATTTATAAATATATAAAATATTATTTAAATATTAAAAAATTTTAAAAATATATAAACAAATTTTAAATATATTAACATGTAAAAAAATTTTAAAAAATTAAAAACAGCTATCGTTGTCGGTGCCGACGGTAGTGACCAACGATAATGAAATTAGATAACCAGAAACGACCACCCTATTTGATGGAGACTGCTAGATCAGTCGCCTCTTATTTTGAAAGAGACGGTCATATCTGACCACCTCCACTAACAAAAACGATTGGAAACGATAAAAAATTATCAATCTTAGCCTCACTGATCGTTTTCATACATAATTTCTAACAGAGGTGGCTAGATCTGGCCACCTCCGCCAATTTTGGTTGCCCCTGCAATTAGAGGGTTATTTCTAACCACCTAGTTCAATTAGAAGCAGCCATCGTTACTGACATTTTTTAAAATTTAAATAATTTTTAAAATTTTATAATATTTTATAATATATTTATATTTAAATATTATTTTTGTAATTTTATTATAAATTATATTTTTTAAATAAGGATACATTAATCGTTTTATAAAATATGTTAGTCAAATTTGATGGAATAGGGTAAAATGTTTGGGTTTTTTAAAGCTCAAGGGTGGGCCTTTGTGCTTGAATGAAACCTTGGGTGGCAATAAGTTCTTTGGCCTTTATTTTTCCTTTTTTTGTCTTTTCTTTCAATAATAATAATTCACTTAAACTGTTAATAGTGTTTATAAGTTGAAGTAATGTACTTGGTAGTTAGGAAACTATATATTATAATATTGTTCACTGTTATTTAAAATCCTTATTTTCTAATTAATTACAAATCATTTATGTTTCCCCGCGTTTTTTTTTTTTTTTTAATAAATAACACTTCACTATTCTACCTATTTAATCCCTTAAAACCCCAAAATACCTTTTGGATGTATTTCTTAACAAGTTAATTTTGTTTCTTCATTAAATGATGTAATTTGTTTCATACGCACATATAAATTTATCTGGAACTTAAATATTAATAGTGATGTGTTATCAGTTATTACAATATTTTTAAATCAAAAACACTCAGCTTCATTGTAAATTTATTTCTTGCATACTGATTTCTCTCTTTGCTCTATCTCTTTGCTTTATTTGGAATACAGACCAATATCCAGTGAGTAAGCTGAGACCTAAAAGAGAGATGTCGAACCTTGTACTTGAACTAAAGCTCAATATATTTTCCAGACTCCCCGTGAAGATTCTATGCATCTGCAAGTGTGTATGCAGAGAGTGGTTGAATAACATCACTGATCCTCATTTCTTAAGGTTACACCTGGAGAGATCCATGAGCAATCGTCAGTTTCTCTTACTGAATCAGTCTTGTCTTGATGATAATGACAACATGACTAGACGGCAAATGGTTCGCTTCTTCTCTGCAGGCATGGAGGGAGACATCCAAAATATTGCTATTGGCTTTGTTGGTGGTTATGTTCACATGATACCCTCCGGCCATGGCTTGATATGTCTGGCTAACAGAGGGAATTTCTACATTTTCAGTCCCAGCCTGAAGAAAGTTATAACTCTTCCTAAGGCAAAACCTTCAACCTGTAACGGAATTGCTGGAGGATTCGGCTATAATCCATCGAAAAATATATACAAACTGGTTCATTTATATGATGAAAATAAAGATGATTTTGCCTACATCAAATGTGAGATTTTCACTTTATCAGACGGTAGCGGAAGTAGTTCTTCGTGGAGACAAATCGAGGCACAGTGCCCTTTCCTCGTTCGTGGTTGGGGAATTTTGAGTAACAGCAAGTTCTACTGGATGGTGTGGGAGGGTTGTCGCCCTTCATTGACTGAACTAATTGTCTCGCTTGATTTGGAAACGGAAACATTTGATCTCATCCCTCATCCAGACGTGACTTCATATGTTGAAGGCAATGACATGTTTTTGGTCGAATTACAAGGGAAGTTGTGTTTGATTGACTCTTCTGCACATCCTCCAGTTACTCATGTATGGATGTTGAAGGATCCAGTGAAGAAAACATGGGTGAAACTATGCACTATTGATTTGACTAAACTGGAAGGATTCAACAATGAGCCCACTCAAATCTTTGTTCTGGGCCATCAAAATGATGAAATTATTATTAGTACTCAGCAAGATGGGCTGATTTTCTTTAACATCCGAAGTAGAGTACTAAGAAGAAGTGCAAATCTGAGTTTGCAAAGCGTTAGTGAGCTTTGTTTATACACAGATACCTTCTTCTCATTGGGAGAGTAGCTGGAGATGTTTCTTTTAAGTTGCAGTTGTTGTGTCCGAGAGATGTAGTAAATGTCCTATTTAATAATGTAAGGTGTCTGAAGTTGGGTTATGTTCTTGTATGTGTTTGTGTCTGAAGTTATTGTGTTTGGACAAACTTGCACATGTAGCTGTGAGTCTGCTGTGCCATCATTGGGTATTGTGGAGTGTTTCTAAAGGCTGAGTTGTGTGAAGTCATGTTAACTTTGTTATACACTTGCGAGTATTGCAATAGTAATATTAGATGCAATAGTAACTCTAGCATAGACGACCATAAACCAACTAAGTTGTAACAATATCTTTCAAATGGGCATATCATACATGACCGAGAATGAAAAATAAGAAATTGAAGTACTTTAATGATAGAACCAAAAACATATTGATTCTCCATTATAGCCCAAATAACTTGTGACATTTTATCCATCACAAATTATATAATTGTGTCCAAGTTAATATTCTCAATTAGTAATCGTATCATAAAAGATAGAAATACTTTTTACTTAAAAAATTTCTTCCACTAATAAAGTTGAAATAGTTAATTGTTTGCATAAGTGAATAAATAGTGATAGAAGACTAATACCAACGTAAAGATTTCAAACTACTTAACCTATTCAAAGACACAATTTTGGAAGACAAAATAAGGTCAACCAATGATAATACTACTTAATTTGTATATTGCAACAAATTCAAATATTATTTCATTTATTTACTTCTAAACTAAAATTTGTAATTTACATACATAATTTTCAGGGAAAAACATGTACATCATTTTTAGATTCGTATGTACACTTTACGTAGAAGCATGAAGAACATATTCAGTCTACTGTATGATTGCCACGAGGAAGAAGCCTTGCACTTAATTTCTTCCTATTTTTTCTGATTGCTTTTGCTTCTTGCTACCATCAAGTCATTGTCTTTCTAAAAATCTCTTTTTACATGTAGCACTATGAAAGCACCTTGTCATGAACTTGGTGTGTGCCCACTCTCTGCCTTAGATTGTTAATTAGACAAAATTAAAATGGGACTTCTTGTTCCATCTGCAGGGCAATGGTACTACTCTTTACCAGAACACCATCGTGAAATTTTAATCTCTGAATAATTTTCTGTGCAAGGATTTCTGTGTCATTGGCATGTACAATATTTTTGGCTCTATGTTGATTCGTTTCTTTGCTGCAGTAAGAAATTTGTTTCCAGCAAGGCCAACTAAATCAATGCTGGAATCACAAAGAATGACTTAATGTCTTCTCATGAGACCCTATCTCAATTGAGTCAAGTTCCAAAATGTCCCCTAAAACGGCAATTCTTTTACCATCACAAGCAATACTTTATAGCAAGTCAATGGCAGCTCTGGTGCTAATGGGATTGGCATTGTAAGCATCATTGACTATCTTGATGCCATTTTCGACAACTTGAAGCTCTGACATCATGAGTACAGGAACAAATTTGGAAAAGGATTTTCCAGCTTGAGCAAGAGAACCCCAAACAAAGTTGCCACTGCAGCTGCTGCACATGCATCAAAGGCCAAATGCAGACCTGGACTAGGAATCACAAACTTCAACTTGAAAATCAACCCGCCTTGCCGTTATTATTTTAGGCATTAGAAGTTCAAATTACAAGTACATGAAAGAAAAATCATCATCAATAGAAGATGATGACAATCAAACAGATGTTATAGATGAAACACCAAGGCATGTTTGCTGCAGAAGCTTTAACATCATTTGCAGTTAAAGATGAAACACTGCAAAAGCTTTAACATCATTTGCAGACCATACATAGTAAACCAAAAAGTTCAGTAAATTTTTGTCCCCAAGAATATTTAAGAAATCAGAAGTCATGAAGACAACTAATATATAGATAAAGGAGAGACCAATCTTGAATTTAATGCATTCAAATTTCGGAAAAAAAAAAACTAGTTACTAAATTAGTAAAAGATGACGAAAATCAAGATCATTTAGAGTATTTTAAGACTGAACAATTATATTCATCCTCACAACCTATTCAAGGCACTCTTGAGTTAAAAATCATTAGAAACTTGCTTGACTCTGATAGTAAAAAGTTTCATTATGTTGGTTAAAAATCAAGTGAGAATGATTTATCAATCAAAAAGCATCCAAGAATTTAAACTTTGGAGCTTTTACTTTTTTTCCAACTTTTAATCTCCCATATGATTAAGATGAACTTCTAATGGTTGAGCTGCAAAAAAGTTGCACAAAATACAGAAACTTGTGAATTTTAATTATAAGGATTCAAATTTTTTCTACATATTCTTCAAAATCCAAATGGTACTTCTCATTCAAATGTGTACAAAGTTATTCAACAAGAAAAAGGTTCACAGAAAGAACTTATTACTCAAGATTCATCCAAATAATATTATATACATAAAGGTGTGAACTTTCTAGTCATATATGGTAGAAAATGTCACATTATTTACGGAAGAAATGCTCTAAAAAACTTGCATCTCTTCCTCTTTCTCTGTAACAACTCAAGCAGCAACCAACTGAACATCACACTCCATTTTCTGACCAAAAATAACCTAATATTCCCAAAACAGACTATTTTTAAATGAACTGTTTATAAAATCACTGAACAAGCAAATTTATTAAGAACAGTGGTGTTATACTAGGTGATGTAAGAAGTTGCAATATAATATATTAGTTCTTATAGTTACAGATTTAAGAATATTCCAAGTCAACTTTTCGCTGGAGCACTTCCCCTATCCACCAGACTTAAATATTTCTCAAGAAATTATTGATGCTAAAACACTGACATCTAACAAGAGCTCAAACAAAGAGTGTTTCCCAAGTCTGTAAGAAACATGTCTAATTAAATCCAATTCAATTTCCAATAAATCAGAACAACTCAAAAATTCCAAAATCTGGAAAGAAGAATAATAATAGAAGCAAATGAAAGTCAAGAATTGTAACGTGCCTTCCTAGCACCATGAGACAATGAAAGGGTTGAAACAAGAGGATCATCAGCATTTAAAATGCAAACATCCCACAGCTTGCCTTCCCTAAAAATCTCACCTTTCGCCATTGCAACCTACTCCAAACTCCATAAACTCTAATGCGAAGCACCCACATTCAAGACCACCTTATCTCTGGCCCCGCCACTCTTGCAAGCTCCAATATCTCCCTTTCCCGCTCCTTCACATCCCCAAAACGGAAATATCAACATTTATATCCATCCCAATCAAACTTAAAGCCGTTTCTTTTAAACACATTAACTCCTAAACTCTCAAGAACCAAGGCTATCATACTTCTGGCTTTATTTTTCTCTACACTAACAGTAGCCCCAACTAAGAAGCCACATTTACCAATGAATCAACAGTGTCAACATTGCCATTACCTTCAACTTGAAAACGCCAACACAACTTTTAGTATAGAATTGGGGAGAAAAGAAGCCGTGAGAATCGAATGGTTGGCCGATTTTGGCCTCATTTTATTTTGCGTAATTACGAGTCTCTAATGTGTTAGGGAACTCATAAAAAGTAAACCCCCTTACGGGCACCCTTTAGAAGTACAAAATTGTTATTACTAAAATGTGAATACATTACCGCCCATTTACTTTCAATCCCTTTCTTTTATAGATATTTTTAAAGACTGAATTTTTCTTGGAGGAACTAAGTTTACTTTTCAATTGCATCCAAGGAGGTATTAAGAGAAAAGGATGCCCAATGATGTCAAAGGCACAATACGTGCTCAGATCAGCTACTCAAAATAGAAAGGTTCTTTACAACTGCCAAAAAAACTTTAACAGAACTAACTACTACAACTAATAAATTTATAGTTTTCAGGAGAAAAGACACTAGACCACTATTCCTACCCATATTGCATCCCCATTTTTTAAAAGTTGCCTATACAGATTGCATGTATTTTCTCTCCCTATGACTTATTGAAAATTTAAACAAATGACAGTTGAGTTTCAGACATTGTGCTTGCAAATAAGCAAACTTATTCAGGCTAATTTGGATGGAGAGCCACTATCTAAACATCAGCACAAGCAAAGTAGGCTTCTCCTTTGTACATTTTACAGCTAATACACATCACCTATGAGCAGATGTATGCTGCGTTGGGTATAGCATAGCACCAGCGTTCATTGGTGTACCAGGAACCATTGCTCCAGGTACTGGAGCTCTACCACGGTATGCCATGTGTGCTGGAGCAGGAAGATTCACCGGGGTGCCAACAGCTGAGACAAGGGGTCCTCCTATAGGCTGACCTATAGTAGGAGTACTATAAATGCCAACAACCGGGGGCCCAGCTGGATGTTGGGCCGGCTGTTGGGGTTGCTGTTTGGCTGATTTGCCAGCGGAAGCTCCAGAAGCCAAACCATTACTTTGACCTGTGATTGGTCCCTGGGCTCCTGAAATGTCTCCATTAGTAACGCTGGTGATATCATGAATGCTTGATCGCCTCCTATCTTTGTTCATCGAGTTCAAACGGATGAAGTATTTTTGTGCATGGCTTGCCACTTGTGTTGGCGTTCTAGTAACCACAAAGTTGCGAGATATACTTCGCCAGTCACCTTTACCATATTTGTCCAAACCAAGAAGAAATAACCTGTTCCTTAAATAAAACAGAATTAGAGATTACCAGTGAAATTATAATATATGCACACAAACAGTTGAACCAGAATAGCATAGCAAGAGATGGCTGAAGAATAGTTCAAGCTGCACCACTTTTAAAATCATATCCAGTAGCATGCAAACTCAATTCCCATTCAGCATTCACAGTCACTAATTGGATAGGCCATTCTAACAGCCATCCATCATGGGTTTTTATACGGTTTGCCTGTATCATAACATTGAAATAAAAAGTTCTTCACTACAGCCATCATTACAAATTCAGATAATATGAAAAATTAGATCAAACTCCTCAGAGAAAATATGTACTTTTCATCCTTTTTACTGACTCCGATAGCAACTCATATTTTTTCCTTGCATTTCTACATGATATTATTGCAACTTTGCATACAAGATTAATTCCGTTGTCAGAATAGGAATAATGCAATCCCTTAGTGTTTTTGGAGTACAAATTTGCTACTGTATTCATCAATATATTATCTAAACATCAACCATGAATTAGCCCTTATTCGTTCCACAAGGCAACTGCTAAAGTAGTTAAATAGAAATAATTCATTGCTACCATCCAAGCTTGGGGGCCTAACTGTATAAAGGCTTCTCCAAGACCTTTTCTCTTCATGCAATTTATTCTTTTTAAAGATGGAATTCAAAATCAGATTAATCAATCTGACTACATAACCTAACTGAAAAAAATTATGCAACTTTTTTTATAAGAAAAAGTGTAGGCAAATTATCAACACAATCTTTCTGGTAGAATTTACTCAACTGTAGCAAAATCTGTAATAGAGACAAACACATTTAGAACATACTTAGGCTAACAGATTCTTCAAATCAAACATGAGTTGTACTGCTAAACTATAACTAGTGTTAGACATAAATATATAATTGATTAATGGCGAAGGAAAATTCAAACATGACTTGAACTGCTAAATGACAATTAGAGTTAGACATAAACAACTAATCGATTAATCAGGACGTAAACACTCAAGCTAAAGATTCAAACCCCGGGGATATTACTTGTTGAATGTTGTGTATATCTTGTATTAATATAGATTACGATGTATTAGACAGATATCAGAATATATTAAGAGAATTAGGATTTATTCCTTTTTAGGATTAGAATTGTATGATATATATATGTGTAATTTATCAATTAAAAAGATATATAGAAAAACATTATTTCTAAATGTTTACATGGTATCAAAGCCGCGAGCCCTAATTTTTCATAAACCCTAATTTTCCTAATTTTTTCGGCGACAAACCCTAGCTCTTTCCAGCAAAGTTAGTTCCAGGTGTTTGATCACAAAACCGCTTACACCAACTGGTTCGTCTCCCTCTCGTCGGCAAAAGCCCTAAGGTCTGGTCACCGTTCTCCGTCGCACGCGCCAATCATCTCTCCGACTTCTTGTCACATTGATCTCCCTCTCCCGAGCACGTGAAGCCACACAGTCATCACAGGTCAACTCAGACCTTGCCGATCTATTGATTCCGATGAGATCATCCTCTTTTGACGCCGAAATATATTTTTCGATCCCCAAAAAATTCCAGATCTGTCGATCCAATGCTGTCTTGTTTCTGATCACTTCCTGTGTGCACTTTTGTTTGTGTTCAAAAGTGTCAATTGATTATCTATTGCTGTTGATTGTGTTTTTATCCAATCATGTCAATTGAAAGTATGAAATCAGGTTCGATTTTCAACGTTAATTCTGCTCCAATTATTACAAATGAAAATTTGATAGACAGTGTGAACTATACATCTTAGGCTACTTCAGTTGAACTTTGATTATTAAAACAAGGCCTTGAGAATCACTTGACTACCAGTGCCAATGATATACATGCTGATAAATCTACGTGGATTAGAATTGATGCCCCCTTGTGTAGCATGTTATGGCAAACTATTTATCCAGCACTTTACCCTATTTTTAAAGCATATCGTACTTGTGTTGAGATACAGAATCAAGTTAAACTTTTATATACAAATGACATTCAGAGATTATATTCAGTGGTATCCAACCTGATAAATTTGAAACAACAAGGGCTAATTATGTCTGACTTCATTGGTAGGATGACCTCTCTCAAATCAGAATACAACTATTTGTTCCCTGTTGGTAAGACTGTAGAAGAAGACCTAACACAACAGGACAAATTCTTTATGGTCCTCACTCTTGCGACTATTGGACCTGATCTTATGCCTGTACGGGATCAAATTCTTACAAGTCCATCAGTGTCATCTCTCAATGATGTATTCTCTCGTCTTCTTCAAGTTTCTTCTCCAAGCATAGTCTCAAGATCATCAGCTTCAAACTCATCAATTTTGGTCTCTCAGTCACAACTGTCCTTTAAGAATGATCTTAAAGATCGGGGTGACAGAGGCAGACCTAAATGTACTTACTTTAATAGGTTGGGACACACAAGGGATAAATGTTACAAATTACATGGACGACCACCTCGTACTATCAATGCAGTACATGCAAATCCTCCTGAAACTCGTTCAAAATCTTCAACAGAATACTCTCAGCCATCTATAACTTTAACTAGTGCTGATTTGGAGGACTATCTCAGGTACCAAGCATCCAAACAAGTTTCCTTGGCCACAACTTCCGTCTCACCTAAGGGTAATTCTTTTGCTTGCCTTAGTCAGTCTTCCTCTGTTGGACCATGGGTCCTTGATTCAGGTGCCTCTAATCACATCTTTGGTAATCTTAACTTACTTTCTCATTACTCTAGTCCTTCTATGTTATCGTCTGTCACTTTAGCAAACGAATCCCAAACAATGACTAAAGCTGTCGGACGAGTTCAACCTTTGCCATTCTTACCCTTATAATCTGTTTTATATAAACCTCATTGTCCTTTTAATCTTATTTCTGTCAGTAAACTTACCCGCTCTTTGAACTGTTCCATAACTTTTGCTCATGACTCTGTTTATATATAAGACCGACAGAGGAGACAGATAATTGGCACAGGGCGTGAGTCACAAGGTTTGTACCATCTCACTTTGCCTTCCACTTCTACAACTTGCCTTGTTGGTGATGCTTTTGCCCTCCTCCATTGTCGTCTTGGTCATCCCAGCTTGTCAAAGTTACAGAAAATGGTCCTAAGTCTTTCTTCATTATTTTCAATAAATTGTGAGTCATGTCAGTTAGGAAAATACTGTCGTTCATCGTTTCCAAAATGTGTCAATAATCGGGCTGCGTTCCCATTTGAAATCGTGCATTCTAATGTGTGGGGTCCTAGTCGTGTTACTTTTGTTTTAGGTTTTAAATTTTTCGTTATTTTTGTTGATAATTATTCAAGGTGCACTTGGCTTTATTTAATAAAAAATCGTTCAGAATTATTTTCTATCTTTGAATTTTTTTGTGCTGAAATTAAAAATCAATTTCATACATCTATTCGAATGTTGAGAAGTGATAATGCACGTGAATGTTTTTTTACATCATTTATTACATTTATGATAAGACAGGGTATTTTACATCAATCTTCTTGTCCTTATACCCTTTAACAGAATGGGGTTGTTGAACGAAAGAATAGGCATTTAATTGAAACCGTCCGAACACTCTTATTACATCATCATGTTTCAACGCATTTTTGGGCAAATATAATTCTTACATCCTGTTATTTAATCAATCAGATGTCATCTTCGGTCCTTCAACATCAGGTACCTCACTCTATTTTATTCCCTACTCAGCCTTTATATTATTTACCACCACGAGTTTTTGGGTGTACGTGTTTTGTCCATAACCTATCACCTGGTCAAGATAAATTCTCTGCTCGGTCTACCAAGTGCATCTTCCTTGGTTATTCTCGTCTTATAAAAGGGTATAAATGTTATTCTCTAGATACACATCAATATTTTGTATCTACTGATGTCACGTTCTTTGAAGACTCTCCTTACTTTTCTCATTCCAAGTTAGACACTAGTCCACTCAATGATCTTCTCGCATTGTCACATATTGAACTTCCCTCTGTGCCTTCCCATGTTCCTCTTACTCCGAATGAAGGTTCTGATGTCACTTCGTCAGATGCTATCTCCTCAGATACTACTCTCATCCCTACAAATCATGACACTGACAATGAGGTCCAACCTAACAATACGGCCCTGCTTGACTCACTTCCTGCTCCAGCTTCTCGTCTCGATGTCCTGTCTCTTGCTGATCAATTTCCAATTGTCATTCGTAAAGGTATGCGCTCTACCCGTAATCCACATCTTATTTACAATTTTCTGAGTTATCATCGATTATCTTCACCCTTCTATGCTTTTGTTTCAACTTTATCTTCTGTGTCTACTCCTTCCACCTTTCACGAGGCTTTGTCTCATCCTGGGTGGTGGCAAGCTATGGTTGAGGAAATGAAGGCTTTGTATGCAAATGGTACTTGGGAGCTTGTTTCATTGCCACGGGGACACTTTACAATTGGTTGTCATTGGGTTTACATAGTCAGAGTTGGCCCTGATGGTCGTGTTGACCGTTTAAAGGCTCGTTTAATGGCAAAAGGGTATACTCAGATATATGGTCAGGATTATAGTGAAACATTTTCTCCCATGGCCAAGATGTCTTCTATTCAGTTATTCTTTTCTAGGCCAAAGGACAATTTCCCACCCATAGTTTGAGGCGGGGACAAAGTCCCACCCACAAGTTTTCAAAAGCCCGGTCTCCCACCCTTGGACCAAAATTCAAACTTATTTTATAATTTTTTAAATGAAATGACTAAAATGCCCTTTAATAAATAAAAATTTAAAATAAAATTATAAAATAATTTTTAAATATAAAAAAATTTAAAAATATATTAAAAATTTAAAAAAATTAAAAACTCAAAAACAAAAAACCTTAAAGCCTCTTGAAACCCAACCAATACCTGTGGGAGATCTGCCTGTGGGATCCAATATCAGGTCCTTCGCCGGCCGATCCGCCTCAAAATGGCCGCCTCCACCCAATGGGGAGGCCCGATCTGGCCTCCCCTGGAACCAGGTGGCCGGAGACGGCCACTTGGTGCTGTTATCAAGGGCCACCGCTGCCGGCATCGGCAGCTGTGGCTAGTTGATTTTTTAAAAATTTTAAATTTTTTTTAAATTTATATAAAATTTATTTTATTATTTTATAAAATTTTAATCATAAAATGATAAAATTGCCCCTGGAATATTACTGTTTACTATTTTATTTAATATTAAATTGTTTCCATGGGTGAGAGACCGGGCTTTTGAAAACTTGCGGGTGGGACTTTGTCCCCGCCTCAAACTATGGGTGGGAAATTGTCCTTTGGCCTCTTTTCTATGGCCGCTATACGACGGTGGTCTCTTTATCAACTAGACATTAAAAATGCTTTTCTCCATGATACTCTTGATGAAGAAATTTATATTAAGCAACCGTCTGGCTTTGTTGCTCAAGGGGAGTCTCGATTGGTGTGTAAACTTCGTCAATCATTATATGATTTGAAACAATCTCATCGTGCCCAGTTTGGCCGTTTTAGATCGGTTATTAAAGAATTTGGAATGGTTCAAAGTGAATCTGATCATTTAGTATTTTGTAGGCATATTCCACAGGGGCAGTGCATCTATTTGGTGGTTTATGTTGATGATATTGTTATTACAGGGAATGACAAGGATGGTATTGAACAACTTAAGAAACATTTGTTCAAGCATTTCCAGACTAAGGATCTAGGATTACTTCAATACTTTCTAGGAATAGAAGTTGTTCAATCTAGTAAAGGTATTGTTATCTCTCAAAGAAAATATGCTCTTGATATCCTTGAAGAAACGGGGATGACAGACTACAAACCTGTAAAATCACCTATGGATCTGAATACCAAACTGCTTCCTGGACAGGAGGAGCCTCTTACTAATCCTGGAAGATACCGGAGACTTGTTGATAAACTCAACTATCTCACAATCACTTGGTCTGATATTTTATTTTCAGTCAGTGTAGTTAGTCAATTCTTGCAGTCTCCGTGTGACAGTATTGGGATACAGTTTTACGGATTCTAAGGTATATCAAAGGAGCTCCAGCAAGAGGATTATTATATGAGAATAAGGGTCATAAACAGATCATTCGATACTCAGATGCTGATTTGGTAGGTTCTCCATCTGATAGATGCTCCATAGCGGGTTGTTGTGTCCTTGTTGGAAGAAATCTTAATTCATGGAAAAGTAAAAAACAAGAGGTTGTTGCTAGGTCAAGTGTAGAGACAGAATATCGTGCTATAGCTCTTGTAACTTGTGAACTTATATGGTTAAAACAATTAATCTAGGAATTAAAGTTTGCAGATATCCCACAAATGAAATTACCGTGTGATAATCAAGCAGCTCTCCACATTACCTTCAATCCAGTGTTTCATGAAAGAACTAAACATATTGAAGTAGATTTTCACTTTGTTCGAGAAAAAATTATCTTTAGTTGTATCTCTACTAGCTATTTTTGCTCAAATGAATAACTGACTGATATCTTCACAAAATCTCTTAGAGAGCCCCGAATTGAGTTTATTTGTAACAAGCTTGGTACATATAATTTATATGCACCAGCTTGAGGGGGAGTGTTGAATGTTGTGTATATCTTGTATTAATATAGATTACGATGTATTAGGAAGATATCAGAATATATTAGGAAAATTAGGATTTATTCCTTCTTAGGATTAGAATTGTATCATATATATATTTGTGTAATTTATCAATTAAAAATATATATAGAAAAACATTATTTCTAAATGTTTACACTACTAAAAGGATAAAGCTTTCATTTCACCATCTTTGTAATTTTTGTTGATGGTATAACATAATATATCCTCCAACAAGAGGAATAATATTAAAGAAAAAATACTACAACAACTCAAAGAAAAATATATTAATGGTGTAAAAGATACATGACTATTAGTTAAGTTACTCAACATGGTGCATATAGATGAACAAAAATGCTTTGCATTTAAGTCCTCACATTCAATTGATTTGGTTTATAACATAGAATACGTGGCTTTAATTATAACACTGAATAAGTTGGCCCTCTGCTTGCATCCATCTGTGTTATGTTCCAACGGTTCAAATAATTTACAATTAGCCTTTTGCAAGCTAGATGGGTCTAAAGCCTTCCAACAATGAATATTGATTCACAAAGCTGCCCTGCACCACCCCCACCCAAGCTCAACTTGACTATCCTCATTTGGCACACTCAAGGTGCAGGGTTTCACCATTGATTATTTGTTCTCACTGGCCTATCAGACAAATGTATATTTATCTAGAAAAGTTACCAAGAATACTTGCCACTTCATATGTGCACATAACAAACATTAGCACATAGGGGAAGTATGATCATAGATCAAAAGCATAAATCATTTCACCAAGTGCTACAATTGTAATCTACAATTGTAATGGTCCTCTTATTCAACCAACTCAACCTTCTCCAAACACCTTATGCTATGGCACTATCAAGGTCATTTTATGCGTTTGATTTAGTGTCATACTTTCCTTACAAATCTAACTGATTCATAATTCTCTCCAAATAAAGACTGCTTACATCCAAGAATATGATCACCAGTGTACATTAAGATTATCACTAGCTAAGACTATCATGGGCCCTAGAGCACTAAGCACTTAGGTAGCTTGTATTCTGATTTTATACAAATATAAACTTTCCTATTAGATGTTGACTCTGACCTATCCTAAGGATACAGTTCAGTGGCTTTAAGACAGTAAAACAGTGAGATAGTTCACGAGAAGCATCATGTGAATACTTGGTGTTCAAACACAAGGAAAGCTGAAATGATGGCTGTCTATATGTCATAAAAGAGAGAAAAGATATTGCCCAGCAATTCCTCAATCGAACATTAGGAATGACACCCAAGAAGAAAAATAAAAACATTCAGCAAAAACCAACATGGTGCTCATAATAAAGGGAAAATGTTTAACTGCTATAAAGATGCAAAGGATGATACCAAATCCTTCCGCTCAAAAGCATAAGCCCATGTAAAATAATACCTAATCCATTTATTCTTGAATTCCCATTACCATGCTCAGAAATTTATGATCCTAACCCATAAAGTGAAATAACAATAAAAATTCAATCTTTGTGCTTCTACAGAAACAAATTGAATTATGTCACTCCAATGTTTATTTTACTTAGGTCAATATTATTTTTTGATAGGTATCCATTAAGCAATCTGTCTCACTCTATCCCAACTCAGTATTCACTGATAAAAGCATAATATTTTTTTTAGTTATTTATACTTTAGAACTCTCCATTTCTAATCGAAAAAATGTTTCACATCCAGTTCTTTAACTACAATAGTGAAAAGATAAACATGAGAAGAGAACTTAAGACATTTATAAATAAACATATCAGGCATGTGAAACCTCTAAATTAAACTGAAGCCAACATCAGGGTTTATAAGCATGGTAACAACAGTAACAACACTTAAAATTCAAGTGGATGCATTCATCTTTTTCATCATTCTTTCTTTTCCTTCCTTTCTTTTTCCTCTCCTTTATAAAAGAAACCTCAAGCAGAGCACATGTTACTTGGACTTTCTAAGAAAAAAATAACATCTCTCAATTTTCAATATGCGTTGCAAATGTCATTTCGATATTCATATTGAGGGAAATTAAAAGATATAACAAAAATCTCTTGCAAACAAATATTTATTACTATAAAACAAGTAAATGTCTAAGCGACACATGGAGAGACATAGGCAATAAGATTCCAGCAAATAAGATTTCTCTTCCACATATTAATAATCAAGATTCCTATTTTACAATATACTGATAAACTGTGCTTACTTGTTTGCTAACTAATTGCTACACAATATATAGCAGCAACCAAAAAGATAAGTAAGCTATTCAGAAAGTCAGAGCTTGCTACATCTTAACTAACAATAACTACCAGAGAACAAGACCTCAAGTAATCAGTAACTTCTCAAAACCAAGACTATAGAAGCAAGGTAAGGATTTCACAGCAGTGTCAGGGTACAAGACTCCAGACAGTCAGATAAAACTAAATCTCAATTGACACTAATAGTTGCAGAAGTATGAAGATGTTTAACACAGAAGTAACCCCACAGAAATCAATCTCTGCCATAATAAGATATTTTGCAGGTCCAATTTATGAATCAATGTAAAGAAAAATATAATAATAATTAAAAATTAACCTGTGTTCGTCCTCTGTCCAAGCAATCCCTTTACGACGCTCCTGATCTGACCGTGAAGACTTACTTCCATGGTGAGACTCGTTGTTATAATGCCCATGGTGGCCACCTTTCTTTACAGTTCCTTCATCACCACCATGGCCTGTAGATCCATCAGAAGATGATTTATAGCTAGGCAGAGGAACACAACCTGATTCAATGCGGTTAACATCATCCACTAAAAGCTCATAGTGATGCTTAACCTCTTCCAGAGTTTTCCCAGGTATATCAGCTACAATTTTCTCCCATCGATCAGAAGCATCTTCAGGATAAGTTGCTAGAGCATTCTCAAATGCCTTATCCTGCTCTCTTGTCCATTCTGAGCTACTGCCC
This sequence comes from Anacardium occidentale, assembly GCA_026122585.1. Classification (NCBI taxonomy): domain Eukaryota; kingdom Viridiplantae; phylum Streptophyta; class Magnoliopsida; order Sapindales; family Anacardiaceae; genus Anacardium; species Anacardium occidentale. The sequence continues at coordinate 486,576 of JAJEJH010000533.1, forward strand.
CCTTCATCCACAGTCATCTAGCCTAGTTTGAATCCCTTTCCCAGAATATAACCCAAAAAAGAATATACTAAAGACCAGCCACCAACCTTCTATAAACTTTAGGCTATTTATAACGCAACTCAAAACATTGAATTTCTGTATTAAGAAACAGATTGAAATTATTCCAGTAGCAGATATCACTACTACCTAGATTGATAGCCGACTTAGAATGTCAAATTTGGGGGTTTAGCAAGAAGTCTCAAGGTATAGAGCTAGCAAGAAAAGAGACAAAAAAAACCCAAGAAAAGGCCAAGGAAGCTGAACCGGAGATCACCTCCAATAAAAATCAGAATACACCGGTGGAGTATGCGAAGAATTGAATGGTGATTTGCTCCACAATTCAAAAATTGGACTCTTGTGACTTGCTGCCCTATTGATGAATGAAAAGGCAACAAAGTTCAGTTAGACCATGAGAAATATCTGAAAGCTATAAAATCTTAGATCCAGTAACTGGAAGTTTAAACAGGACAAATATAAGGGTAACCTTGAATTTTACAGTATTGTAATTAAGGTTTGGATAATGAAAGGAATGAAAGATACTATGGAGAAACCAAACACAGAAGAAAAACCTAGAAGTTTACAATGGATGGTAAGGAGTATTCCAATTTGCATCTCCAGCTCCAACAAACCCAGTTAACCAATGGCTCTGCCTGAGAAGAACAGTTTTAACAGTGTAGGCCCACAAAAATATCACCTATTATAACCCTCACAGCTTTTAAAGCTCAAAATTTTACAGCACCGTCTGCAATAGCCGCTCCTTTGTTTTCTTCTGCCAATTAACCGGACAGTAGAATCAGCATTAATTGCATATGCACTTCTCAATCAATGACACTAAAAGCCATAAAAAATTCACACTTTCAATCCAAAAACAAATGAACTCAACAACAGAACTAATTTCATATCTTGAACCCCAAACTAAACAAAAATTTAAATCCAATATCAAAACCAATCCAAGAAAAAAATGTGAATTGGAAAAAAAGGTAAGAGGCTGTTAAAGTGCTCATTATTATTTACATCATCAATTTCCAAAGAAGAAGAAAAATGTTAATATTAAAAACCATGAATTCAAAACCAGCACTTGAAATTTTGGATTCCAACCAGATGTAGGAAACCACGTTTCAAAAAGGTAAACATCTTTCATTAGCCTAAAACAAACATAACAGTAAAACCCGCTATTTAGTACCTAGGTTTTAACCACAGATGAAATAGCTCTACTCTCCCGAAATTACTTTTTTTTTTTTTTTTTTTTTTGGTCGCTTACTTTTCAAACCCTCAAATAGTTATTAAACATACTGTACAAAATGCCTCAAAATGAAAGATCGCCACCAACAACACAAAGTACTAGTACCATCAAGATTTCGACACACAAACCAACACTGAAAAACTTCTCTTTCAAACAGGAATGTGAAAAACCAAACCTTAATGTGCAAAACCCAACTCCAATATCTCTCCCTTGCATCTCTGTAAATTTATTAACAAAAATATACAAAAATTAATACCAGTAAGAAATCTTCATCTTTAATGTTTTACTGCAAGTTTACAAAACAAATGCCCAAATGTTTAAAGAAAAAATAAATAAATAAACAAAGTGAAATTAGGCCTAAAATAAGAACAAAAATTGGGAGCATCCAGAAACAAGATAAAACCAAGAAAAAGTAAAAAAACCCTTGAAAGCAAAGAAAAAATGGGTTGAACAGATAGCCTCCAGAAATTAAAAATTTACATGGTAATTATAGTTGATGTTGATGGGTTATGATGCAATATCACAAAGAGGTTATGCAATGGGTCAATTGGTCCCATCCCCAACAACTACTTGCTACAAATAGAGACAGCTGGGATTGAAAGACACTCACAAAACAAACAACTTGCTCACTCATTCACCGGAATCTGCAATACCCATTAAATATCTGACAAAGAAAACAACTTTTAGATAGAGAAATCAACTAAGGAAAAAACATACAGAACCTTCTTTCGCATTTTCCAGAGAGAGGTAGAAAATGAAATTCAGTTTTCGTCACCTTACTTTTTCTCTTTCTATCCAGGAAGAACCGGCAAACAAAAACAACATTAAATTAGTCAGTAGATGAGATAACCATGAACAGTTGCAGAGAATAAAGTATCGACGTTAAAATATTTTACGAATGATTTGACTGCAAGTAGAATTTATTTGCAACTTTACCTTTCTCTTTTTATTTCCTCAAAAAGAAAACCAAACAACACAACGAACCCAAAGTTTCTATCTTTCCATTATAAAAGAAATTGAGTAGAAAACAATTGTAATAAAGGTCAGAGCTTTTACTTCGTTTTGTGCGTGTATTATGTACACCTCCTCCCCTTTGATGACGCTTCTTTAAACTATTGTCAATTCACGTGATTTCCAAATTAGTAGCCTCAACTCAATCACCAATCATAATAATTCCTGACGCTTGAAATAGGAAATATCTAGTCTAATAAAGTATTCAAATCATTTGAGATTGGGGACAGTATCATTCAAATGGTCCAACAAGAAGCCTATAAAGGTTATGAGACAATTAGGTCAAATCTATATGCTTCTGCAGTGTTTGGCATGTCCTAAAGCTATCAAGTTAATTGCAGATTATTATATTTTTTTCTTTAAATAAAATTCCAAGGGCAATATTTCCTTTTTGAAAGATTATATCGCTATTGGTTACACAGTGAAGGATTGAAGTCTAGATTCCCTTGAATGGAACCAATGATTATTGAACACGTAATGACAAGGGTCAAGGTTCACAAGCTAGTGAGTCGAGGTGGGGGCCTACGGGTTCTGACAATTTTGCATTGGATAAATGTTCCCGGTCGGCGTTTGAATAGCTGTTGAAGTTACTGGATAAGTTGTCAGGCCAGCGATTGTTCCCCAGCCGAACTTTGTTGAACCGATTTTCCAAGCAATCCATTTTCCCACTCTTTCAATAATTTTGATAGATAAGATCAACATGCATTAATATTATTTTATAAGATTATGAATTAATATTAACTATTATTTATTTTGATTTTAAAAAATATAAATAAATTATGATTCAGTAAATATTTTGATTGAGTTTATTGTAATTAATTTGGTGTATAATCTAAAACACTTTATATTATAATAATTTGATTTGTATAATTGATGTGGATTCATAAATAAGTTATTAAGCTTTTAATAGAAGAGTCCAATAAACATATTATAAATATAGGACTAGATCCCCTGTTTCAATACATTTTCGTAATATACTTTTTTTTATTAAAACTTTATTACTCTCTGACTACTCAAAAACAAAAAGATTCAACCCTCTAAAGATTGATAATCAATCTATTCTAAAGCGATTTTGAAAATCAACAAAAATCATGACACAAACTAGTACGTTTAAATTTCCTAAAAACTTTTACAGTATTCTATAATTGGATGTGACTAGAATATGTGTTGTTGGATGATTTTATTCTTACATATTTTTCATAGAAAAATAATTAAAAACTACTTCTGAAACAGTGAGAGGGTGAAAGTTTGAAAGAGAAGAGATAGCTTCTAGGATTTGTTTAAGCCTTTATTAGACCTAAACAATCTTTATTTGTTGACATCGATATAAGGATCTATTTTCTTTATCACGCTACCCTTACCCAAAGTTGTTGTCATCAACTCGAAACAATCCTTGGTTAGGTTTTGTTGTGTCATCACTTGCATGAGTATCCCCATCTCCACTAGGTTTGCATGTCTGTCGTATTTATGTTTTAATTTGTCGAACACATTGTTTATTTTTTTGATTTTGTGTTATGCTAGTCAGGGGAAACTCTTTAGTTTCCTAAATAATAATCAACCCTTTTACAATACCGTATCACCTTTATTCTAGTAGTTATGCTTTCACCAAACTTGTGACAGAGGTGAGTAAAAATTCTAAAAATGATGTAAAATTAAAAGGTTAATCAATCTAAATTAATTTTAACAAGTGTATAATTAGTTATATAATATTTAAAATATAGTTCAAATAAAAAGTCAAAGGAAAGAGAATGTTCCAACAATTTATAATAATTTAGAGCTTCTATTCTAAGTCTTTTATGTCCATTTCTTCAAAACAACCCCCTAAAGATTGCACCAATACAATAATTTTGTTAAGATTTCGCCTTAATTTATTTATGATTTGGTTTAGTTTATTCAAAAATGCCACCCAATATAATAAACTATTCAACATTTTACTCAATATAATCATTTATTTGAGATTTTACCCAAATACGATGAATATAAGATATTGTAAGTGTTTTTGTCTTTCAAATGATTAAATTTGAAGTGCAAAGAGAAGTTTAATGAAGAATATAAGATTGTTATTGCTTCTCTTTGATTGTTCTCTTATTGAGCTCTAACCTTGAATAATTCTCAAATGCTTGTTTTCATATTTCGTAGTTGAATTTTTGTTGTTGATGTAAGGTAGTTGTTGGCTTGAAATAAAATCATTGACCTTGAAAAAAATCTTTAAATTACACAAAAATAAATAAATAAATAAATAAATTATAAAATAGACATTCTATGCAGTGGAATATGTGTTTTTGACCTAAAAATTTCATTTTATTTAAAAAGTATATATTTGGTTAACTCTTAAATGAACGAATTTATATTTCTCACTTTCATGGAATAAGCATTCAATATAATGGAACAGACATTCGAATTCCTTCAATCCTTTAAACAAACATAAAAACAGACTCATTTTTAACTTCAACTTCTATGAAGCGAGCATTCTCTAATTTGAATGGTCAATTTCATTTCATTCAATTTATATTAAGAGAACGAGGTCATTACTTAGTGAAATGACTCAAGACTTTTTGGAACAGTACCTTTTGAAGATGGAATGAACATTCCATACACATTTTCTAATTTTTCAACTCTGATAAATTTTGGTTATAACGTAAGTCATATCTTAAATATTGTTAATTTAATTACAATCATTGTTCTTAATTTCTCTCATCAAATCACACAAGGATTAAAAATCTTCTCTTTTATTATCATGACAAATCGTGAATAATGAGTAGTGTAACCCTTAAAAATGTAAACCATTATATATATATATATATATATATATAAAACACAAACTCTCCATTGTTTGTGTTATAAAGTAAAAAGGTGGTTTCAAAATACAAGTTTGAAACAAAGTTATGTTCCCCATTGTTTTTATCAAAAACATTTTATGCATGAATTCATAAAACTCTCCATTTCATTTAGAAATCAATTCACATGTTAATCATATAAGGTCAAAGGCTCTCCCCTTCATATACATATTTTCCTGTTTTAAATACAAAACCATTTAAACATAATTATGCCCCTTTAATCTTCATTAAAAAATTTTCAGTTATATTCAAACGCAATAAGTCAATTCATAGACATTAACTTAATACATATCTTTCCCACTTTGCAAACACAAGACAATCAAATTTTACAATTCAATTTTTTGTTGTTTATCAACTCAATTAAGATAATGCACATCTACAAGATAAAAAGAAATGCATAATCACATAATAACATCTATATGAAAAATAAACTTCATTTTTGAATTGGAAGGATATAAAATTTTGCTAATACAAAGTAAATATTCACTTAATATGCATTAACTCTAAAAAAACACATGTACAAAAGATTTATAACTCTAAGACTCGGGAGGAGGAGGAGGAGGAGGAGGAGGAGGATCTAGAGGGATGGCAAAAGAAAAGTTTTACATTTTTCATATCTGATTAGAGAGTTCAGCCATATGATCTTCAAGACTAGAATCAGGTGTCAAATCCATTGTATCGTGCATTGAAATGGTCTTCCATTTTTCCAAGGTAGTTGACGACTTGTTGTGTTTCTATTGGTGAGTCTTTCTCAACTTGTAGTAATCGACTTCAAATCTCATTTGCTTTCCTCTTCATGCACTCAACTTGACCACATCTTATAGGATAGGTTCTTGATTTTGCCTTGTAGGTGCTCCATTCGTAAGGACCATCACCTAATTTCCTTGTCTATCATTTCTAATTAGTCACATTCATTGCAAAAATAATAATAATAATAATAATCATTCAAACAAATTTTGATCTCCAAAATTAATCTTTTCAAGTTCCCCTCTTCCATTCTTAAGGAAATCTCACCTCTTTTGTATCAAATTTCCCCAAGTTTTATAAACAAAAGAAAGGTTGAATCTACTTGTTTTCCAATTATTGCAACCATGATCAAAACTAAATCGTTACTAGTAACTTGCACATCTCTAGCTTTGAATGAACATGTAATAAACCTATGAAATATTCTCAAGGCATGGTTTGCTAATTTAGTTTATTTGTATGCATGAGAGTCATACATCCCACCAAATTTTGAGCATTTCAACCCTTAGATATATCACATACTCTCTCATTATCATAATCTAACTATTTGAGAAACAATCTAAGTGTAGCAGTGTGTTCCTTCTTATTAACCTAAAAAACACATTGTATATTATGGGTGTTCGTCTTTGACATCCTCTAAAATTTCTAAACTATTAAAAAAATTCATAAACTAAGTGACTAAAACCATCAACTCTAATGCTAGCTTTCATATTCCACCTTAAATTGTCCACCCAAGAAATAATCGTATCTCTTAAACCTAAAGCTTTCAAAATAATATCAAGGGTTTTTTTATTCTAGAAAAATATATTTATCCCCCACATTCTTGAACTTTTTCTTATGCTCATGATCTCTATACACCACTTTATTTGGATCTAAAGATCACTACTACAATAAGCAATATTCTTTGTTATAGGTATTTTGAAGATTTCAAAATGATTTGAGAGAAAAAAAAATTGTTTAGATAGAAAAGAATAACTAAAATAGGTTTAAAATTGTCATTACAGTTTATATAATTTGGATGGAACAAAGATTACATGTGATTAGTATAGTCGTTTCACTAATCATAGATTTAAAATAATCGTTACTAATAGTTAGAATAGTCATTTTAGCCTTAAAATCCAAAAATTTTTTTAACATTTTACACATTTAAACAAAATATCACAAAATACGAATATTATATATTTAAATCATTTTGAGGGATTTTATTGAGTGTAAAAATTTATTCAAATTGACTGTAAAAATAAGTTTGAATTAATTTGATTTTTATCAAGCATCAAACATATAAAAGCATATAAGAACATTAATTTATCAATATTCATCAACACATCAGATACACATAAAGTGATTTTCAACACACCAAACTTGACATCTACTATTCATATTTCAATTTTGAATAGAGTTCATACTCGAGCTGCATCAAACAAAATTGATTTTGTTGATGGCAATAACTTTCCCTTTTCAAGTTGTCACCAAATTATATATTGTCTCTATCTTCTTGTCTCCAAGGTAATGAACAAACTTTTTTTTTGTGTCATATATCTAGATCAAATGCCATCTAGGTACCACTTGTTTGATTATTGGCTCCTTGGTTCAAGACATATCTACAAGAAAAAATGTCTATTACCTTTTTGGTACTCAAATTGTTTTGGGTTCATATGAGTTAGTCTTTAACATTCATTTAAAAATTCATGCCTCCTTAATTAAAAGTGGTCTACCATTCCTTATAGGACACATGTGTTTGTCCATGATATGCAGAGTATGAACATTTCTTATAAGGAGCTTTAGTTTCTATGCAAAGATGATTAGATTTGTTAAATGGTTAAGCACTAACATATTTGTTGTATCCAAATCCCTTTTTGTTAAAGCCACATTTTTTGAGAAGTAAGCATTTCAACTAATTTCTTGCTTACTATGGTGAATTTTCCTAATATTTCTTTAGTTATGAAAAGTTCACTCTTGGACTTTTCATATTCCTTATTCAAGCTTTTTAGTTCTTTTGTTAACACATATTTCTCATTGACATATCATCAAATTTTTTCATAATTTCTTTATGCTCATTTTTTAACATACCAAATGTTTCTTTAGTACTTTATTTCTTGCATGCATTTGTTTACAAATGAGATAGAAGTTGGTCTCTTTTTCTTTGTACTCACCTTCGGCGCTTGAGTTATTGCTTCCACGCCAGTCAGCCATAAAGACTTTTTTCTTATAGCATCTTTCTTATTCTTCTTCTTCCACTTCAATCGAGAACAATCTTGGCTTATGTGTCCCAAATGTTGACATTCATTGTAAATTATTTTCTAATTCTTTATCTCTAGCATCATTTGTTTTGAATCTATGAAGGTTCTTTTTCTCTACTCCTTTTATTCCTTGAAAGGAATTTTGTGAACTTCCTTGCTAAAGCACTCATATTGTCTTCATCTGTGGATGAATCTCCTTCTTCCTCCTCTTTATTTACTACCTTGAGAGTTATATCTTTTTAATCTTTAACTCTTTGCTTTCATTTTCTTTTAGTTTTTTTCTCTTCATCCCAAATGTGATGAGGCTCTCAATCAGTTCATTCGTTTGCATCTTTATTAAATACTTTAACTCCTCAATTGTTATCACTTTCATATTCTAATTTTTTGGCAATGATCTCAAACTCTTCTTAATAAGTTTGATAGTCTCAAACTTTTATCTTAAAACCCATAAGCTCATATGCAAAATTTAAAAATATTTTGTACATTTTAATAATAGTGTCATCAATCTTTATCTCAAATAATTCTTAATCTCTAAAAAAAATCTATCTTTGATTATTTTACTTGATTTGTATATTAATGAGTCGCTTATATGATTTTCCACACTTCTTTCAATTTGCACGACAAGAGTCAATTCAACTTGGTAGCATCAAGAGCACAAATATAAAATATTAATTGTTCTAGCATTTAAACTTAATTTCTTCTCATCATTGGTGGCATATTATCTTTGTGTTTAGAAATTTATGATTAAAGAACCTCTTACAGAATGATAAATAAGAGTTCTAAAGATTATGTGAAATTACAAACTGTCTAAATATTTAAACAATATTTCAAATATGGTGAAATGAAGAATGAAAGGAAAAAGAATGTTTAAACAATTTATAGTAGCTTAAAGCTTCTATCTCAAATCTTTTATGTCTACTTTTTAAAATCAATCTCTTAAAGTTTTACTAGATGCAAATTAACCAAAATAATATTTCGTCAATTTACTATCCTAAATTCTTTAGAAGGTTATCTTAATTAATCTGGAATTTTGTCTACCGTAATAGTCAGTGAGATTTTATTGAATGCAATATCCTATTCGGGATTTAGCCCAAATACGATGAATACATGATATTGTAAGTGTTTTCAATCCCAACTAGGCTAATTACACAATTGATTACATCAGAATTTTATTTGGAGTGCAAAGAGATAAGAGGCTTCATGGAAAAAAATGCTCTTATCAAAATTGTGACTTTCTCTGATGTATTTGAGTTCAAAACAAATGCTTTTTTTTTTAAACATCACATTTTGGTAAAATTTCTTTATGTCAAAATTTACTCTTTTTTCTAACATTTATTTTATTTTATACTTATTTTTCTTTTCACTCTTAGTAATTTGATCTTCAATAATAGATAAATTTCATTCAATTATATAAAATATTCAAAAATATATATAAATAAAATCTGATTATTTAATATATATATATATATATATAAAACCAGATTTTGTATATAAATAAGTCTGATTAGATAACTTTTTAAAAAGTAATTACGTTAATTTTACTGATGGGTGATTTTGGGCGGCGACCGTAAGCTACTTAGAATTCATTGGTTCACCCGACCCGTTGTGAAGGCCCACGACCACGCCCATCCATCATCAGGTTCACATTCCTTCTCGAAACTCACTTCGGCTGCCTTGCGTTAATTAGAAGTCTAATTGATCAACTCGATCTTTCTTCTTCAGATCTCGCACTCCCAAACACTTCATCGATCTGTTTACCATTGTTTCTTCTTTCTGAATCTTACTATGGGTAAAATTTCAGTAATCATTTACGTAACCATAGCTCTGCTGCTGCTTTTATTTCTTTCGCAATCGCCAAAGCAGGCTCAGAACCACCGCCACCGAAGGCTTAAACTTCGATCTTCATTCAATTTCAACCCTACTCGTCACGAGCCTGTCCCATTCGACCCGCTTGTGGCTGACATTGAGCGGATTCGCGAGGACAGGCAGTTCGAGAAATTGTACATGGAACACGCGCATCCCGAGCTTGTAGGCCACGAACACGAGCCTGCCCCGGGCCATGAGAGTCAGCCCGAGTGGGAAGACTTTATGAATGCTGAAGATTACTTGAACGATGAGGAGAAGTTCAATGTTACCAATAGGTGCACTTTTTACACTGATACGATAGCGTCGTTTTATTATTATTTGTTTCTTAGCATTGATTGAAACATTTTAAGTAGATGTTAGCTTAATTTTAGATAATTAATTTATTATATTTCTTTGGAACTTTTTGCACTTACACAATTGACTGAATAGATGCTGTTTGTGATGAATAGGTTGGTGCTGTTGTTTCCAAAGATTGATGTGCAGCCACCTGATGGGTATATTAGCGAGAGCGAGTTGACTGACTGGAACATGCAGCAGGCTGAGAGGGATGTTATGCACAGGACTCAGAGAGAATTGGAGACTCATGATAAAAATCGGGATGGACTTGTGTCCTTTGCAGAGTATGAGCCTCCCAGTTGGGTTCGTAATGCGGGTAAATAGTGTTGTGCGGTGATGGTAGATGATTGTATGGTAGGCATATTTTTGAGTAGTTGAGCTAGTTAGTGAAGCTATGGCATAAGAATGCATTAGTGCATAACTTCATTCTAGCATGCAACGCAAAGGTCACAAGGTAATGTTGTTCAATCAATGTGAGGAAAGTCAAAGGGAACATGATATAACTATGTAGAAGAACTACTATTGACGGACTTCTGGATGTCCAAGTGTGGAAAGTGCAAATCGCTTACTTGGTTTTGCCAGCCTTTGACATTCTTGACACAGATTTGGGAGCTTTGTGTCATCATAATCAATTGATTATGTCAACTTTTGTTTGAGTTTTGCATACATCTGCTTATATTTAGTTCTTAGCTGGCCATGCTAAGCCATTCGTTTTGCACAACTGATAGACCTCTTAATATTCAATTCAAAGACCCAACCTCGTTTTGTCAGAAGTTGGCATTGTAATTAGTGAGCCAAATTGAGAGCTTTGCTTCATTAAAATCAACTGATTTATTTAAAGTTTCGTATAGTATACTACATGGTTATATATAGTTGTCCGCTAACCATATTAAGCTGCTCCAACATGTTGTTGCATCCAAATGCAACCTTCTCTCTTTCTGTATATGATATATATCTTGTGTTAATTCATTGATCTGTCATATATTTTTTTTTCATGTGAGTAGACCTGGTTGCTAATTTTGTTTTTCTTATTTTTAACTTATCAGATAACAGTTCTTTTGGCTACGATATGGGTTGGTGGAAAGAGGGTCATTTTAATGCATCAGATGCAGATGCAGATGGTTTTTTGAATATAACTGAGTTTAATGAGTGAGCTTCTACTTGATTAGAAAATCTAATTAGTGAGAGATAAAAAAATATGCCTTGCTGTTAGATACATATAATTGATCATGATTTTTTCTGTGATTTATGTTTTTGTAGTTTTCTACACCCAGCTGATAGCAAAAATCCGAAGCTGATATTGTGGTTGTGCAGGGAAGAAGTAAGGTAACATGCTCATGAGATTCCCTTCACCTGTGTTTATTTTTCCTGCCTTATGTATACTTGTTTAGTTCTTTCCTTTTCTGTTTATACTGCAAATTTTAATTTCTTTTTTTCTTATTTCTTTTCTGGTGTTGTAATTTAAAACAAGTTCCTATTATCTTTTGTGTTTGACTTGTAAATAGTATAAAGCAATTTTTATATTGGAGGAGACCATGACACTGGCTTATAGAATTCACCTATTCATTTTTCTTTTCAGATCTACACTTCTGACTTATTTTCTGAAAAGCATTTGGAATGTGTTCTATTTTTAATTGTATGTCTTTGATAATTTATCAAAAAGCAATGGCAGGTAAAGTTGGTGCATCCTATTGTAACTAGTGAAGATGTTGGGTAGTTAATGAGCAGTATTTGGTGGCATTGCCTGAGTTTGTTGGAGCTCAAGCTTTTAGGATAATGGTGTCTAAATGTGGTAGTATAATATTTTTTGATTGAGAGGGCTATGGCATGCGTAGGCTTATTGAGTAGATTCCAAATTCTAGTCAAATACAAAATAAACATTCAATGCAATCACAAAAAAAATTAAGGGAATATTGTTTTAGAACCTTTTCAATATTTAATTAATGGAATATTATTTTGTGCTGTGATTTATTGATACTTTTATTTGAACAGGAGATTTTTCTTGGCTCAATTTTATCATGACTTACATTCATCTTGGTCTCATTTATCAGGAAATGTTTGAACAGATATATCTCCTCAGTTTGTAAATAATAGTTTTCAATACAGGCTTAATTGGTTTCTTAGGTATCTTTATAGTTTATTTTCTGCTCGTACACTTGTATATTCTAGTGGGAGTAAGTTAAGTCAAAATCACTCCCTGACAATTGATTTTGCACTTCTATTTTCTAGTTGCTATCTACATTAGTGTGTCTACCATCTGTTCTCATTTCGAATTATGTTAAATCTTATTGTGACAATCATTCTTGGCATTTGGCTCTTTACTTATTTAGGGAGAGAGATTCGGACAAAGATGGGAAAGTTAATTTTAAAGAATTTTTCCATGGGCTCTTTGACTTGGTAAGGAACTATGATGAAGAAGTTCATAATTCTTCTGATCCATCTGATGACTCAACGGAAACCCCAGCTAGGCAGTTGTTTTCTCAGCTTGACAAAGATGGGGACGGGTATTAATTAAAACTTATGATATGTGACTACTTCCCTTTTGATTGTGGAAGTTATCCTGTTGTATTGTCAAAATAACTTGACTTTCTGCTTTTGCAGATTTTTGTCAGATGTAGAACTAATTCCAATAATTGGAAAAATTCATCCATCAGAGCGATACTATGCAAAACAACAAGCAGATTACATCATATCTCAGGTGGTTATGTCTGACTTTTTGGTGTCATCCTTCTTATTCTACTGAAACTACAATTTGGTTCATCGAAGAAGTGTTATTTTTTTTTTTCTCAATTTTTTCATAAAGTTGGACCCATGTTCTTCTGCTGAAATTTTCATTTTTTCTCTGTTCTAAAAGCTCAGTCTCCCTGAAAGTTTATTACCTTAATTGACTGGTCAATTAAAGAACCTTTGGGTTGAGGCCTCTATGTGAAGTTAACTTTGGAAAAGTTAGCTCAGACAGAGATCACTTGTTGCAGCTCTGGCTCAATTTGTAATGCTTAGGTAGTAGATTATTTCTTTGCTGGCTTATTTTCTGCTAGAGTAAAGCTGTTTAATGCCATTCTTGCCACCACTTGGATCAGTTAATCTGATAAGATACAAAAGGAAGGATCTTCTAGGAAATATACTTTAATTTTGTCATCTTTCATCTCTCCAGCAATGTTGATATTGGGAGGTAGATTCTCAGTGTTTGTGCTGATATTCAACAATATAATGATTTAGGATAGAATTTGATGGATGCTGATATTCCATTAGAATTAATGCCTTTCTGTTGGTATCTATCCACTTTAGATCTTCCCAATCCATTTAGTGTTTTCTTCCGGTCTTTTGAAGCTTTATATCAGTAAGTTATGGTAATTCCATCTCTCAGAATCTTTGTGGCAATGAACTCAGTGGTTTTGTTGACTTTTTCCCAGCCCAAGCTGTCTTATCCAGAGCCTGTCATGTCAGTAAATAGCTGATCTTGCAGAGGTTTCTACTTACATGGGATTTTGTAGAGGCAGTTTATGCAATGTACCACTATCTTCTGTGGTTGGTTCAGGCTTTTTGTGATCCTCTATAGCCTTCGATCCAATTCTTTGTTTGGAAACTACTAATTTTGCTCAGGAGCTTTGACCTAAGGAATTTTTTATGTCAAGATATATTACAGTAGAAAGTTTAGTTTCGACCTCTCTTGCTTTATGCATAGATTATTATATTACTTCTGAATTCTGTCTATGCATTTACTTTTTCTGTTATCTTTAGTACCTCTTATCTTGAAACCTTAGCTCCTTACGGGATGTTTTTTTGTACAAGTGTTAGACTACCACATTCTCTGTAGTAACTATGGACACACCTTTGGGTTATTCAGTGTCTCTTGTCCAATGCTGCATCGTGTGGATCAAATTGCTTTTTGCTACAGCTTTGCTAAAATGTGATGATCTTTTGCTTAGATCAGATATCATTAATGACAGAGGAAGGATCATAGAACTGCATGCCCTGCAAATTACTAAAAAACTCGTGTAGACTGCAAGTTAAAAATGTGACCTTCCCCACCTGTACTTATGGATAGACATCGACATTTATTGCAATACTTATACTCAAAACTAGATCTGCTATTTTGATTTAACAGTCAGTTGAGAAGATTGAGTATTAATCAATTCGTAAATTTTGTTGCAGGCAGATATTGATAAAGATGGTCGTCTTACCCTGATAGAGATGATTGAGAACCCTTATGTATTTTACAGTGCTATTTTCAGTGATGAGGAGGAAGACGATTTTGACTTCCATGATGAGTTCCGTTAATTTTGGGCTAGGTAAAACTAGCCATTCTATTTGCCTGGCATCTTTATTTTGTATTTTCTTGCTAAATTACTGACTTATTTTTCACCATAATTCGCTCACAGGATACTAAAGAGAACAAGAATTTTTATCAGAACTTTTGTTGTTAGAATGTACTTCTTAATGTAGAATTAAAATTATGGAAGTTTTCACAACCTTCATTGAGGATCATGCCTTGCAAAATTGCCTTCCAGGGTAAGTTCTTTTACTTGTTCATCTAATTGTGTATATACAATATACAATCAATTATTTAGGTATTTTGCTTCTTGATGCAGATTTTTCAGATTCCGACTGTCTCCAAATTTTGGATGGGCAATTGGAATGTTAACGTACTGGGGAAGTATTTATTAAGGATAATTATATACTTATTCAGTTTTTTTTTTCAGCCAATTTTTAGTACATGTACCATAGAAAGTCATTCATAATCATTCATTTTTCACGGGTTTGAGTGGGGGTGCGGGCCAAAAAGCTAGGGCTGCTGTTATTGGCATCTGTTTCCTTAAGATTAATGAATATTTGACAATTACCTTTAGCTAAAAATGGGGCCAAATGTCAGCCCTAATTCACATGTCCATCTATGGAGTTCCGATATGTAGTCACCTCCAAAGGGTGGTAGTGCATCTACCCATACGTAATAGAAATGGATTCACTACTTTTTACGTTATCTTACTTGGTTAAAAGTGGCCAAAGGACATAATCCCACCCATAGTTTGAGGCGGGGACAGAATCCCACCCGCCAAGTTTAGAAAGTCCGGATTCCCACCCGTTGACTGTTAAATCTAACAGTCAACAGTAAATCCAGGAGTAATTTTATCATTTTAAAATTAAAAATATTATAAAATAATATTAAAAATTTAAAAAATTTAAAAATTTTTATAAAATTATAAAAAATTAAAAAATCAGCCACCGTCGACGGCGGTGGCCCCCGAAAACAGTACCAGGTGGCCGTTTCGGCCACCTGATTTCAAGGGAGGCCAGATCTGGCCTCTCGAATCGACTCTGGCCGCCTCCTTTTTTAGCGGAGGCGCCAGATCTGGCCGCCTCCGTCAGAAAAATGGTCGAAAACAGCCGGAGGTGGCCGACTTGGCCCCAATGGCCGTTTCTGGCCAAGGTTTCGGGCGGAGGTGGCCAGATCTGGCCGCTTCTGCCAAAAGAGGAGGCAGCCAGATCTGGCCACCTCGGTCGATTTGGGAGGCCAGATCTGGCCTCCCTTGAAACTAGGTGGTCGAAACGGCCACCTGGTGCTGTTTGGTGCAGCCACCGCCGCCAGCACGGCGACGGTGGCTGGTTTTTTAATTTTTAAAATTTAAATATTTTTTTATAATTTTATAAAAAATTTAAATTTTTTATAATTTTAATATATTTTAATATTATTTTATATTTTTATTATAAAATTTTATTAATAAGGGTATTTTTGTCATTTCATAAAACATGTTAATGAAATTGGATGGAAATTGGATGAAGGGTGGGAATCCAGGCTTTCTAAACTTGGCGGGTGGGACTTTGTCCCCACCTCAAACTATGGGTGGGATTATGTCCTTTGGCCGTTAAAAGTAGGGTTAAAACTTTGACCATCTTTCACTTTGCAATTTTCCCATCCATGTATCAAAAATGAGAAAGAGCGGCACATGGGGTTGTTGCGTATGCATATCGAAAATACATTGTTATTTGAAAAAAAAAAAAAAGACACAAATGTCAAATATTTGTTATGAAAGCAATATTTCTTATGCATTTCATCAAGAACAACGGACTCTGAAGCTGATTAATGGTACCACGAAACAAAGCTTTTTGGTCCTAGCTTAAGTACAGCCGGGTGTTCCTTATTCCCCTTTCATATATCGGGAATTCCATCACTGCTACTGAAACTGCATCAACAACATAGCCTTTTAAGTATCAATCCTGCAGTTCATAGCTCAAATTGGCAAACACATTTTGGGAGTAGCAAGGTATAGTGATCAAGGTTAGGTAATCATAAACTAAATTTGCTAGAGGTCTGCCAAATTTTGAATGGCCAACGCCAGATACCAGTAAAACAGCCATATATCTTCACACACAAAGCATTTCCATAAAATACAGACAATCATATTCACAAATTCCTGGTTCGATCTTTTGCCTTGTTCTTTGCCACAATGACATTCCTCTCACAATGTAGCTTAAATATCAACTATACAAGAAAGTCTCCTTCTAGACACATATGTATGTATGTATGTATGTATGTATGTATGTATATGTCATGTCAAACAATCTGTAAGAGAAAAGGAAAAACTTATAAGAACACAGTACTTTCAAACACATGGTCTACCATGAATGGTAATTTAGGTATAAAGGAATCAAAGTCTAAGGCTCTTACGAAATGCATGACACCATTGGTATCTAATCATGAAGCAAAATATGCAGACGAAGATGTAAAGAAGGATCAATCTCTCAACAAGAATAATATATGTTGATTTGGATACAAATTGATCTGTTTATGAAGTCCTTTCATGAAAGGATAATGCATAGTTGATAAGTTTCTAGTGATACCTTTGGGTAGAGGTGAAGAGTTTAATATATTGTGAACAGAAGGGTCTGTTTATTTAGTGTTATTTGTGTTTAATAATTAAGAATTATAGATTCTGAAAAACAATTTATGACAGAAATCAGCAGTGAAGAAAGAAAAATTTACTAACCACGTTACTATTTAGGAAGCTCCTTTTTCCGGCGAGGTTCATCATCATCATCATCATCAGAATCTTTATAGTCATCGTCACAATCGGAATCCTGTTCATCATCAGACAGAGGAGACGGATCGAGACGAGCAGCATCCTTAGCCCACCGAATCAATTTCTCAACCTCATCCTCTTCATCGTTTTTATCGTCATACGATAGGTCAAGACCAACAGGGAGTCTATTAACTTTCTTATCATCGTTAGAAGAGGAGGAGGAGGACGACGAGGCGGCGGCTTTAAGGGCGGCGAATCTCGAAGATAGATCATCTCCCAGAACACTCTTTAATTCGTCGTCAACGTTGCCAGTAACACTATTAAGACGATCATTGAATTGTGAAGACGAAGATGACTGAGGAAGGGAGGGTCGGGATTTGAGGGCTTGGAAGCGACGGTCGAGATCAGAATCGAGGTGATTGGAAGAAATATGGGCAATATGAGAATTAACAGACAGTTTTAAGAGCATTTCATCTTGAGCAGTTTGTAGAAGTTGCTCCACTTCATCGTTCTTCTTCTTTCTGTTCATTTTACTTTCTTCAACACCCTGCACAACCAACCCATTCGAAGGATTTTGCAGACAACTTTCTCGACCCTCTTTATTTTAAGAACTGACCCTTCACCTCCCCAATTATCTTTGAAGTCTAAAATTCCACTTTCATCTTTAACCTGCCATTGCAAACCCCAAAATCCCTCCATTCTATCTGTCTTTTTTTTTTTTTTTTTTTTCTATTCATGAACTCGTGTCTAAAATTACGGATAAAAAAACACAAATTTAAACAAGAATGATCATTAAATCCAAGTCAATTTTATATATATATATATATATATATATATATATTCATCTTAATTTAATGAATTATTATTATTATTATAAGAAACAAGATTGTGGGATTTTTATTAGTTTGAGGCATTTTTAAGAAGTTTAACTTGTAAGGAGGGGTTTAGGGATCCAAGAAGTAAGTGCAAGTTTTTCACTAATGTGCAATTGCAACTTCCAAAATGTACAAGATTTTATAGGCAAGTGCCTAAAAGTTTGGCTTGGAAGCAAGGACGAGAATTTACACAACATGTAATTTATAAAAATTTCACAAATGTTTTCAAGGGGTGTGTGAAAAAGATAAAAGCTAAATATTTTCCAAAAGTTTAGCATTCTCACTAAACTTTGCACGGGAACAATAAATATTGACTTGAGTGGCAAATATAAGAATTTCAAGCAAGGGTTTAAAAGATGTTAAAGGGTAAATGTAAGATTTAGAACTTTGGGGTAGTAGAAAATTTTAAAAAGTATAACATTTTCTATATGATATTGGCATAAAATCTTGAGTATGATTTAAATCTTACTATTTAGAGGCCTATTTGTAAGATTTTAAAACTATGGAGAATTTAATAGGGTTTTAAGGGGTAAATGCAAGATTTTGAAAGTTAAGGGTAAACGTACTTCCTATGCAATGAAATTTTGGCATGATTTTACTAAATTTGGTTAAAATTATATTTATCTATTCTAATATAAATCACATTATTATTGAAAGATCAATCAAAATGTTAGATATTATTGTATTTGTTGGATACGAAAATTAAGGGAAGAAGGTGAAAATAACACAATGACTTACATGGGAGTACAACAAAAATGGTTAAAATTTGTTGAGCCATGACGTATAATGAATTAGTCGAGTTATTAACCAAGTCTTCGCATGCTTACCTTCAATGAAATATTGTCCACATATTCATGAACCTTGAAAGTGTTATCAATGGGATGTCTATTAACATTGAGGACAATAATGATGTTGGTTGTATCATAAACCATGCTCAAAAGATGACATAATTGTTCCTCTATTTGTGATGGTATCTCCAAAATTGAGATGAGCAATTCCAAATACTATTTATGAAGCACATAGATAAGAATCTTGTGAACAATATCTTTTTCCCATGAAAGCCAACATTAAAGTTCAAAATTCCTATAACTAATATTGGTATTGACAACGACGTCGATCTAGTTAATAATCCCAATTTAGAGTTTTTCTCAACTATTGAGGATTGGGTACGTGGACATAAAACAAGAACTTCAAGTTAAGGAACCTTCGACTGTGGTTATGAGATGAATGATACCTCTGTCAAAGAACTTGAGTTTGATGATGCATTTAATGTTACCTAAGGTATTAAAGGTAAGGGTTGTTCTTATATAGCAAGTTTGATTATTGTCCATGTAACACCGAAGACTATGACTCATCAACCACCTTTAATAATGATAATAAATCAAGCAATCCTTGATTCAATGCATAGGGTACTTATTTTCCAAGGGAACAAACACCACTTATTATTGATAGTTTGGAATGTGGTACATGAGGTTTTAGAGTGATGAATATCTTTAGGGACAATAATGCATTGCAAGATGCATTCAAGGGGTTGGCTTTGTGTAACACTATTTTCTCTCTCTCTCTCTCTCTCTCTCTCTCTCTCTCTATATATATATATATATATAATATCCTTACATTACTTTCTTAATTACTTAACTGATGCGAAATTAGAAAGATTATTTATATTTATGCAAAACTGAAAACATATCATAGATAAAACATATCTGAAATACATTTTATTACACATAATACAGAATTACAATATAAACTATATTAATGGCTAAATATAGTCCCATGACAATGAAAACTCTTAACGTAGCCACCAACGAACTAAGAACCTGTAAGGCAAGGAGATTAGAATGAGTGACAAGTCACTCAACAAACATATTTTTAACTTTCAAACATAATCTCTACTTTAAATCTTATCTTAAATCTTAATCTTTTATATCTTAACATCTTGATTCTCATATCTTAATCTTTTCTCATCTTAATATTTTGTTTCTTTTCTTGAAGTTCTTAAAATCTTATCTTGAATCTTTTCACTTATCATGGATGTTATGACATAAATGTCATGCTAAAACTGTGCTAGGAAACATGACTTAGCTTAAAAGCTCTTATTCATGAAAACTTGCTTTCTTGAAAACTTTCTTACTTGATCTAAAGATCTCAACTAAAAACTTATTTTGTCTTTCTTAAAACTTCATAAAAACATTCTTGTGCTAATCAAATTGATAGAACAAAACTATTTGACACTCCAACCATATGAGTCTAGAACTAATTATATCTTGTGCATGATCAATACTCAATTTCTAACAAGCTTAAGTCGAAGCCAATTTCCGATTTCTAATGAATCTTGGTTTCCAAATTTTTAATGGACATGTTAACTCATAAGTGCTCCCTTAGGTCTTCCCCCTTAAAAAATGTTCAAAACATCGATTTTTTTAACCTTTTTAGAAAATATGGATAATCGATCTAAAAATCATAAGATATGTAAAACATTTTTTATATTTTCTTAAAACATTCTTTGAGCATGTCATATCATGAAATGCAAATCACGCTTCTTAATCTTTACATTATTATTAAGTTTACGTCTTAATAAATTACTATTAAATTTCTTAATAACTTATATTCTAAATTCTTATCCCTCAAGGCTTAATGCTTTATTTCTTAATTTATAAAATGTTTAAACTCTTGATTTCTTAAATTTTATACTTAATTTCTTGTTTTGCGCATGCTACACAATCATGCATCACAAGATTACATGGTTGTGACCTTTCTAAATTTTACACTACACATGGAATTAACATGTATACATGATTGTGACTCAATATTTCACGATTGTGCCACCAATAAGACTCTTGCCACACTACGCAGTCATGCAAGCATCACATACACAACCTTAACATTGCAAATATGACTATAAGGTCGTGCACGATTACACATACGACCATGCATTATGTTCAATACCTCTAATATTGGCCAAACAACCTCTAATCCACCTCAATCCATAACCAAAACATAACTTACAATATTATATAACAGTTATACACATTCAAGCATGAATTTAAGTAGCAAATCATCACAAATGAGCTCAAGATCATTATCAATTTCACATTTCATCATTTCATATCTTAATCCATATCAATATAACTTAATTATGTTTCTACTTGATTTCTTCATGCATCAATCATTACACTAACATCAAAATAACTTAGATTTAGAGAGAAAACATACCTGAGAGTAGCTTTTAACATATTATCGCACATAAAATCATAATTCATGCTTATTAACCCTAGATCTTCTTATTTCATGCATAATTAATTAAATTCATTTGAGTTTCTGGCTACTTAGCAACAATCCAACTTCATTAACATCTTAATCATGCTTGATTATCATTTTGATGAAGATCAATCACAAATAATGCATATAACATCATCATCTATAACATATAGGTTACAAATATACTTACCTTAGTAAGCTGACTAATACACACACTCTCTCTAGATAGATCTCTAACCACCAATCACGGCTTAACTCTTTCAAGCTCTTTTACTGCTCTTTGACACCTTAGCTGTAAAATGCTTAATGAGGTTAAAATGAAAATTGTGTCAAATTTAAAAGAAGACTCATTTTATAAAGTCATGCCAAAATGCACTTATGCATGGTCATGCACGTTAAAACACAAGGTCATGTATTACAAAAATTTAAAATTTTTATGTCTTTCTATGTAGTACACATGATAACTCCTAGAGTTGACATGTGTATGGGTCAAAATAGAGCAAAATTGACCATAATGCCCTCACATATACTAAAAATCATCCTAATCTCATCTAAATACCTAAAATACTCTCAAAATCTCTCAAATTTACCATTTTTAAATCTTGGGCCATTACACTTTAGAAAATGGTTTTCAATTAAAATTTTCAGTCAACTAGAAATAGATGAGAGATTAAATGTCCTTATGAATAATGTCCATGGCATGCAAAGGCGAAAAAGTTTAAAGGTTGTGATTATTTCCAACTTTGCTATATAGATAATGACTACTCCTGTAACAAAAATAAAATCTTGCTCCATCACTGATAGGTCAATGCCCTCGTGCTAGGACAAATTTTAATGACAATGTTTGTTACAGTGGATCAAGTGTATAGGTTGAAGAAAATTATAGTTGATATGACTGAAAGGTAGACAATTGACATCGCTTATATGTAGGCATGACAAGCAAACAGTTAGTTACTAAATTCTTTGAAATGTTTATCGAAGGAGTCTTTCATGTTATTGTCTAAGTATTATTATAACTTAGAGCTTCATAACCAAGTATTATAACACATATTGAGGTGAATGATGAAAATCAATTTAACAAATGATGACAATCAGTTTAAGTACTTTTTCACATCATTGAGGTGCTATATAAAAGCATTTTAAGATCAAATTCATTCAATTATTTGTGTTAATGTGGCATTTTTCAAGGGTTGATATCTCAGGAAGCTATTTATCGCTATTGTCAAGGATATATATAATGTGATTTGTCCATTGCCATTTGAAGTTAGAAATAGGGAGGAAACTAAGTCAGGCTATGGTTTCTCAATAGAGTTCAAAAATACATTAGTGTTATACTTGATTTGGCTATCATTTCAAATAAGCATCTTGGTATTATAGTTGTGATGGTGAACATTTTACAAACTTGCACCATGAATGTTGTTGCTAACATCTAAAAGCCAATATATGCATCAAGTACAAAAGGACAAATTTAATATTAGGTTTGTACTAAAAAGTAATTAAATCCTATCGAATGTTTGACTTCTATGAGGCCATAGGAATGTCTACAATGTCAAATTGGACAAAATTCAAAACCTTAGGTACAAAGGATGAACAAAACACATTTCCTTTGTTTAAGATATAACATTATGACAAACAATATTCTTAAATATTTCAATGCACTTTTTTAGAATGCTTGTTTTTATTGACAACTATGTTTGAGAAATTCATCTAGGTACTCTAAAAAGATGCTTTCATGAGTGGTGAAACATGGCTTGTAAGATCACTTGTAAATTATATTATATATTGGAGTAATTATTCCATGCATTACACAACACATAAGTGGATTGACAATTAGGTAACCTTTTGGGCTAAAGATAAGATAGATGACCATGTTTAAAAGTCAACCAACATGACATTGAATTTAATCATTATACATCACTGTAAGGTATTAGCGAATGGCTAGAAGATTGGATTGTTGGATTTATCGATTGTCAAGTCATAATCATGTTCCCTCACATGAGAAAGAAAAAAAACCATGATACTGCAATTGTTGTCAAGAAATTAGACACACTAGGTTTAATTAGAAAAATTATAAAATATTTATAGTGAGTGAAAACTTTGTGTGTTACTCAACTACATTGTAGGAATCAATATCATAGACAAAAAGCCAACTTTTGATTGTTTACTAATGATTATGAAATCTTACTTGTCCATGTCACCTACATAGTTATACATATTAAAAAATGCTTCACGTACATTGTAAGACAGTAAACTAAATAAGCTTAAAGCCACATTCATCTCTTTGTCATGCTCAGACAAGGCCATCATTTAATATTATCTGATTTTTTATCTATGTCTCAAGGGATCCATAAATGATGAATGAGTAAGAGAACCTTGCCTAATAATGCAACCTCATAACATGTGAGGAATGTCTAAAATAATCTAAACCAATGCATCGACAATTTGTGGCTTGTTCGACTAGCATGGCATATGGAACTACAAAGTAGGAACGATGAACTTGACCTTGACCCTATCAACTAAATCATTCCAATTAACATTAAAAATGTCAACAATCTAAAACTACTTAAACTTCACGAAAAGTATGCAATTAGAGTGTATTTAATGACTTATGTGATCCATTTTTCAATGCTACAAAGAGTTGTTATCTCAACCAACACACATATTAGATAATCGTTAATTTGATAAAACCAACTGTCAATTTGTTGTAGCACACCAATAATTAGTGACCAACCATCAGCTTTTAAACAATGTTCATAACATCATTTGTCAATGACTTAAGACATCATATCTCTAATTGATCTTTATAGTATAACCTCCAATGATAAGGGATTGTTTGGCACTAGACTCTTTGGTCATGATCATCAATCTCTAGAATTGGCATCGAGACATCCACCATGGGCATTTGGTTACCTTAGAACTCTATCAGATATTAGAACTAGTCGTCTCATATAGAGTCAGAACTATGACTACATTTATGTTAGCTTATAAATAGAACTATTAAGGTAAGTACCAAAGAATAACAAATCATTAACCATAAACTAAAACATCAATAAGGTTGATGAAACCTAATTAGTTGGCTTCCATTTAACTATTTGAATGACACTGGAGGGTGACTTAGCTCCACCTAGTTGTTAAGGTTGCCTACCATCTCATATATCCACACTTGTGAAACAAAATTCAATGCGACTTTGCAAATGAAAAAATGAAGTTCACGTCAATATGAAAATCAATAATGGAGGGGATAGACTAGTATTTGAAAGAATGGAACACTAATAGAAAATTTTTTAGATTGCACGTCATGAGAGGAGTGGTCTTTTATTTCTCTGTGATGCGTTAAGTTTTAAACCTAACTTCAAGTAAGTATAATAGGTCCAAGTAATATATGAAAATATTATGGGTTGTCATATCCATGGGATTGTGTAAGCACGGGATTGTATAAGCAAATATCAAGACAATATCACCCCTAACTTTATCTAAACTAATGAATATAAATAAAAAATACATCTAAAACTAAAATAAAAATGAAAACAAGCAATGAATAATCGAGCATAAATAATTCAATCAGATAAATAATATGCGAAATGATACTAAGACTTCAAGTTCATTAATTCACTTCACAATAGACTCTGTATGTGACTAAAAAAGTTGTGTTAATTATGTAACAATGAAACTTTGTATTTTGGTTATTATTTTTTCTCAAGCAATATCAATCATATTCCACAATTTAATAACCTAGATATCTTTATATAAGTTTAATTAAATGAAAGTGCATTAATGTTCTATAAAATTCATTAGCTTTCAACACAAGTCTATTATGTCTATGACTATTGCATGTATCAATTCATATATCTTTATATTCAATTGATTCACAGTTTGTAATCTCACTACTTTTATGCAATATCGTCTCTCAGTTTTAATCATACAACATAAATTTTATTAAAAGTTGATCAAGTTTTTAATAGGCATTAAATTTAGAACACAAACTCATCATAAAATACATACTCTTCAATCAAATCAAGAAACACTATAAATCCATGAATTAGCTAACTCTAGTCTTAACAAAAAAGATTTAGTTCATCTTCAAACATAAATAAACAACCAGATTCAAAAAAAGCATAATCAAGATAAAGAATAAAAATTGATGAATTATTTAGTCTTTATTAAAGTTTTCAGAAAATCATCCCATAATTACAATTCGTGTTGTTTAATTAATTGGATCTTCAAACAAAAGCAAGAAAATCTTAAATTTATGTGAAAAATCTTTCTAAGAATGTCTTAAGGCAACTCTTTTCCTTTAGGTAAGAGTATAATTAGTATATATAGTTTAGGGTTAGAAAAGCGTTTTAAAAAAAGTAGATTCCTCAGAGTAACACTGTACCACAGTGTTGAGCTTTTGTCTTCATGTTACAATTTTGCATGCTTTAGTGCTACGACATTGAGCTTCTAGAATTTTACTGCATCTAGCGTTGTAGTCTTGCATTTTGACATAGAGCTTCTAGAATCTAGATCTTTGGTCTCTATAAAAGTTGTAGTTTTAGATGTCTAGTTTCATTTGGTTTTTGAATAACCTTATTTAGACTTCAAAATATCAAGTTATGACCATTTTAGTTTTCAGTCGTTAGACATAGAATTCTATCAAGAAGACTTGAAGTTATGACAAAGGTTAAAGGCCTAAATGAACTCAGATTTTTTTCCGTAATAACTATCTTAAAACTATAGCTTTACTGAGGACTACTTTTTCATTATAAAGCTCAAACTTAGTGAAAATCTTTATTTTTCTACTGTGGCACATAACGTTTGTCTTCTCTTTTTGTACTTCAATCGCTAATTCTTCTTTGGACTAAATTTGAACTACCAGTTAGTCCTTCATAAGTGTCTTTTAAGCTTGATTTTCATTGAATTCATATCAAAATCAATATTTTCTACAAAACCAAACATGAAAACCTGTGATCCTGAAATATGCACATAATAAGGGTAAAATAGTTAAGTTACCGTCTAAAACTCTATAAATTAGCCATTGAATTATACTTGCAATTTACGTTTATCACTTTGCATAAAGATGTACCACCTCATTGTATCAGGGAGTCGTTGTCTCGCTCAATGACTTAACAATTATGTGGCGGACTCAATAATTTAATAGTTATGTTCCAAACATGAACACTCCACAAGTATTCGTTAAATTATGGAAAGTCATTAAAAACTAATGCACATCAAGGTTGATAACCTTTCAATTATCTACACCCATCAATGAAACATGCAAACAATATAGGACCACAAGTTTCACCACAACCTTCTTGCTATCTCCCTTATGCCTTGGCTTCATAAATCTCTATTATGTCATTCAATCTTAATGTCGATTTATATGAAAAACACATATTTTTTAAACTTTGATATAACGAGGTTGGAAATCATGCCAAAATGAGTGTCATGGCTAAATCACAATCTTGTGACCATGATGAACTCAAATTGGATGAAGCAAATGTCAACCTCGTTAAGTCTAAACTAAAACTTCTCCCTTTGGGTTCTCTTCTAGATCTCCCTCAATAATATTGAATGTGTCAATGGATTATTAAATCTTGTAATATTGTAATCAAGAAAATGCCCAAGAAATGTCTCTCATAACAACTTATGTTGATGGTTATTCGACGTCATCATAACTTAATAATCATTATCTTCTGAACCCAAGTGTTGATTAACCTAAAACTTCTCAAAGGCTTTCTGTGGTCACATAGTAACACCTTAAGATTTATTTTTTTTTTTTGCACTTAGATGCAATGTTCCATGAACAAATACAAAAAAAAAAAAAAAAAAAGACAAATTAATTAGTAATACACAAAACTATACAAATTCAATTTTATCCATATACTTGTAGAAAATTATTAAAGGGTAAAAAAATTAATAATTTTCCCTCAACTTCAATTCATTATCAAGAAATTTACACTAGCATATATAATATTACTAAACCCCAATAATCTAAAACTCTTGTTGCACACCTTGAAGACTAATAGTTACTCCTTGAATATTTGATTTATAATATATGCTAAACTTTTTTGAAAAAACCAAGATTTAACTCATATGGTGTGAAATCTCGAGGATTTTTTTTTTAAACTTGAGGTTTTCTGTTTATATTTTAATGTGATAAATTTAATTTGATGTTCTGTACTTCTAAAATTTGCATATACACACAACACTAAATTTTATAGGGGGCAATTGATAGGATTGAGGCTATAAGGTTTTATTAATTTCCCCAACAGCACTATTTTGACCCTCTTAGGTTTTAAAATTTTCATATACACCCCCTCCCAAACTTGAAAATAAGAGAAAATTAATAAATATTAAAACTATGGAGTTCTAAAGTTATTTCCACGGTAGTGTCATTTTTTGTCCCTTAACTTTTAAATTTTACACAGATAGCCCTAAATTAAACATTTTAAAATCATCAACAAGATCTATGATAAACCTCCTAGCTTTTATATATACCAGTTAACTTTTTTATTTCCAAAGTTTGACGTGTGCCTCAAACTTTTATCAGAGTTTAGTGTGAAATCATCCAATGTTAAGTTAATACATTAATATACAAAATTCCATTGGCCTCCCTTAGCTTATAGTATTTTCACATTTACCCCTAAATTAATATTTTAGTATTACATAGCAAATTACTATAGTACCCTTGGCCTGTGTTTATAGCAGTAGCATCATCGTATCAAAATTTGATGTTCACAGTAACTTGCTTCAAAGTTAGCGTACACTAAACTTCCTTCCACATGCCAAAATCAACTTCTTCCAAAACAAAAAAAAAAAGCCACATCCAATGTAACTTATTTGACTTAAATCACACTTCGAACTTCATTAATCACAAACAAATTCACAATTTAATCATCTAAACAATCACAGAAACAACTTTAAACCATAGACCCAAAAAGCAGTTTCAAACATAAACCTTAAATAACCAAAATATTAATACAACATTATTGGATAAATATGTAAGATTATTGCAATATGAGAACTAAACTTTTCCCCCGTTTTTGGTTGAAATGGGATTGAAAACTTTGAAAACACACCCCATGATGATGGCAAAACGTAACAATGACAAACTACAATCGTGATGAAATACAACTTAAAATATCTAGGAAACGTACAAGAAACTCACCTTGTTAGGATTGAAGGGTGAACGTGATAGACTTTCTATTGGATTTTTAGCCGGAGACTTGACGAATAATGGTATAAAATTTTGAACCTAACAGATGACTAATGGAAAATACAATTTATATATTGGGGACTTCCTGATCAGGTTACAATCTATTAGCTTTAAGTGCAATCCTTAAATTCTTAATTATTTTCACACAGCCGCTCAAGCCTATTGATGAGAGACTTTAAGGTAGAGAAAACTTTCCTACCTCTCTCAATCCGAATCCATACATCCAGATAAAATAAAATATCTCTACTTGCATTGATAAAAATTCTACACCTCTGAAAGGATAACAAAATTATTTCACAAAAAGTAATAAATGAGGCTCTAAAACTGTTGCATCAGCTGACACTACCCCATCAAGGATTCGTAGCTCAAAAGACAGTTTTGAATGGATTTTATGATTTTCAAACAGAAGGTTGAAGTTGACCACAAGCACAACTCTGCTGAGTTGCTGCCAACAATGAGCTGATAAAAATGGAAGTAATAATACATCACTCAGCTTTTCCGATTCCTCACCCTACAGTTAACCCAAATCCAAATTTGTAGTCTTTCTTCCTATGATCTATCTGCAATAAATTAATCCCAAAAGTATGTTAACAATAATGAAAGCCACACAACCCAAACAAGAAAAAGAAAAAAGTACTCAAGAGAAAGAGCATTCAGAAATGTGGATCCTCACCTCAGCAGAAAGAATAAAATTAAGGCCCATATTTAGTCGCTCCTCCAGATAAGCAGCAGTGCAGCCATTGGAATCAATCTTCCCTCGCAAACGACACTGGAACAACCACGAGCAAAGTTTATTCGAGGAAATCAAGCAGCGTCTAATATAAGTTACTGGAAAGTATTCATAGACCAAGAGTAAAGAAATTGTGGTTGTACTAATAAACATTAGTATTCATCAGTGTGATGCTTAAACAAGCAATACATTTCCAATTTTATTTCAATGCAAATGCACCCACCCACCGATTTTATTAAATTACATTTTTTCTTTTGGCTTTTTATAGCTTACAAATTGATGCACCGCAAGGTTGACTGAAGCAATGAAACTCTCAAATTTTGTTATAAAATCAAATATTGCAGTACAACAGAACTGGTAGTCCATTGCAATTTCACGCTAAACAGATAAGTATTCCAGCTCACTGAACAAAGTAGGCTTATGCTTGAAACCATTGAGGGTAGGTTCTGTATAATCATGACTTTAAAAGAAAATTACCTTTGGCTATCTTGTACTAGTAATTAACCATAAAGTAATCAACTAATTTTTTTCTGGATGGGCTTGGGGTCCAAAGTTATCATGCAGCACCCATACAGAGGATAAGAAAATCATGTTCACCTCAACTAAAGGTCTTTTATTTAAAAAAAAGAACATATCAATTATAAAGGTAAAAGGGATCTATATTTTGTATTATTTTCTTAAAGTATGATTCATATTGAATGTATGCAAAGAGAAATGTGATAAAGAAAAATTTACATTTACCAATATTCAGTTACTATTATAAAATGTACAAACATACCTGTCTAAGAATGTAATCATAACCTACACTAGCAGTGACATCTCTTGACATGTAGTTATACATGAAATCCGATGCTAGAGAAACCTTAGCAGCAAAAAAATTGTGTAAGAGAAATAGTGAATAACAGATTGAACTCCTTCAAAATACTAGGCCTTCAATACCTTCTCAGATAGCTTCTGAACATAGCTCAGGGCAACCATTCCAGTGCTAGCAACTTGGCCTGTGGCAACCTGCAATCATAAGATAAATATAACTTGGTCAAGCACACGTGAAACACAAATAGTAAGTGTTTTGGATAAAATTACAGATCCAAGCTCACAAGTTAACTAGTCAGGTACAATTATAACTAGTATTTCTTGAAAAAGGAAACAGAATAAATACACAGATTCTAACAATCAAGCTACTAGAATCACAACACCTTTTGATCCAAAAAGAAAAATAAAGAAAACAACAAAACTAAATCCTGACAACCACATCTTCCACCCACTATCTGCTATTGAACTACAAGATATGAAATCAGAGATAATATGACCAATAGGGCTTGCAATTACCAT
Organism: Anacardium occidentale; assembly: GCA_026122585.1. Lineage (NCBI taxonomy): Eukaryota > Viridiplantae > Streptophyta > Magnoliopsida > Sapindales > Anacardiaceae > Anacardium > Anacardium occidentale. Next base: position 517,307 of record JAJEJH010000533.1, read on the forward strand.
CTTCTCGGTTTCATATCGACCAGCATAACCAATACCCGACTTCCGATGTTGACCAGCCCAAAATACTTCACCACCCAAAGACAATCGTGGTGTCACGCTCTGCAGAAAGTTAGAAGATACAGTTAAAGGTCGAAAATGAGAGTACATCGTTTGATTTGTATCTGAGTACCTCAGAAATAATAAAAGGGAAAAAAGAAAAAAGGTAATATCACTACACCAAAAAAAAAAAAAAACCTATATCAGACAAAAACCTCAGAGAAAGATACACTAATTATGTAGAAAAAATGAGACAGTTCATACTAACAACACTCATAAATTCCTACACCAACACAATTAGTGTAGCACTATTTAACCAGAAAATGAAGAAAATAGCAAAAGAACTAACTTTTAAAAAGAAAACAAAGAAAAAGCCTGTTTATCAAGCACAAATCTCTCTTCTTTCTAGCCTCATACCCTCCTTGATAATATGTGGATGAGCAATGTTATTCATATAAGATGGCTTGTTTCATGTCATTGGGCAATGCACAAACAGAGAATATAGAAAGCTATTTTCCCCCATTTTTGACAAGAAACACATAATATGGATTTCTCTCTTTTGCTTTGAATTCTAGTAAAGGAAAAGCTGATTAGTTTCTTAATGAACATATACACAAGCACAAACTTATTTCAAAGGGCAAATATAAAATGTATGTCATTGACCAAAGTAATTAATGCATTTTTGCATCTCCAGGCATAAAATCTTTCTATAAACCATGACATTTTCTCAATTTGAACAAGGAGAGTAATGTATTCTCTTTTTGCTCAGAAACAATATTTTTTTATATAAAAGCATACAAGAATGGACAAGAAATAATTCAAAAGGACAAGCTGTCCCTAAACCCTAGGGCTCATAGGAGAAAACAAAATGATGCACTTCCCCTGTTCTAAAACTTTAGCACTAAAAATTCATAATCGAATTTGCACAAAAACAAATTCATATATACAAGTGTTTCAGAGTCATTATTTAGAATATATTGTTTTTGTCGTATCAGAAATGATACATCCGTCTTAACATATCAACCCTATGAAGCCTATAGATCTAACAATCATAGAGAGAAGTAAAACCTACATGAGATTAAACAAACAGACTGCAATATTCTGTGGAGGAGATTACTATTTTGTTTTGCAAGAGATACAGAAAACATTATAATTTGGCTAAGTATAAATCTCAAACAATTTTTAATGTGAAAAATTTCCTTCTAAAAACAGAATGAAACAATTGTAATTAGGAGAATTTTCTATTTCATTCCTTTTCTGAGGAACAATGGAAAGATGACGCCATTCTAAATCTCTATGTGATTTCCTCCCAAAAACAGTACAAGCCATATATTTCATGTTCATGTTAGTATGTTATATTTAGACACATACCTGGATGTAACTGGCCCCAAGTAAGGCACCATTTCCAAACTGAAACTGGGTCCTGTAGTCTGTACCCTGTATGAAGAGAAAAGAAAGTCAAACCCAGGAACACTCAAAATTATCATAATTCAGAAAAAATAATTGTCTTTAAACAGTGTACATATTTTTGTTAAAATTTCCACATATATCCTAACCTACAGGTTCCAACAAATCAGATTTTAAAATCTTATGCCTGTAGAAGCAGTTCAAGCTAATCCAAACAACAATATTTAAAAGAAGACAATATTTCCTGATACAAGGAGGTTTTCAACATAAACTTAACACATAACTTGAACCCAGTCAAAGGAAAATGCCTCAGCTGTTGCAGGAAAAAAAGGATACTTAAGAAACATAGGAAATGCAACAGACACAGCCTCTATCTTCAGCATCATAATCTCATAAGTTAATGAGAAAAAAAATATAGCAAAATGCTCTCCTAATAGCTTTTTCTCCCTAACATAAACAAATCTCAGAATTGCCAAAACATTCATATTGTAATAATCTCAATGCAAACAAAAGCAACAACATATTGTTTGGGTACATATAAAGCCAGTCTGAAAATAAAAAAGATAATTGTACTCTTGCATTGGGATTTTAATGCTGATTTGAAGATATAGAAATAAGCACCCTCTTCTGACTTTCATAGATGAAAACAACCAAAACACTCCTAAACTAGAAGATGAGCAACCACAAACCTACATATGAGTAAAGCCACAAAGACGCTCAATGCATTAAATATACTTATTATAGTTATGGTAAGCAACATTGCTACAATCAAAAACTGGTTAGGTAACAGTCCTTCACCTTGTAATCAAAGTTGATCATTCCATGTGACATATGAGGCTCATTCGTAAGCTGGTAAAGAGCACCAAAAAAGTTACTCATTGAAGTGCAAAAAAAAAAAAGAAAAAGGACACTTTCTGTCCCAAATGAAGAGAGGCAAAAAATCAGAAGGAAAAAAACAAGCATTAAAATTTACCTGAGCATTAGCCTTCAAAGCAAGATTGTCGGTCAAATCACACTTCACTCTAGCACTTAGTCTACCATCCGTCAAAATCCTCCCAATAAGCATCAACTGGGGAAAACAATAGTACTCCTACTATTATTTAATGGAATCTTGTGAAGAGCAAATAGTTCCTAGGGCTTCTTGGTATCAAGAGGATTGTTTCAAAGTAAACAAGGTGAAGAACAATTACCTTCGGATCTATGTAGTTAGCACCAAACTCATAGTGAGCAGTTGGGACTTTAACTGCTTCAGCAGATTGAGAAGGAATTTCCATTGGGCCCATGAAGACACTGATGTATAGTGATAAGTTTGGTAAGAGAAACAACAAATAACAAAGAAAAAAGATCATGAATTGAAACATAACATAATGGATCAGAAAGAATAATGAAGAAGGATCAGTCACCTATGACTTAGTGAGAATTTCTGATTTAGTCCTTTAGTAAAATCAAAGCGTAACCCCTCAAAAAGCTCCGGCTTCAAAGACACTGAAAAATAATCTAGTTTTAATTTCTGTACTAACTATAATATGAACGAGCAGCAACCCAAAATACTTGCGTTATTTCAAATTTACCAAAAATTTTACTCTTAGTAGCAGATAGCGCAAAGCCCGAAAAAAGGGAACCCTTCTAAACACAAGGAATCTAACATACAAACAAATCCATTTAGCAAAATCACCGAAGAACAAACCTTTCTTAATCCTTAAACACCCCAAATAGCTATTATCAAATCTAAATTACAGGGAACAGTTCAAACCCAAACCAAATCTCCCATATCATCCATACTACAAGTAGAAATTTTCCAAAACAGCAAATTTACTAAAAAATAATAAACCCAGATCACGAATAACCAAGGAAACAGCGCATAGATCATAAAAAGAATAAAACACAAAGAAAATTAAAGCGAAAAGAAAATATAAGTCATGCATTAAAAGATGAAGGATTTGTACGGACTTAAAGCTTCGCGATGGATTTCCTCGTAGGGAATCGGGCAAGGCAAGTTGAAGTAATCGATTTTTTCATCTTCTTTAGGTTTAGCGGTGGAAGGGTCAGTTTTGTCGGTTGTACCTGGAGGCACAAGCCCCGCCATTGATGATGCAACTGCTGGTGGCCTGTGGAGAAAATGAGAAAAAGAGGGTTTGGGGCTTTTAGTTTGAGGCTCATTATGGGGGTTTTGGACAGGGTTTTATAGGACCTTGCTTGTGGGAGCCACACCACACACTTTTTATTATTTATTTATTTATTTACTTTATTTTTTATTTTATATTAATATTATAAATAACAAATATTATTCATTTAAAATACGAAGGTTAACAAATTATTTAAGATGGAATTAGTAATTATTTAAGAAAAAGATGATAATTAACCTAATTTAAAAATTAGCCAAAACAGTTATATTTTTCAATTTTATTAATTAACATACTTTCTATATTAATTTTGTCCTTAATGATCACAATTACATTTATACTCTTCATATTTTATACATAAACTACTCTCTTACACAAATATATATATATATATATATATATATATATATATATATATATATATATATCATGCTTGAAGTAAAAAATAATTTTAATTCGAGTTCAAGAGGAGAAATCAATTATGCAAGTATTTATTTAAGTTAAAATTTACTTATTATTGAAATTAGGGGTTAAATTTTGTTATTATAACATAGGGGCTGAAATTTTGTCATGTAGGATTTAATTGATGTTTTTATAATATTTGGGTGAAATAAAACTTTAATATAACATTGAGGGTTTCCTTGATCAGGAGTATATTGATAGTTTGCCACACTAGTCTTGATATTTTTATAGTGTTTGGATACAATGGAAATTTAATATAATATAGAGGAGTTAATTGATGTTAGGGCTAAATTCAAACTAAGTATATTTAGATTTATTTTTTAGTTTGGTTTGAATGAGTCTGAAACAAACTATTTGAAGCCGAACAAGAACACGAATCCAAATTATGATTTTAAAATTTTTTGACCTTTTTGCTTAGCACAATGAGGATGCACAACTAAATGATGGTCATGTTGGACTTGGAAAGTGCAAGCAGGGTCATAGTGTATTTTGGCACAATCATGTTAGACGTAAAATTTTCTCAAACAAATTATAGACCCTAGCACGAGCATAAGCACAATATCGTGTTTTCAATGCATGTGTTAAATTATAACAGTGCACAATCGTGCTCAATGGGCACACAGTTGTGTGACACTTGAAATTTGCAAAAATAAAACTTTTTACTCTTTATGTCATGAATTAAGTCGTGCAAGAGTTAAATTAGTCTTTTAAACATCTTTTTATCACTATCAATCTCTATATTTTGGTTGATTACAAAAATATAGTCACATTTTATAGTTTGAACAAAATTTTTAAACAAAAACTCTATTCACTCATTGCTCTCACTTTGTTATTAATTTAAATTGACTTCAAACTTTACCAATAACCAATTCTCCCATTTTTGACATAAATCAAAAATTTTTTGGCAAAGTTTCTTTTGTTTTTCAAATATTTCCTTTTTTAAAACAAGTAAAAAAATATATTAATATCCATATTCAAACATCAACCAACTACTTTACAACATTTACATCAAAAGCACCATCATCATCAATGCAATATATCGTTAAACATAGGCAATATTCATCATTATCATCAAAGCAAGAGTATCATCCAAATCAACAACTTTCCAAATGATCAAAAGAACAAAAAGCAATACCAAACAACATAAATCATTATAAACATTATAAAGCATAAGGCAATGCAATGTAAGTGACTATGACACAAAAAAAAAAATTTGATGTTCCTTAGAAGTCATTTTAAACCATGAGGAAAAACCAGTGAATGTTATACAATGAAAGTGCATAAAAACATGATTACAAGGTGAAACTCAATAAGTGAATGTAATGTCATTGATCGACAGAAGGCATGTCCTGTGTAGGTTTTTGGTGATATGGCAGCAAATACTTGGGCTTCGAGGACTTCGATTCTCCTTTCAAGCATAAAAACTTGACCAAAGATATCCCATCAAAACTCACTAAATTTACTTTGAAAAGCCTTAAAGGTATCATTAAATCAATCAAATACCCCTTGATATGATCATAACTCAAAGGCGGATTGAGCTTCAAGTTTAACTTTAATTCTAGCATGATGTTCTCGTATGCCACTCGTCTCTCTAACAACTGCTAAATGAGTTGTTGAAGGCCTAACTAAATGATGTACGGTCATGCATTAGAAACACACGATCATGCATCTATCCAAATTTTGTTTTAACGGCTCTCGAATTAACTGCAGCAACTCTTTTCACTCAAAGACTATATAAGTAAACTAATTTGAAAGGAGTAGAGTTTGAGAATCATGCCTTATGACTATAATCTTTCTGTTCTCTATTTCTCTATCCCTTCTCTCTCTAAATTTCATATCCATACCTTTGAGAGAAACTTTATGGCATATATTTGTATCAACCTTTGAGAGACATATTATTTATTGTATTTGATTACAAAGAAACTAGGCACAATCTTGTGAAACTATTATAAAAGGCAAAATTTTCTTATATCAAAACTATTATATTTTCAGAATCTGAAGATAGTGGAGAAAAACTTTCAAGCAAGGTTGTTTGGAGGAGTGGATATAAGAGACTTGTGGAGAAGCTTTGAATCACCATAATAATTACTAAGCATCCTTTTTCTCTTACTCTTTTATATTCACTTTATATTTGTTTTACATTTGTTTAATTGTGTTTGCCTATAATTCAATTATTCGGGTGAAAGTCCTTTAGTCGAAAAAGTTTTAGAAAATCATACTCGTCCTCTTTGAGAATTAGCTAATAGCTTATATTAGGGTTTAACATACATTTAATGAGTTTGAAAAAATGATGATTGTACTCTAAATATATCTCTATCATAATATTTAGATAAAATGACAAGAATACCCTTTAACCATTAAAATTAACAGTTAACTTTTAATAGATTTGTGAGAATTTAATTTTTTTCAAACTTAACGAGTAAAAATTTGACATTTCATTATTGCTTGGGTGGAAAATAGTCTTTTGGCCTTATTTTAAAGAATTTTGTAGTTATTGATAATTAATTTAGGCTTATAATAATATCGTTTTTTATAAGAAATGCAATGTGTTATAAGGGTTGCAATCTATTACCTTATTACAAAACCATCGTACCATGGAGTTTTAATAACTTATATAAGTGATTTATGTTTTAAATATTTAAACAATTTGCCGTATCTTTCAATTTTCTTTTCTATTGATGAAAATCTATCTTACTCGAATAAATGTGAATGAAACTAACTACAAGAGGAAAAAAAAAAAAAACAGCTTTTTCTTTTTTTTAAAATAAGCTTTTCAAATTTTCCATTTGATTAGATTTATAAATTAAACTTGTCTACAAATCATTATCATTAAGTTCATCTTTGAACAAATGCCAAATGACTTATTTTCATCCAAGATTTTTTTTTAAATAATAAAGTCTCACCTGTTAATCTATAAAAAGTCAAACATGCATCTATTGATGATAGTTAATGATTAAATTTAAAGATTAACTGTTAAATATTAATGGTCAAAAGAATATATTTATTTTTTTTGTATAAAATTTTTTTATATATATTAATAATAATTAATTTTATTAAAATAAACAATATTAAAATTATATTAATATTTTAGTATAATAATAAAATTAATTTTAAAACAATTAAAATTATTAAAAAATAAGAAAACCTGAAAAAAGTGGTCATCACCCTTAAATTTTATCTTTTATTACTTTTTAAAATTTATTTTATTAATATTATTTTAATACTTTAATATTAGTTTATATCTTAATTATAATTTTAAAATTTTTGGTTAAGAATAGCTATTTTATCAAAAATGTTAATAAAAATGAAAGAAAAATAGTGCATAAATGGATGTTTAATTTTTTAAAAGTTTATAAATAGAAATTTGTTATTGAGAAAAACTTTAGGTGGGATCAAATCCCTCTACCTTAAAAAAAAAAAATTAATTAATTAAATAATGTTTAACAATTAGCTTTTAGATAGAGAGGGAGGTGGCACCTCTAAATTTTATAATTTTAAAAATATAAAATTTATTTAGTATTATAAGATGTCATTAAGAGATAACATGTAACTATCTTATTTAAACAATGATTATCTAACAACATTAAAAAAAAAAAAAAAAAAATTACATAGATACAGGATTTGGCCAGAAATAATTGTATAAACTTTAGAATAGGCAAATGAATACATATTGACCAAATTAACACCTTTGATTGATAATTACTTTATTTATCTCATATATTTTTAAATCAAGATTTGGAAAAAAATTAATAAACAACATAAAGAATACCATGAAATGAAGAATGGAAATGGAAAACAAGGGTAATTGGGTTCAATCATTCTACACTAAAAGTGGAATTGATGGGTTCTTAACATTTTTATGAGTCAAAACCATAACAGATCAGCTTGATGCTGGTTCACCTTGGTACTGTTTACACAGATTTTAAAAATCCTTATAATTTTGAATTCTAATTCTAGATTATGTAAATTTATAACAACTTTTAAAACAGTTGCAATTTAATTTAAATCTTTCATGAATGATGACGGTTGAAAATCAGTTCTACATCATTACAATTATGAACAATTTGGACGTTTGCCTCCTCGGATAAGACTTCAAATAAATAATTAATACTATGTTTCATGAATTCTAGATAAACGCAGAGCCTAGTACGATTCACAATTTGGAATCAATCTCAGGAACATCTTTGTGATAGATTTGCTGTTTAAGTGTCCAGTCATTCGACCTTGGCCACGCTGCCACTGGCTTTGTTACTTTGCGCAACAGTTCCTTTGACAAACTTTCAAATGTTCGTCACAAATCATATGAAATTAACAATATTTGTTAGGCCGTACTAGAGATTGTTTAGTTCCTAATTCCTTAAGAGAAGACCGAAACTTAATAATAATAATAAAACTTATTAATAGTTGACTAAAACCTACACAAGTAGGAGCTGAAACTGAGATAGAGTACCCATGTATTCAAGTTCTTTCCAAAATTGTTGCCACTGCTAGCTGTAGGTCCACGTGAAATTGTACTAAATTAGTTCAGACTTCAATCCATGTTTCACTTGAACGTGTCAAACTCAAATTAAAACTCTAACTCCACAACTTGACTTAAGTTCGAGGACTTCCAACCATTATTCTTCTCATCACCCAATTTGAGTCAACTCCCGTTTATGTTTAATATACACACCTAATTGTTGGGAGGGAAAACAGGAGCAAGAATAATAATCATATGTTTAAAAAGGAAGTTCTAATCTTAATAGCAGTGTGCTTCAAAAGAAACTGTGGAAAAATAAATTGGAAGAAAATCAGACAGAACTTCTTTCGCTTTCCTTTTGTATCCATACGTAAAAAAATCTAGACGACTTTCGAGAGAACGTCTCCTAAAAGATGCTTTGCCCATCACCTACGCAACTTTGTTGAATCTATAAAGAGTACAATTAAGTCTCTTCCAGCCCAAAAACTAATTTGAAGGGTGAGGAATTTTTGTTTTTTTCGGGTAAGTTAAAAGAGTGAGTTTTTCCTTAATACTTAAATACCCACACCCGAATTTCAAACTAATGTGGGATATTTAACTCTCAACCCCAACAAGCGAAAAGGCCCAACACAAACACCTAATGTTACAATCTACAGGTCCTGTAAATAAAAAATTAATTAAATCATATCCATTGGTTATACATGAAAACATTTAATTTAAAGCATATTACTCAGCAATCCTTGCAAATTTTATACTGCCTTCGTCCAGAATTGCCATGTGCTTCCTCTTTTTGGACAGCTTTGTTGTATTCTGAAACCCATTTACCTCGTCAGTGAACTGAGCTGCCGTTCGAGCCCGTAATTCTTCTAAGCTCTCACCTTCTTTTGCCCTCTCTAATACCTGAATTATAGCAACCTTTAATTGTTATCTGATCATGTATGTATCTATGCGAAAAATACTCAGAAATTGGTAGATAACATACCAGATGCCGGCCATAAAGATGGGTGCTTGAAAGTGCTTGGAGTGCATTTTGTGCCTCCTGCTTTGTGACAAACTCCACAAATGCAAAGCCTCTATGATTTCCAAACTTCATTGGCAGTCTTACGCTCTTAATCTGCGAAACAGGAAAACCAGGGAGTTAATCAAAGAATGGCACATGTCATTCTACCATATAATTACCAACATCATTCATATGAATGCAAGGCACAAAAACAATTCAACAACCAGTGGATCCCAAGGAGAAGAAAGATGTTGAGTGGGGTTTGCATGTTCAATGACTTATGCAGGAAATTTCATTCGTGAGCAGTTGTGGAAACACAATGGCAAACCTGATGAAATATGACACAGAAGACTTTCATAAAATGAAAGGAGATATGGCTTTACAGTCAAATAAAAACTATTTGACTTTCCATTAGAAAAATAAAAAAGAAATGAAGTGATAAGTTCTAAGGTTTTCATAAAATGTTGAACAGATCTTTATCCTACTTAAGTACAAAACAAAACTTATCTCAGTGGGCTGTTTAAGCAGAGTCTAGAAACTTTTTGAGAGTTTTCACTGATGAAATTTGATATGCTGATTCCAAAAGAGCTACTGCAGTTAAAAGTCTTGGTTACAATTTAATTACTATCACCCTGAATGCAACTGGTTAATCATATGCAGACCAAATCATTTTAAACTTATCACGATTACATTCCTATCTTTTAAGTGAAAGACTTCAATACATTTCTTGGTACAAACATATATCAGTTCCATGCAACATGAATTCTTGTTTATGCCAATTGGGCTGATTAGCCATATTATAGGTTGACACTGATTCATTGCAGCAGCAAAAATTTCTAACTGGAGTTAGATTCCAGGGAACTTCTATTTATTATGAGCACAAGTTTTAGTAAAATGCATCATCAGATTCATAACTTAATAACAAAACAATAACCTGGCCAAATGGGCTAAACAGCTGTCTCAGATCTTTCTCTGTTGCCTCAAAGGCAACATTTCTCACGAGTATTTTTGTTGAACTCCTATCCTTCTCTACTTTTTTCACCACTTGCTCATCCTTCTTGGCATGACAAAGTTGCAAGATAAGAGCATGCCCATCCAAAATAGTTCCCTAAAAGAAGAAAGAAAAACATACAAAAGTCGCAATAACTTATCAAATTTTCAATTGATACAAAAGTGTTATTAATCTAAGTTTGCATTCTATAAACACCTGTAAGTCTCTGCAAATATTTGTTGCCGTCTCCATGGAATCAAACTCTATAAAACCAAAACCCATAGAAACATTCTTTCCATTTTTCATGTGCTTCTTAACCTGCACATTGATAGAATAGAACCATAACATGAGTGAATAAAACAATCAAGAAAATCAGGGGTGATGCTCAAAGGACCCAGATAATTACCCTAACACTTAGAATTCTTCCCTCCTTCATGTGTTCACTAAAATGCTTCCTCAAATTCTCATCTGAAGTCTTAAAATTGAGATTCTTGACAAATAGAGATCGTGACTGAAACATTTAGAAAAAAGAGCAGATGAGAAGTTCAAACATATTAAAAGCTGAGACAGCCAATAATAATTCAGATCAGTTATAGAGACAAAAGTATACTGAAATGAGAATTAAAAAATAACATCTCATATTGATACGATCATCATCATCATAAACAGTCAAATAGTAGTTAAAGTTTCATCCATTACATAACACAAAAATTTTTATATATTCATGTTAAGCATATGGAGTAGCTTGCCACTAAAAAGTCAATATACATGATACACTCATGAAGTAGCTTACCACTAAAAAGTCAATCTACATGATACGCTTGTGAATTTCTAAAGGATAAGTTATTAATCAACTTCAGAAGAATTGAACTGAGGGTTTATCTTGCATTGATAACTCAAACAATTGTTTAACATTTGTTAAATGAGGTGACTATAAGCAATTTAGGAAGAACATAAGGTGGAAACCAAGGAAGATTCAAATTATAAACTTAGTGTCATTATCTCAGGCTTCAATAAGATAACCATATTCTTTTGTTTAAGATGAAAAGTTCTTCGACCCGCTTGATTTAACGAGTAGTGCAAAAGATTGAGGATACCTGAAAAGATACAATATGAATCTATCCTTTGAAATTTTTTAAACCCTATACTTTTTTCATCAAAATGCTGCCACTGCATACCTAACTTTTAATTTAAAACACATTTACTCGACATACATCATCAATTGATACCAAATTAGTTTTATTCTTCAATTTTTTAAAAATAATTATTAAATGACAAACCTCAACTCTATCAGGATCAAGATCTTCATCTGACATTCCTTCTAGGTGTTGCTCTAGAATCACCCTCTTGGCATTATGCTCACCAACAGCTGTATTCTTCCCGTTATTCTCAGAAGTGGAACTTTGAGAAAGAACATTACTAGGAGCCCACTCCAAATACAATGGAACACCCCTTCACAGCAATAAAATAAATGTCAGGTTTCCAGCAAATATTCTTAAAGTAACCAACATAAGCTTCTTCAACTTTATCACGAATTGTCAAATTAAAAATTTAATTTAAATGCATCAAGTGGCATACCATATATACCATGCTATTAGAAATAAAGCTTAACCTCCATATGATTTCTTATTCTTTTGTTTTATTTGAACCTGTTAATCTTTCAAGTAACTAGCCAACATGAAATATTCTTTAACATGAGTTTCTAACAGAAAGATGAAAGATGAAGGAACCAACATTTCTTAGTCCCCATATCAGTAGCTTGAAAATTTTAAATTTGCAAGCCATCAAACAAATCAGCTGAGCCATCTTTAGGCATCTATTCACTGTTCAATACCAAAGCAAGGTCATAAACAAACTAAACATGTGCTTCTAGACTATGATAACATGCAGAAGTCAGCAGAAGAGGTAGCCACTGTTACCCGAATCTCATTCTTTCTGATTAAAATTAATAATTTCTTCTGTGCTTAGATCTAACCTATAGAAAATATGACTAAAATCAATAGTTTTAGAGGTCTAGTCTCTGCTAAATCTTCATATAAAAAATAGATAGTTCTGAATCTACAATAGCATTTAACAATCTGACAAATGAATAAACAAAGATGATCTTACTTGTAACGTTTGTATGCCAAACCTTTAAAAGCTGCGGTAGCTTCAGCTGGTTCAAGGAAAACAACCTAAGATGTACACGAATGAAGAAATGAGTAATTTATTCATTAAACACTTTATGTGTGCAAACTCAACTACTTTCATCATTTCTTGCACTTTCTAATAATGAGCACATTATTTTACAAATTATTTTTTTCAAAAGAAAAAATAATAAATAAAAGAATAATATCCTTCAAACCAAGTGATAGTGAGGGTGGAGGACAGCTTAGAGAAAATGATTACCATTGAAACTGTGAAAATCATTAGTGAATACCCTATATACAAAATGTTATCTATGGTATTGATACACACTTCCAACATGAAAATATCAATGTATCAAAATATAGAATAATTTCAAAAAAGTAAATGCATACCAATGCCAATGTTTTAGTTGGAGGAATAATAATCTTGTCCAAACTCCCAAACCTCCCAAACATCTTAGCTAGTTCACCTTCAGAAGAATCGTAAGGCAAGTTCTTCACTATGAAAACGTGGTTGCTCCTTTTCATGCCATCAGATTTCCCAGCAGCAAATTCTTCCAGAGATAAAACATTTACCCCAGCATTTATAAGAGCTTTTTTAGTCTCTGCAATAACTTGAGTTTCTCCCAAAGCAATACGTACAGCAAGATCATCAGCTTCTCGGTCAAGTAAATCACTCTTCCTCACACCATATTTCCTAGCAATGTTTTCTACAACCTATGAAGACCAAGATAAAGCATAGAAATTAGAGCAGAGTTCAAATAATCAAAATACAGACACCCTTACATCAACCGTACCCAAAAAAATTGAAAGTTTTATCATAATCTAGCAGAAATAGGGCAACACAAGGAGTTTTATCAATGCCTAGGACTTGTGCCAAGGAATTTGGGATGAGTACAATAACTTGTTAGATAGCAAAATAATAATTATGTATGTTACATTTACAAGTTAGCATACTGTATCAGGGCGCATGAACAAACTATTCCATGCTTTTGTATCTCCACTTGCTTCAGATGCCTTCCTTTCTTCCTCCCTTCGTTGCTTCAAAGTTTTTGAACCATGACTGGTTGAATCGCCAGACCTGTGAAAAAATCAATGTCAAATTCCTCATCATAATAGACAAAAAAAGATATGAACCACACGGCTTGGAAGGAAATGTTTGCAACTAACTCTTGCTTGCTTGATGGATTCTTGTTTCTAGCTGGCATTACATGCAATAATCTACCTTGGAAAATTGAATTATCTAGTTGAACAATGGCCCTGCACAATCAACCATAAATGTTATCAAATGACTTACATTAAGAGGAAAAATACCCAAGTGAAGGGAAAAATCTAAAACAGATACTATGAACATATTAATATTGAAAGCGCCATGCCAATGGTCTATAAGAAATTACTGGCACCCAAAAACATGCTGCCTATCACATGATTCAACAATGAACAATCTGTAAACTGTATAAGGTTGTGTGTTGTCAAGTGGCTAGTGATTGTGTAAGGAAAAACTTTGAAGGCCAAAGTTCAAGCAATGAGAACATAACTTGCCAAAACCAATGGTTTGATCCAAAGAAAATATTCAAGGACACATTTACCCATCATGGGTGCATAATGTAGAAGAGAGATGATGAAATATTGAACATCGTTCTCTAAATTGCCCTATTCCTTAGCACCTTCAGTTAAGTCATGTTGGTCCATTCAAGCTTAGCAGGATGCTCCTTACTATTGCTGCCCAGTATTTACTTTACTGAAAGTGTGGGTGATGGCTATTTTGGCATATGGAATGAGTAAGATAGAAGAATCTTTAAAGACCATCAATGGGAGGAACTCACTTCCATGGGACAAAGTAATTCCTTCCAGGTTTCAACAGATATAAAGTTCAGAAATGTATGTTTCTTTTCTGTTCTTTATGTTTGGCAAGCAGCAATTGCTTTTTATTTTTCTTTTCTCTAACTATTTGAACTCTTTTCTGGGACTGTTCTTATGCTTTGGGGTTTCTTTTCTTACTACTTTTGCTCTGGGGGTGTTTTCACAGAATCTGTGTTTTGATGAATTTATACTAGTTATGCTAAAACCTGCCAGCAGAGAAAGGCATTAGAGCCTTTTGTAAAGTTATAACAGTGGCCAACTTAGGATAAAGTACATGGTGGGAGGCATCCACCTCATGCAGTCCTCATCAATGAAGGTGTGATAATCAAAACTTTCAGGTGGAGATTGCATATAAAGGCATGCTTATAGGCCTCAACTAGGTGCAAAATTCAAACACCTTCAAATCATCCATTCATAGAATAAAACCCATCACATGCACACCAACATGTTCCAAGTAACAGAAAGGAGTCTCATTTTAACTTTAATGCAAACACAAGTACCTTGATGCAGATTCTGGAGACGCATAAAGAATGTAAGCTATCCCTTTCGACCGTTTTGTATCTTTATCTAGAACAATATGAACCTCAGAGACATTGCCAAATTTGCTAAAAAGTTCCTTCAGCTCATCTTCACTGTAACAGAAAGATTTATGCCAAGAAAGAAAAATACATTTTATTTTTGTATTATAACCAACCTGAAAAAGAGGCCAAGAGGGTTCTCACCTGGCTGTATATGGTAGATTACGGACAAAGAGACGACCACTTTCCCAACTTTCTTCTTGCTCATCTTTTAAACTTGATGATGGGTTCTCAGGGTCAATAGTTTCACCATTGATATCTTCTTCAACATCTAATTGGGCTGCACCCTTAGGAAGAGAATCATGCTCACCCTCAAGAGAATTATTGTCATCATCGTCATCAACATTGTCAGCACTTTCTGAATCTGACCAATCTTTCTTCACTCTACTCTTAAAATAATCCATATCTGAAAGGACTTCATCATGGGCAACGTTTTGGAATTTCTTATTTGCCTGACTATTGGAAATCACATTGCTTTTATTTGACTCACAATGTAATGCAACTGAGTTTTCCTTGCCTTCCTTGCTTACTAGAGACTTATTCTTAGCAACTTTGGCATTATCATTATAACCAACTGTAGGAGCAATTAAGGTGTCATTTGCCCACATTTTTGACTTGACCCTTGGCTGCATGACCTGAAGAAATTCCTGAAGTTGAGGGTCCTCATTCTCAGTTACCTTTTCAAGGCTCTTTTTTGCTCCTCTTTTAGCACCGTCAACTCTCTTCCCATCTTCAACAACTTTCTTCCCATCTTCAGTTGCTTTCTCTTCTTTCTTTATAGAATATCGACTCCATGGACGAGGAATATTGGGATCCCCAACTGTACGAGCAATCTGGCAACAAGTTATAGAGGTTTATGAACTTTTAAAATTCATGATAAATAAACTCTCCGGAAGGTTTGCCTATTCTAATTTTCTGGACAATTAGGCATTTGTTTAATTAAAAAATAGCAGGCAAGTAATTGATTTTCCTTGATTTTCAGTTAAATGCAATTTATGTCAAAACATATCAATCAAGCCAACATATTTAATTCAGGACAACTCTGATTACTCAACATCGTACCCATAATATCAGATAAAGAAAAATAATTCATTTAGAACTTAACAAAGGGTTCTAGCAATACAACAATAAAGACATCCCAAATATGCAGGTAACAAAAAAGTTGAAGAACAATAACCTTTAAACCATCAATTTCCAAAAAGATAGGGAAGAAAAATAACAAGACAAACCTCACAAATAATTCTACAAGTATCGAGGTAAGATTTGTTGAAGTACTTTATCGCTTCCTCTGCTTCTCGCTCTGTTCGAAAGCCAATGAAAGCAAATTGCCTACTCTTACCATCTCTGAGAAAGATATAAACAACAAATTTACAACAAAAACAACTAACCAAATAACTGACTTAAAAATTAAAATAAAGACGATAAATATTACTTGGTGCGCATTAACTTGGCATCAGTAATTTCTCCTTTCTGAGAAAAAACTTCTCTGAGGCGGTCCTCCACCACGTATTTCGGTAAATTCTTCACACATATTCTAGACCTATGCATGAGAATACAATCACAAGTTAATTGTAGGTTTAGTCAGAAATTACAGAAAAATAAGAGTAAATTGCATGATTATATAGATAAAAAAATTACTAACATTATTCTTCCGAGAAAATATGCAGAACTACAGACGAAGAGAAAGTGAGGGTTATGAGGAGCAAGCTGTCCAAGATTGCTCCTTTATATATTTGTGAGGAACTTGGTGTAGTATTAGGGAAAGAGGAGCGAAAGAGAAATAAAAGGCGAGACGAGACCGCCAAAGCCACGCAGAGTAAAGACGCTTTACAATGTAAGGGTATTGACGTCTCTTAAAGCAAGTTAGGTCAATTATATAAGAACAAAATTATATCAACGCAAAATTTACTGGGAGTTTGAGCAGTAGGCACCCCGCTAAACCGTACACTTCCCAATTCAACAGGCCTTTGTCAATCAGCAGCAAATCCATTTTAAAATCAATGACAAATTTAATTATTTCACTATATAAATCCATAAAAGATATAAATGGGGGGCCAATAAAACAATTAATTGAAATTAAATAGCTATAAAAAAAAATAACCTTATTATGTAAAGATTAAATCAAAATAATCATATTTTTTAATTTCATTAGTTATAATATGATGTATATAATTGATGTTTTATTGTATTTTTTTTATATCAATTTTACATTTAAAAACATAAAAATATAACTTTTATTTAAAAAATAAACTAAAAATTAGTATAAAAAAACTTATATAAAAAAAATTATCGAAAAATAACAACTCTTAAAAAGTTGTAATGCATAAACTAAGGGAGGCTTTTCCAATGACAAACCTTTAAATTCGACGAAGGATATCAGATGTGTTAGAGGATATTAAACAACAACTCTTCTTCTAAGTTCTCTTTTAGATCAAGATGAACGACTTTTCTTCTAATTTTCATTTCTACAACACTATGTCGACAATCTGATTCAGAAAACCAAATTGTGTAGTAAGGCATAAACTAGGGGAGAATTTTGTAAATTTTAGAAGGCTTTTAGGTGTGTGAGTTAAATGTTTTAGGGGTAGTTTACTACTTTTTAAACTTATTAAGTTTGTAGTATGGTTTGGGATAAGTTTGTAATTTTTTTAAATTACTAGTTTCTTGATAATTTTTCTTATATACTGTTTTGATGTGTAATTTTTTTTTTTTAAACATCTTTTTAAGTTAAAACTTTGTTTTCGTTTTTTTTAATAACAAAATTAGTACAAAAAATATGATAAAACATTAATCATATATATATCAAACTATAACTAATAAAATAAAAAAAATATTTTAATATAATATGATTAATTTATTCTATATCTAATTAATTTTAGTTAATTATTTTATTTTCCTGATAAGTACACCCGCAAACTATAAATTTTTACTTCCTTGATCAATTTAATCAAGATAACCATAATATAGTTACATTAAACACAAGTAGGATCAGTTGGGAAATAAATCAACAGTCGGCAATCAATAAGTATATTGTAAATGCATCAAATTTAAAAGCAATTCAGAAATCAATATACAATTAAAAAAATAAAAATAGATAAAAGTTACATTTTTCTTATTGAAGATGTTGTGAATGCCTAAATTTCAGGTCAGGTGTGATCGGTGCGTCGGGGTGGCTGACATGTGGCGGAGTAGCCGAGGAAGAAAAAACAGCAGTGCTACGATGACGGAGAGGTCGCGTGGGTGGTTGTTTGCAGGTGGAGTTTTGCGCCGTGTATGACAGCGTGATGGCAAAAGGGAGCCGGTGTTTGCGTTTTAGGTTAGTTTAGAAAAATTAGGTTTTCTGGATTTTTAGTTTTTTTTTTAAATTTTTTTTCAAGCTTCATATAGATGGCCAGTTTTGTAATTCGAGGGTTTGCATTTTAAGGTTATTTTTATGGCCAAAGGACAATTTCCCACCCATAGTTTGAGGCAGAGACAAAGTCCCACCCACTGAAATTGAAAAGCCCGGTCTCCCACCCATCACCCAATTCTTTATTATTATTTTATTAAAATTACTTAATTACTCTTTTAAAAATTATAAAATTATAATAAAAATATAAAATAATTTTTAAATATAAAAAATTTTAAAAAATTTTAAAAATTTAAAAAAAATTAAAAATTTTTTTGAAAATCAAAAATTGAAGCAGCCACCACCGCCGACACCGACGGCGGTGGCCGCCCAAAATAGAACCAGGTGGCCATTTCCGGCCACCTGGTTCCAGATCTGGCCTCCCTGTTCGGTGGAGGCAGCCAAATCGGATCTGGCCTCCTCCGCCCGAAATAAAGGCCGGAAACGGCCAATAGGGCCAAGGCCAGCCGTTTCCAGCCTTTATTTCGGGCGGAGGCGGCCAGATCTGGCCGCCTCCTCCGAAACTGGAGGCGGTCGATTTGGTCGCCTCCACCGAACGGGGAGGCCAGATCTGGCCTCCCCTGGAACCAGGTGGCCGGAAATGGCCACCTGGTTCTATTTTGGGTGGCCACCGCTGTCGGTGCCGGCGGCGATGGTTGCTTCAATTTTTGATTTTCAAAAATTTTTTAAAATTTTTAAAATTTTTATTTTTTAATATTTTATATTTATATACATTTTATTTTATTAATTTATAAAATTTTAATATTAAAAAGATAAAAATATCCCTAATTATTACTGTATATTTATTATTTTTAATATTAAAAATTTTTGACGGGTGGGAGACCAATTTCAGCGGGTGGGACTTTGTCCCCGCCTCAAACTATGGGTGGGAAATTGTCCTTTGGCCTATTTTTATTAAAGCATTAAAAAGTGGTTAGTTTTACAAATTACTTGAAACTCGACGTCGTCTTCAGCGAGTAGTGTCTCTTCTTAACCCTCTTCGACGAGCAGCAGCTGCAGTAACAACAATTCAAAAATAAGTTAATAAAAGAGAAATGTACTCGAGCATGGGATACAGTAATGGCTACCATAATCATCAGCAACCGCAGCAGCAACAAGGGCGAGTGGGAGGAATCACGAGTCAAAGGGAACGAGTGCGAAGGGGCGGCCGCAGGTCACGTGACTCGCTTAGGGTTTCAGAGCATCAACAACAAAATGAGCGCAAGCCAGCGACGCCTTGTACAGACTTCGACGTCGCCTACTTCCACTCTTACGCTCACGTCGGTATCCACGAAGAAATGCTCAAGGTCTTTGTTTTCTTCAAATTCTTGTTAGCTTTAGTTTTTTCGTTTCTTGTCGGACAAATGATCAAGGTCTCTGCTTTCTTCAAATTCTTGTGTTAGCTAAGGATCTTTCATTTCTTGGAAAGAAAAGGTTATGGCTAAGATTGTAAATTACGTTTGCTTTTGCCAAAGACAAGGTTATTTAATTTGAACTTGATTAATCTGAAGTGAATCCTTTCTTTGAATGGTACAGGATCGTGTACGGACGGAAACTTACCGAGCTGCAATAATGCAGAATCAGAGTTCTATTGAAGGCAAAGTAATATCATTGTTGCTGTTATTTCTGTTTTATAGTTGTTTCTGAAAGCTTGATTATATCGGTTATCACTTGATAGAGCTGCAATACAAATCACATCTAAGATACCATAATGTTGCTACTGTACAGACCGTATTTGACAGACTGGTTTACCTCCTTACTGATTGATGAGATCCTGTGTATAGGTTGTAGTGGATGTTGGGTGTGGAACGGGCATCCTTTCTATATTTTGTGCTCAGGCTGGTGCAAAACGGGTAAATATTTGTCTCAGTACAAATTCTTTTCAATAATTTTTGTTTTTAAGTTTTATTTAACATATATTGAGCATTCGCTGAACAAGTTATGTATCTTTTAAGTGCTATATCTAGTAATTTCTGAAGCCAGTTAATACTGCATTTGGTATTTATATCTATTGATAGTTGCATTCCAATGATGTGCATTATTTCATTGTTCACTCTCTTATTATACAAGAGGCCAAGAAAGGTCCATGTCCACATGTAACACAAGTTTATTGACTACAAAAGTTGTAGGATTTGAGTCATTTGACTGGAGTCCTTCATTTCAGACTGGATGCACATGTTGAGAGATTTTCTAAGCTGTAAATGTCAACATGCACCGGGGTGTTGTATTCCATGTTACATGATGGTGTATAATTGACAATATCTATATAAATATTGGTCAATTTCAAATATTAGAATGGAAGCCATCCTATCATTCTCACAAAAAAAGTATATATAACTTGTAGATTGCACATGCTTACTCTGTTCGAAGCATCAATTTTTGGGGAGACCTTAAAAAAAATAATTTTGAGGTGTACAGTTTAGGTTTTCCTGTGGCAGAGTCTTTATTACTAGTCATTAAATTTATTCATTGATTTTGGACTTTGTATCTTACTAGTTATATTATTTGCTTATTAGTTTTGTTATGCATTTCATCTTTAAGGAAAAAGAATCAGTTTTGCTATGTGTGTATGCGTACCTACGTCTTATATTGTAAATTTTAGTCATGTCTCCCTAAATTGACTATTTTTAATAAATATTCATGTTATATTTGAAATGTTTTGTGTTACCAGGTGTATGCAGTGGATGCAAGTGATATTGCAGTGCAGGTGCTTTTTTACTTACATGCTTGTTCTTTTGGCCTACACAAGCTGCATTTTGTTTTAGCTGTATGATCTATATAATCTGTTTCTTAAATGTTCTCTTATATTAGAGAATTAATGGATGTTATTTTTTCTTGGTAATGTGATTTTTAAGCATTTTAACTTTTTACTTGATGAATTATGCCAAGAATTAGAAAATAGTGAAACCTCTGTTGCCAATTCATTGTTAGTTTAAACATTGTACTTGGAGAAATGAGATCATAGCCATGTCTAATCTTTCTAAGTATCAAATTAAATCAATTTCAAATTAGTATCAAATGATTGGATGATTAGTGAAAATTTAATTATTTATTCTCGTTTATGATTGGTACTGTGAAATACAACTTTAATTTTCCCCTTTAAGTGTTGGTTATATGTTAGAGAACTCCTCAAACAATTCAACTCAATCAAATACAAGAAATTGAACAAGTCATATGCTGTTTTATTTGTACTTGAATCTCTCAATACATCAACATCAATTTGTTAGAGAACTCCACTAACAATTCAGCTCAATCAAACACCAGAAATTGTACAAGAAACAAGCTGTTTTATTTATACTCATATCTCTCAATACATCAACTCTCTAATTTTATTGTAGAAGAACTAGAAATAGACAAAAGGAAGAAAAAGATATCCTAGCAATAAAAGGTGCCAATCCTCCCCCCGAAGGCCTTTTAATAAAAGATATCTGGTGCTCAAGGGTGTAAGCACAAGAAGATTTATGAAGGATCTCTTGTGAAGATGTAAAGTTTGTGAAGGGAGCTAAAAGTACTTATGTGCATTATCACTATGTAATATGCGAACAACTATATTAAATTGTGTGTTAACTTTAGCACGAAAGGATTCAAATATAGAAAAATAATTTAGAATGATTTTTCATTAAAAATAGCCATGTGCAAAGCGGATAGTCATTAATAAATCTCACAAAGTATTGAAAATTTAAATAGACTTAACTCGATAGGGACCTCATACATCAAAATGTACTAACTCAAATGGAGATGAAACTTGATTATTGATACATTATGGGAAGGAACTATGAGACTGTTTTTCAAGTTGACATGAGTCACAATCAAAAGATGATAGACCGGATAAACTGTGGACCATCTTCTAAAGCTTAGACAACTTTGGGATGCCCCAAAAAGTTGTGAAGAAGAGTTGGAGACTCAGTAGCTGTGTAGGCAACAGATGAAGGTAGAGACATGAGATAAAGTCCTTGTGACTCATGCCTGGTGCTAATCGTCTTTCTTGAACTTTGATCTGTAGATGTCATTAGTAAACGTAACAATACAAATTAAGGCACGGGTGAGTTTGCCAACAAATTCTAAATTAAAAGGACAATTTGGGAGATGGAAGACAAAATTTAAGAAAAGGAAAGGAAGAGGTCGAGCATGACCTATAGCCTTGGCCATAGCTTTTGTGACCATTCGCTAAAGTTGCATTAGATTAAAGTGTAGAGTGAGCAAAATGAGAAAATATGCTAGAGTTACTAGAGATGTAATCCAAGGCTCCGGAATCGAGGACTTAGGGTTCGAGATTGGAGGATTGAGATAGGCAAGCGATAGAGTTACCAGATTGTGTGAAGGAAGTAATGAAAGTATCAGATGATTGTTTATTCACCAAGTATTAGAGATACACTTTGTAATCTGCACCAATGAGAGTTAAGGATGCTTGGAAAGGTTGCCTATTGAGGTGTCTAGAGGGGGTGACTATGCAATACTGACATTTTGAGTAGGTTGCCTATGGATCTTATAACATTTCTCCTTACTGTGTCCTCACTTGTTACGGTAACTTCATTTTAGATGACCACCCCCTGCCTTCATATTCACCCTACTCTCTAGTGTTTTGTGAAGGTCAAGAAACCAAGGCTGTAATAAAAGATCCTGTGATGGAGGAGGAAACTTCGAGTAAACGAGCACACAAATCATCCAAGGTTGGGACCGTTGCGCTAGCCAGTGTTTGATCTCAGATAGGGGTTAGATTAAGATTGATGTCAATGAAAGTCATAACTATAAAAAATTTATTAAGTTGTGCTAAGTCCTCTGTGGCTGTCTTACCAATAGGCAGTATAGAATTAAATTTAGTTTTCAAAGATGTCATACGACCCAGGAAGTTAGGCATGCTTAGATCTGTTGTTTTAAATTAACCATACTTGATACTACTGAATATAATCTTTGAACATCATTAGTATAAACAAATTTAGTTTGATTCCATATTTCAACACATGTCCAATAAGCCTTGTAAATAGGGTCAAGTAATGGGTCAATCAATTGCCACAATAGACTACACGATAGAGCATTAGTTTTGACCGAGCTAGCCTTATCAATTTCTTTTACGTCTATCGCCGTAGTAGTTTGGTGGTCTTCCAAATCTTTTCCCATGAACCATGACTCTACAGATGCATTCCGTGATGCTTAATTAACATTACCTATTGATTTTTCAGTAGTAACAATAGGGAGCGAGAGAAATGGAGTAAATGCACTTGATTTTGAAGACCCTTCCTTAACCATGTCTTGAACTTTATATTCCTAGTTAGCAGAAGATGACACAACGGCCTAGGTAAAGAATACCAAATAACAAGAAGGTTTTTTTTTTTTTTCGGTAATTAAAATAGCAAGAAGTTGTCAAACACAAATAGAGGTTGAAATGTTTGAATGAGTGACCAACAGCCGAGGATTCACAAAAAGAGCACAATTCGGGTGATGAGATCAGCTTTAGGTGACAGAAGAGGAATTTTCGATGATTGAGGAGGTGGTCGGCAAGAGAGTTAGGTGTTGGACAGAGGTGAGCTACCGAAATCTGAATGGGAATGAAAATTCAATGAGAACCACTTTTCTAGCGATGGTGACAACGTCTCCAACAATAAATGACAATAGAACTCAAGGAAGGTGCTCGTGGGTGACGACTAAGACTACTAGTGGCGGCGGTGAGACATCATGCGTGTTGAAGACGAATATTAGAGAAGAAACTATTGAAAAAACAA
Source organism: Anacardium occidentale (assembly GCA_026122585.1). Lineage (NCBI taxonomy): Eukaryota > Viridiplantae > Streptophyta > Magnoliopsida > Sapindales > Anacardiaceae > Anacardium > Anacardium occidentale. The sequence continues at coordinate 541,460 of JAJEJH010000533.1, forward strand.
GTGGTGCTTGGAGGCACGTGCGATGGCAAATGGTGATGCGTTCTGGAGTCTGGCCAACAAGAGAGAGACGATCCGTCCAATGTGGTTGGATATTTGATTTGATATTGGACTGGCTTTGATCGAAGTTTGCCAGAAAAGTCGTTAGAAAGAAATTAGTGTTTCTAGGACAAAAATTAGGAAAAGATTGGGGGCTTTGGTTCCATGTAAATTTGAGATAATTTTCCATATGTATTGATGAAAAAAGAGTTATAAATATATAGGGAGTTATAAATCCTAGTTTAGGAAATACTAGATACAGATTCCTATTTTACACACATACAACTATCTAATTTACCACATTCCTGATATGTATAACCCAACATCCTAATCTAATATGTATAACTCAACAACTCCCTCTGTACCTGTTCTTCACATTGATCAATGGACATTTCTGTTAACAATTCCCTTATAGTTATGCATCATATTATAACCCTACTGTCTTGGATCTTTATTGTTACATAGGAGCTGGAATCCATGCTTGGAGTTTGAATCTAATTTTTTTTTTTTTTTGCAAACAGGCCACTGAAGTTGTAAAGGCAAATAATTTATCTGACAAGGTCATTGTATTGCATGGACGAGTTGAGGTAAGCTTCTTTCAGACTGGGTAATCTGATGCCTTTTTTTGTGTGGAAAGGCTGCCTTCAAGTATCTATCTTTGGGATTGAATGATCTTAAATAATTTGTAATTTTCATTTCTGTGGATAAGAAACAAGAAAAACTATTAATTCATCTGTTCACGTGCCTAACATTATTTTTTTATGAAATTACCTTAGAATCTTGTTTATTTTTGTCAGTTTGGTTATCTCTAATATTACAAATTGGAAAGCTGATTTCACAGGATGTTGAAATAGATGAGGAGGTTGATGTTATTATCTCTGAGTGGATGGGATACATGCTTCTCTATGAGGTGATTATTAAAATGCTGCATGCATGATTGAGTTTATTCTCAGGTGTTGTGTATGCTGAGAATTGCATCTGGAATATGTTAAGATTTGGGCCTTACGATATTGCTTTCTATTCTATGATGGTATATATATATATATTTTTTCTTTTAATACTGTAGAGCATGCTGGGAAGTGTCATCACTGCTAGAGATCGCTGGCTAAAACGTGGGGGCCTTATTCTTCCTTCAAATGCTACAGTATGTGTTGTTTCTTTCTTCTCATCACTTAGTAATCTCTACATCATTGAGGATCATGCCATCATGTTTTTGTTTCCAATTGACTTCAAATTACCTTCCAAGCCAAAGTTAGTTTATTCCATCATAAACTTGTGGTGATTTTCTGTCCTTTTTTCTCCAATCTTATAAAAGTCCTGAGTGCATGAAGTGCCATTTTTTCTTAATTGTAGAGTAGCATTCAGTGGAAATAAATTTATTTTCTATTACTGATAGTCATTATTTGCTGCCGGCAGTTGTACATGGCACCAGTTACACACCCTGACAGATACAATGACAGCATTGACTTTTGGCGTAATGTTTATGGAATTGATAGTGAGTACTATAATGGAATTCTCATACTGCATTTTCATATGTAGGAAGAGGCAATCATGGAACCCTTGTTAACTGGATTTTTTTTTTTTTTCCGTTTCAATACTTAAAAACTCAATTGTCTCTAGTGTGGTTCTTTAAGGCACTTGATGAAACTCACATCAATTTTTAATGATGATGTCATCTGAGTATTCCCGAAATCTGTGGTCAGGTCTTCCTAGACCAGGAATAACAAAGAAACAAATTAATTTAGGAAACACATCTAGGCTTTAATCTTCTTGAGCTAGATATGATTCTAGTTAACCACAAGTATCTACCAAAGAAAGTAACACTGATATATGGGGCTTGATCTTTGATGAGATCTTTGGTCAAAGTAGAAATATTCATTGTAGTACATTGAGTAATAGAGGGAAAAAAATAGGTATAGAACAAGGTTTCAACATTGGTTATGGAGAACTGAAAAAAGAATCACTAGGTTTAAGTGATTTCCAACATTCATGAGAAGGATTTTGCAATGATTAAATATCAGTTCATATATATTCCAAAGTTTGCAATTCTTGTTTTTTTTTTTTTTTTTTTTATGACTCGAGAACTCCTATCCATACCAGTCGGTCAACCTTAACTGTTCGGCAGGTTAAACTCGGGGATCTGTGATTATCTAGACCTGCAATCACAAACTAGATAAATAAGAGCTATTGGCTTCATCGCAATTCAAACCTTGACCATTAACTTGGATGACCCTTGTCCTTACCACTAGGTCAAACTCCTGAGATTGACTCCTATGTCTTTTGCTTTGGTCTGTTTCAGATTCATTGTGTGAACATCTGAATGTTGGTGCTACTGCTTGATGCTGTTTGTATTTAAGTTTCCATGTCATGAAATGATTTTGAGATCAAGTTAGAAGTGGTGCTTATCAAAGTTTCACCTTGGGCACACAAATTATAATAATAAAAAAAAAAATTAGCCCTTTTGATCAGTACTATCTCTTAGTTATGTAAATGAGCAATTTTATTTTATTTTTTGTTGATTGCAGTGTCTGCTATGATGCCTTTAGCTAAACAGTGTGCATTTGAAGAGCCTAGTGTTGAGACAATAACGGGTGAGAATGTTTTGACATGGCCACATGTGGTGAGTCTTTTCATTTAATTCAATACCAGTGACTTCTTATCTCGTTTACGAGGAATTTGTTAACATTTTGGAAAAAAAAAAAAAAAACTAGTTCTCTTTCAACTCATTGTCCTGCTTAAAAACATTCTCTGTCCTTTTGTATTTTGTTACACATGGCTATTTTTGAAGTTAATAAATTTTTGTGCATGTCTGCTTCATCTAAGTGATGCAATTCCAACCACAGTGTTGCAAGAATTTTCTGAACCTAAGTGCTGACGCAATGAGTTACTAATTATTGCTTCAAAGTCAACTAACAAAGGAATAAGACACTTGATCTCTTGAGTGATAACTTTAAATCAGGATGTCCAATTTTTTGATTGAGTTTTCAAAACTAACAACTTTTGGCTTATGTATTTGTTGAGAGTCTTTGACGCAGGAACATTTTACATAGAGGTCATTTCAATCATAAACTTTAAATCAATGTTAGTCTTTAATGTATGTAATCATCTAGAACAAAGTCTTGGATTCTATGCATGTGTGCCATATGCAGATATATTACTATATGCATTAAAAAGGTGTAAAAATTGATTTCTGGCTACAGGTTAAGCATGTGGATTGCTATAACATTCAAATTCATGAGCTAGAATCTATTGCAACAGCATTCAAGTTCAAGTCAATGATGCGTGGTACTCTGTCTCTCTCTCTATCCATTTTATATAATATATTATGGAATGACGGTTAAAGATCACCATTGTTTTTTACTTAAAGTACAACACAAATATATATCCCTTGGATCAAAACACTTACAGTAGTTGAGATTAAAGGCAATTTGTATGACTAATATACCCTGGAAATTGCACAATTTAGATGAATTTCATCTGTTCAAATGCATCAATCTAAGGGCTCTAAGATTGTGACAAAACTAGTGTAAAAACTTATGGACTCTGAAACAAAGGCCTATGTATGTATATCCGTAATGCATCGTAATGCATTATTAATATTATATTATCAGACATTTGTAGCTTTTTGATCATAAGCTTTCATTTATACTGTTAAGAGCTTAATTATTAGGTCTTTAGCTTTCGGATAAGTAGTTATTTAGCAAGATATCAAAGTTCAATTGGGATGTTTGTTTGTCTTGTTTTGTTTGGTACACATCTTTCCTGTGAGGTGGTGTGTTAAGAGTTTAAACACTAATATTTTTCCATCCTTACCTATGAACTTATGTTTCTGGGTTTAGTGGTTACTTAATAACACTTATTTATATGTTATCATTTTCCTACTTGGTTTCGGCAAGATGGTTCCAAATGCCTTTTTATAGTTTTTGACAGCCCTATTTTTTGTCCTGTCAACAACTGATTCACTTTATACGTGTAGAGCTTTCAAATTGTCATATTACTGTGTAAACAGTTTTTTCTTCTTTAGGAATGAGATTAATACTCTAATATCTGAACTTAATCCTTATATATGTTTGCATATGTATTTTTTAAGTATGTATCTAAAATTCAGCTTATTTCCAGCTCCACTGCACGGGTTTGCATTCTGGTTTGATGTTGAATTCAGTGGCCCAGCACTCTCTCCTGCCAATAATCAGATACCATCTGTAGTTTCTCAAATTGATGTTTGCCAGAAGAAAAAACGTGCCAATGCAAATGAAGCACTTGTGCTGTCCACAGCACCTGAAGACCCTCCAACACATTGGCAACAGGTACTGTACAGCAGGCATACAGTAAAATTTTGCTGCTGCTTTCTTTGTCTTAAAATTTATGTATTCTTAGCTTTGTGGTCATTGTTTATCCCGCTTCCATTTCTACAAGAAGCAAATACTATGTATTGTAGCAAATGTCTGTTTGCACAATATAGATTGTCAATAAAGTGTCCAGTCCCACCTGCCCCCAAAATTATAAAAGAAAAGATTTACCTTTTAAAATATGTCTTAATTCAACATGGATACAGTAAGGTAGAAAGTAATCTGCCACTTTCAATGTTGAAGCCATAGGCATTGTATTTATACCTCTGTTAGGGCTAGAAATGGCATCACATGGTTGTTACTGCCGTTTGGGTGATTTAGTGTGCATGATTAGGTGATTTGAAGATGTCAAACATTTGGAGTACTTTGTGATTTGTCTACAGCATTTATTTTTTCTGGGAAAAGTTTGTTCAGTCTAAGCAGTTTAGAAGAGTTTTGCCTGTATCTAATTATTGCTTAAAATTTGAAGTGGATCTGGCATTTTATTTGTCTAAAATTGCTAAACTTTGTGGGTTCAAGTATTAATAAGGATCATTATTGCCAGGAGATTGGGGATATAGTAAATATGATACTTAAGAATTAGTGGATAAATATATTCTGATATTAAGTAATTGCCAAAGAAAAGACTAGTAATTTTTCCGTTGAGATTTTTTACTTGTATTGTTTTGCATGAAGCTCATTTATGATGGCTTTGCTTTTTGGCAGACGTTGATATACTTTTATGACCCTATAGAAGTGGAGCAAGATCAGCTAATTGATGGCTCTCTAGTACTTTCACAAAGCAAAGAAAATGCACGGTTCATGAATATTCACCTTGAATATGCGTAAGTTACAGCACATAACTCTCAGGTTTTAATGCTCATGGTAGATCCAGCTTCACATTACTGATCGATACGATGATCTTGGTTCATGCAGTTCAGGTGGTCGATCCTTTGTGAAAGAGTCAGTGATGCGGTGATCCTTTGAACGAACATGCAACTGATATTCTGTGCTTGCTTCTTAAATTGAAGCCTTACAAGTTGTTGCAGGTTTCAACTTGGAAACTTCTTGCATGCAATTCTCTGCAGCAGTTTGCGTTTTACATGGACTGCTTTAGCTGACAATCTGGAGAGGTTCAATCTCGTTAACATTTACCAAATGAAACCTTGAGGAGGGAGATGCCATTTATTTTAATTATTAGTAATGCAGGTGACCCATTTTAGGGAATTTCATGTTACTCGGGCAAGTGTTTATTTAAAGGCTGGATGAGTTGTATTTATTTTTTTGTGATTGGTAAAAGCTTTACAGCAAATGTGTCAGTAGTGTATTTGAACTAAATTTTTTTAGGGAAATTTAAAATTTTAACCCAAACTTAAAAGTACATAAAATTATCTAATAACATTAATTTGGCTTAAGCAAAGTTGACTGACGTAACTTACCAAAATAAAAAAAAATAAAATGAGCCAAGTATTTGACTTAGTTTTTCATATTTTCAATGTATTTTTTTAATAAATAATATATAAAATTATTTAACCGCATTTTTTAGATGACATGTTCTATATATAAATAACCCTTAGAATTTGTATTCAAAGTCACTTAACTTTTCGAATATAGGAAAATTACATGAGTTAGATGCACAAATTGTGCATGACCTGTAATTTTCATTGACATGTTTTGATATTTTTCCATGAGACCAAATGGCAAAGTCTCATCCAAGGTTTCTTTAAATAATAAAATTTTACTTATAAAGTTTTAAAAAGTCAAATATCTATTATTATTTTATGAAAAGGCTAAAGTACCTTCTATAAAAATAAATAATATTAATATTAAAATAAAATTTAATATAAATAATATTAAAATAAAATAAAATATTAAAATAAAATAAAATAAAAAAAACAGCCATCGTTGTCAGTAACATTGCTGATTGTATATGACTTTTTATGCATGATGCTTATGTGTTATGTATGTGTGTATGTTATACTTATATGTTATTATCATAACATTACTATTGAAACGATAAAATAAACAAAACAACAGAACTAAAACATATCCAGTAATTGTTGTTTGGAATTTTTGGCATATGCATGTCTAATCTTGTATATCCATAATTGTTGTACAATGTCCACTGTTGAAAATATATTGATCATTATTAATAGGGTTCATGTAAAACTCATTGCTGTATATATTACTGTTACTAGACTATTTATTTATTTAATATTAATGAAATATTTAATTTATTATACACAATAGGAATCCTACGAGAAACTTGCTAACTGAAAGCATGCAGACGACAATTGAAAATAATAAACAACGTAATTTGTATATATATATATATATATATATATATATATATATATATATATATATACACACACACATATATGTATGCATATATGATGTACAAAATATATGCATACGTTTATACAAGCATGTCTAAAAACTATATGCACATCGAAACCCCGACAGACCTTTTGAATCAAAATTGGAGCCTTTCCTTCTTTAACCATAACCAACTTAAACATCAACAACTCCTATCTAACTGACCTGCAAGGAAGAAAGGAAAAAATGGGTGAGTGATAACTCACTTAGTAACATTTCTTATCTCTTTTAAACCCAAGCAAGACTCTAATCTAAACTGACAACTGAGATTAATTTAGCTACTATTATGAGTTATGCATTTTGACTTTATTTACTCTTTCTCTTGCTAGTTATTCTAAATCTAACTTATTCTTTTTCATTTAATTGAAACTATATCTCATGTCATGAAATGAATGTCATGATATGAAGTTATGTTGAACTATGTTATTTGCCTGAAGGTCTGATTATTGAAAACACTGTTTGCCTGTCTGAAAATATTTGTGTGGATCTAAAGATCCTAAATTGAAAGTACATCTGAAAATAATGCAACTAAAAATCTGTGGTGTTAATCAGACTGGTGAATATAAGGATTTGACACCTTGGTCATGTGAGTTTTTAACCTCCTAACCCTCGGTCAGTAAGCTGAAATCTAAAAATTAAAAACTAAACTAAGAACTGATAACTGATAATCAGATACACACTAGCATATACTAATGCTAACTCTTTTTCTAGCAAACATGTAACTCACAGGTACTCCCTCATATCCACCCTTAAAAGATGTTCGAAGTATCATATTTTCTAGCTTTAAAACATGCATTTGGATGCTTAGATCATTTTATGAAAATACTGGTATGACATGTTATATCATGATATGCATATGATGCATTATGTTCCCTTATTTTATATTGTGTTCCTTATGTTCTATGTTTTGTTCTAAGCTTAAATCTCAATTTCTACTTGACGCACAGACATACGTACTTAGATGCATAGGCGTGCATGAAGGTGTACGGGTTGTGTGCCAGTTGTGCAACCTGATGGTGCTAGCTTATGTAATTTTAACCTTATTTCTAATTTCCTATAAAAACATGGGTGTGACTTTAACATGCATGGCCTTGTCCCTATATTTTTACAGTCGTGCATACTTTGTACACACAGTCGTAACCCTGTACTTACAAGGGTGCATAGGCATATGTCCTACGAGCGCATAAGCATGTGTCTTGCTCCGTTTTGGTAAATCTATGCCTAAAACATACAAAATCTCATCCAATGCTTAACTCAAATGTAACCAACCAGTTCTATCAATATTTCACACTCTAAACAATACTAATACACATATCAATTTCACTAAAAACACTCAGTATCATAATCAGACATCAAAACTCTTTAAAACACATACATATTTGCATACATACATCAAGCAGGTTTATAGGCAACAAATACCTTCACAATCAGTTTCTTTTCGTTATATCATCAATCAATCATGTCATATGTTCATCAAACATGTTGAAAACATCATCATATCTCAAACAAATCAGCAAACTCATGCTTGGAAGCTAAGGAAAGAGACAAAGAAATACTTACCTCTTGCCATGACTGATTCTTCTCTCTCTCTAAGCAAACTCTTACTCTCTAACTAGGTTGGGAGCCTTTGGTTGTTAATTCTCTCCCCCAGGGTTGAGATTATCTAAAAATAGAAGGGAAAACTTTGGGTGAAAATGAATAAAAAAACAAGCGAAGAATTACTTAAAGCTGATGTCTCTCTCTCTAGACATGCATGATCGTGCACCTTAGAGGTGCAAAGTCATGCATGGCAAAAAATGAAGAATCTCTACTTCCCGTACTTCGTATGAAAAAAATCTCCCAATAAGAATCATGCACATGCCACATAGGCTCTAAAAATGATCATTTCACCTCTAAACTCTCATAATTCTAATTTTATCATAAATTCTCGCCTCTAATCCCAAATTTCTAGCCTAAAAGACATTTCTAACCTTGGGATGTTATAGTGCACTTTAAGGTTCAAAGATTTTCAATTGTGGTTAGCGAATGTTTCCTCTATGTTAGTATGATGATATTTAACTAAAACAATATTTGATATTAATAAACATATAAAGAAATGAAATTATATTCTCATGTAACCATCGCTAAAAAGTGCTATTGATAAACTCTAAAAGTATGGCAATAGGCAAACCTCGTGCACGCGTAACTAGAACATTGAAAGACTCGACAATTTTTGTAGTCATAACATTATACCTTAATCTTAGGAAAATTGGCATGACCATTGTGCATAGCCAATATTGAAAAGGCAGTCTATTGTGTCTTGGTTGATGCTTTCTAGTACCCTAAATGTTATCTTGAAGTTCGCCACTATATAGGTCTTAGTTACTTTCTTGTCAAAGGTCCCAATTTTTGTGTGACTCTTGAATTTAGTTTTTATGTTACCCAATATGTGATGACAACAACATATATGATAAATGTTGAAAAAAACTTCATTCACCGCAGAAATGATATCAACATGTCAATATGAAATGATAACCAACTTTAGTATATGACCTACATAATCCTTCAACTCGATAAGGAACCAACTTCATAAAATATGGTCCTTACTACCTCTAACGTTGAATGTGACAGAGTAGATATGATTATTTCTATCATTTGTAATGACAATAAGTAGAGTTTTAAAATTTTTACCATTCAAGAATGCCCTTATCAATACAAATGACAAGTCAAATGGCCTATTGAAATGCTTGAATATTACAACCCATGGCTATGAAAATTTTTTTGAATCTATTCTGGTTATTGGTCTCAATATTTGCACAAGTGCTAGAGCTGTGAAGCATTAAGTTATGACAGTAATTTGGTAGCAAGGTAAATGACTCCTCTAGTATTCCTTGAATTGCTCCAAGTAACCAGTTTTTAGCTCATCATACTTATGGAAGAAATGCCAATTTTATACCTTTATGCAATATCTATTATGATTTCCCTCGGTTGATGGCATTATTTGATCTCATACATGTGTGGTCAATCACCATGAGTTGTAGTTGGAAGAAGTATGACTCTCCAATTTGAGTCACCTACACATGCCATGTGCACAATTGATTATGACATACCACATTCTATAACAATTTTATTGACTTATTTACTTTAAAATGATATTTATTTTGTATGACATGTTTTTTTAATATATTTGTTATATGTTATTTACTAGGAAATATGTCCTTTATAATTATTGTCATCCCTCAACATTTTTGGTGTAGTGGACATAAGAGGTAAGTCAAGGAAATTAGGCTATCACTAAAATCTTATAGCCGAGACATTTTGCACATTAGGTTTTACATGATTATGCATAAGATTTGGCTCTTAGACATTACTCAGACTTATTGTACCATACTGAACATGTGACTTTTGCCAACACTCTTATTCTTTGGTAGGAATATTATCTTTGTCATCCTTATGGCCAAATGAATCTTATATAAGCACATCATCCAGACCATTGAAGTAGTCATCATTAAATTCTTGTTTTATACCATTATCTAATACGAGAACCCCTACTTGGCCATTGATATAATCATCACCATCGTCTTTATCTACTGCATCTATAAAGACCTCATAGAACCCTTGGTCTATTATATGTGATTGTTAGACATCATAATTACTATTTGATATCGATGGACGGACCATCAGAAGGGTAGATTAAACATATAATGGAATGCATTCTCTCAAATGAAAAGAGAGTCCAATAAGATATTATACATATCGATCACATGTAATCTCTAAAGGTCTTCTACTATCAAAACTTATTGGTCTCATAAATAACCAAATCTTATTTTGTCCCCGGTTTTTCTAGAGAAGTTTACTCAATAATTAGATCAATTCTTCTAATGTTGTGTTTTTTGAAATTTTAATCACATTTTGGTGTCATCCAATATAAGTAATTGTTTTTTCATTTTCGTTATTGTCTTCCACCCTTTACTTTCTTTAAAAATTATAATTTAATTTAATTTATAAAATAAATTGATTTAAATTGATAAATTTTATAAAAGTAATTTATCGTTCAAATTACAGTTTCGATAATTTTTAAATCAAATCATAAATCGTCATTTTAAAATACATATATTTTGTATTTTATATTTATTTCATCATTTGTTTACATGTTTGTTTTATATGTATTTTATATTTATTTTATATATTTATTTCATATTCTAAATAATTATAATTTAATTATTTTTTTCAAGCATATTAAACTAGAATCTAAACTAAACCAAATTATATTTTTTTAGTTTGGTTTAATTTGATTTGAAAACTAAAATATTTAGGTTTGGATTAAAATTTTTTCAAATTTATTTTTTAATTTAATTCAAGAATATTTTTATGTCGCACCAAATCAAACCATACAGACAACTTATTCAGTCGGCACTGGTCCATATATCATATATAACAAAATACTAATATTGGCATTGATAATTAGACGCGAAATATAATGCGATCAGGTGATCGTCCATTACAATAACACAGCACAGCTTTCTTCACTGACTGAACCACAGATTTGCAAAATATTAATACAATGGATTCTGCATATAATTAAGTATTAAAAATACTTTAACCTTTGATTATCTTATGGTTGAAACTTGCAGAAAGAAATAGTTTGGGGATCTTCCTATTAATTTCTTCCACATATCTTCTGCATCCACTAATTAATTATACAGTCTTTACTTGACGACGCATATTGATTAGTGATTACAGAACTTTTACCACTTACGTACTTAGTTTGTATTACTTCATCAAACTCCCTCCACTCCACGTATTCAAGAAAATTAGCAAAAAATCCTAATGAATAAATTAATTAAAGTTAGAATCTTATGTCTCAGTTAAGATTTTGAAATTCTCCGTAAAATAATAAATAACTGCTATCATGTTTCTTTTGAAAAGGTTAGGGTAAAAGTAGAGAAAAGAGTAAGTAATGGCTGGAGAAAGAGACATTGGTTTAGTAGTGGTGGGTCTCATACTATTAATTTATCTGATTCGACTTAAGTTCCAATAATCACGAGCATGTATTAATTGACCGGAAAATTTTCCAATTACCTTCTAATTTTTGCACCCAATCTAACCCAAATCCCGGAGCCCCCCTGGTGTAAATTAACAGTGTTCTGACCATTTCTATAGGAGCTGCTTTAATACGCATCTCACTTCTTTCTCCAACAATTGTACACCCTTATTTTGTGTGTGTGTATATATAGACACACACACACACACACACACATATACACACCAACTTTAATATATCTTCTTTCAATATAGAAGTTTTGATGTACTGAAAAACGAAAGTTGTCCTATCAATTAATATGTCAAAAACTGGTGTGTATATTTGTGTATGTGTGTGTGTATATCTGGGGACTCTTCTATAATCCATGCATAACGGAAAAAGAGAAGAACGAAATTAATTTCATATTGAAGCTTACAGCAAAATTCCTACATAATAATTCACTGATTAATAAAAAATAAAACCTACATATATAACGTGGGTTTTATGTTCAGATCGTTAATTAAGAAACCGGCGAGAAGTTTTGATCAGAATATCAATCATTCAGCTTCTTTCATAATAGAACAAAAGGGAGGACGTCTTTGTCATATATATTTGGGATAGGATTTAAATTTCTCCACTAACAAAAACCTGTCATCTTCTCCTAATCTATGTACCATAAAACTACTATCTCTTTCGAGAATGAAGCTAGACCACCCTAATTGCTGTATTTGAATTTATATGCAACCTTTGGATTTGGAAAACTTTAATTGGAGTCTTCTGTGCACCTAATTTTTTAGGTTATTAAATATATGTTATTGAGTTGAATTGGATCCATGAATCTATATAGTGAGAATATCATTATCCTGAGAAAGAATATTAATCAAACTATATGACGATTAATTAAGAGTTAAAATATTAAGTTAATTCTGTAAGAAATTTATGAATGAAACATTTTCATTTTTTCATTACTCAAATCAGCATATTTAAGAATAAAAACTTGTTAATTATAGGTTTGATAAATGAGAAACAGAATTCTTTTTAAAGTCTGGCTTCTACTTGGCTGTGCATGTTTCTGCACGTCATGAATATCAGACAGAAGGAGAGTATTAAAAAAATTAATAGTGGTATATTAACTAATTAAACAAATGAGGGAAACTTTTAGGTGTAATAATGGCTCAATTATTAAGAGGTGTGCGTATCTTATGTATTCCCAACTCAATTTAAATAATATGCTTGGGTTTGTGACATTCCCACTCAGTTTCTTCCAGGTATTTTAAAATCATATCATAATTTTGGTTGATCTTGTCGTATTTATACCACCATTACCATATGAATATCCTTTTCTCATGCCCACAGCTATCTCTTTCTTTATTCATATGATTATGCCATTTCTGTTTTTCTGGGTCGAGATCGTAAGTGGAAACACAAATCTTATGTTATCTATATCTTTTCTTTTTCTAAATTATTTTTTATCTACCAATTTTATATTGATATTTGAAATAATGTTATTCTGTCATACCCTTTGGTGTTCCTTAAGGATATCTTAATAATTAAACCAATTTCAAAGTGACACTAACTGTGGAACACGTTAAGAGATAAGGCTAATCTTCGAGTTAATAAATAAATCACTACAACCTACAGTTTAAATTATATAAGTTGATAAAGGAGGATTCAAATGCAAATGGGAAAGTAGGAAGAATCTTCCCGAATAAAGTGTTTTGAATGAATTTTGGAAACGTAGATGAGAATTTGATTTGTTAATGCTAGCCGGCCCTAGGTTATATATTTGATATATTGTAGTACAATTGTGCCAAAAGAATGAGGTCAGACCCTTATAAGATATTAAATTATAAGTAATATACACTAATTAAAGGGAGAAAAAGGTATTCTATTACTGTTGTTTTATTTTATATTATATATAGCTCAATGTTTAATAACAAAAGAAACCTAACTTTTCAGTGTCGAACATTAATATATTGAATGAACAATACATAGAGGTTTCGCTATACGTACAGATTACTCTTCTCATCCAAGAAAATTCAGTTATTTTGCTAGTTAATAATTTCAGATAAATTAAGTAGAGGCAAAAAAATTATTGAGAGAATTGGGAATTGCTGTTGATGGCAAAAAGAAAGTAATGATGGATGTATATGGTAGAGAAATTAACTTGAATTTTACACGTTGGTGTCTTGCAAAACTTTGATCACATGCATGCCCCATGTTCATCACGCGTGACCATAAAATCTCTACATTGTTTAGGTGTCAGATCAAGTTCCACACCATGTATTGTAAGATAGCTACTACACAAATTCATATAATCATGTTTTACAGAGCCCCACTTCCACACTCATTCGAATCGAAGACCTCCTACAATTTAGGTCTTGTGTTGAACCTTGGTCAAGTGTATCACATATATACACTTTTTGTATAAGGTGGTAAATGGTACAGTCAAATTTTCGTGGAAGAAAATGATAGTTTAGCCATGTATATTGCGACAAAATATATAGAGTATTAGAAAACTTCGACCATAAAATAAATTAACTTTCGGTGATTAGATTTAGATAAGATTTTTTCTTGATATTCAATTACGTCATATATGACCTAAAACATTTAACTCTTATGTTTTAAATAAAACCATCCTGATATCCCATAGATATGATCATTTGATTGATGAAACTGATTAAGAGGGATCAAAATGTGAATGCATGGGTTCTTTGTACCTTTTACCATCACTCTTTCTATGAAGATTGAAGATTATTAAGGTGACAAAAGCCAGAATCATGGAAATCAAAGTTCATTTTCTCCACTGATGATGATCACCATATACATAAGACATATAATTGCAGCATGATAATCAGTTGCAAGAAATTTTATAGGCTATTGCCACCACAATTACTGACATAATTAATCTATAACGATTTCAAATCAAAATGCACGTTCTCTTTATTTAAAATCTTAAACATGAGCATGCACTTTGTGAAAAAGGCTATGAAAGGTTATTGAAATTCTACCGTGAATACAAAAAGTTGTTGGTATCTTTGCGGTTGTTTATAGAAATTTAAAAGAAAAAGGAAAAGAAGATTACTTTAGTTAACATCTCATATGGGTTGAAGGCTCATTAGAATCATTTATGTTGTCATTATTTTTTATATATACTTTGCTTTTCAATGTTTCTATTAAATTCAGTACATATACTTCATTTTTCTCCCACTTTTGCAGCTAGCTAGCCCCACTAAATAGAAGGAGCTAGATATTTAGATGGAAAGCTTAAGAGAGTATTCTTTGTCTTTACTTATGAAATTATAACTGTAACATAATATATATTTTGATTTAGTGCACGACCACGACAAACAACTCTCCAATTCGATCTTCTTCTGGGAAATGTGTTTGTAATCAGTTGAGAGCATTTTTAAGATAAACTTACCAGGATTACATTTAAGAGGTAAAGCAGTGTTGGAACTATTTTGCTACAATTAACAGTAAAATTCTGAGTCACTACCCAACTGCCAGGCAAATTTTTGGCTTCCGGGTTGAACTAGTTCTTTCCAGTTGTATCAGTAGCAAAATTTAAGTTTGATGTACTCTCTGGTCCACATATCGTCGCTTCTAGAAGATGAAAAATAAAAAACGCAGTTGAATAATCTTAAACCCTTAAACAAAATCCAAAAACAAAACTACAAAAACCACAACAGGACCATAGTTCAATTATTACAAACCCCACAACCTTTTTTCCTCCCAAAACCCGATAAAACCCACCTCAGCCCACATCCTTTCTCTTTAACCTAAAACCCAACTGCTCCCAAAACCCATTACCTCACCTCAAAACAACCATGTTTTTTTCGCTTTCACTTTTCAAATTACTACTCATCACTTTCCCACTTCTCTCTCTTATCGCCTCCTCCGCCTCTACTCCCATAGCCACCGCTTCTTTCCCTGATTTTCAACACTTGAACGTCAATGAATCCATTGCCGGCACGAAAACTAAACCCGCAAACCTTTCTCTTTTTCAGTTTCATGATGGCGAAGTGGTGTTGCGGAAGCACAATGATTCTTCTGGAAAATGGAAGCTTAAACTTCTGCATAGAGATAAAATAATATCAACCACCGTAAGCTTACACGATTATCGTCAACGTTTTCATGCACGCATGCAAAGGGAAGTGAAAAGGGTGGCTTACCTTACTCGTCGTCTCTCTAGTGGTAACGCTAAGGACGCACTGAAACATGACATGGAAGATTTCGGGACTGACGTGGTGTCTGGCATGGAGCAAGGGAGTGGAGAATATTTCGTCCGAATAGGAGTTGGTAGCCCACCAAGAAGTCAATTCATGGTTATTGACTCCGGTAGCGATATCGTTTGGGTTCAATGCCAACCTTGTAATCAATGTTACAAACAATCCGATCCGGTTTTTGACCCTGCTGATTCGGCATCTTTTACCGGCGTATCTTGTGGCTCCGCCGTCTGTGACCGCCTCGAGAACGCTGGCTGCCACGCGGGTCGTTGTCGTTACGAGGTGTCGTACGGTGATGGGTCGTACACTAAAGGTACGCTAGCGCTTGAAACGCTCACCGTTGGTCAGACCACGATCCGAAACTTGGCAATTGGGTGCGGGCATAGAAACCAAGGCATGTTTATTGGAGCAGCCGGGTTGTTAGGCCTTGGGGGTGGATCTTTGTCATTTGTGGGTCAATTGGGTGGCCAAACTGGAGGTGCATTTAGTTACTGTTTAGTGAGTCGGGGCACTGGTGCATCAGGGTCATTGGAATTCGGTCGTGGAGCATTACCCGTGGGTGCTGCATGGGTTCCTTTGATCCGCAACCCACGGGCTACCAGTTTCTACTATGTTGGACTTTCGGGTCTTGGAGTTGGAGGTTTGCAGGTACCCATATCCGAAGACATTTTCCGACTGAATCAATTAGGTTATGGCGGGGTGGTTATGGACACTGGAACCGCCGTGACCAGGCTGCCAACATTAGCCTATGAGGCATTTCGTGATTCATTTATAGCACAAACCGGAAACCTACCTCGGGCGTCCGGAGTTTCCATATTTGACACTTGTTATAACCTATTTGGGTTTCTATCGGTCCGGGTACCAACCGTATCATTTTACTTCTCGGGCGGGCCAATCCTTACACTTCCAGCAAATAACTTTCTTATTCCGGTGGACGATGTGGGAACATTTTGCTTTGCATTTGCTCCATCTCCTTCTGGACTTTCCATAATAGGGAACATCCAACAAGAGGGGATTCAGATTTCTTTTGATGGGGCCAATGGGTTTGTGGGATTTGGTCCAAATGTTTGTTAAGTAAATATAAAGTCACTGGTAATTTTTTGCTAGTATTTAGGAAAATATATAAATATATTAATAGTATAATATATATATATATATATATATATATATATATATATATATATATATATATATATATAAAATATAGATGTCGTGTGGGCATTGTCTTAGTTGATTAATGTATTAAAGTTGTACTTTTTTTCCCTAGTGACGAAGTTTGGTTGTAAAAATAGTAGACGTGATTTTTATTATATAAAGGCTAATTTTATGGAAAGAGGGTTAAAAAAAGTAGAAGTGATTAAACAGAGGTAAGGTAAGAGAAGAGTTGCAAAATTCTTGAGAGAATCAGCAGATTGTCAAAAGAATGAGAAAAAAGGCACTTGGGTATTAGCGCAAACTTTTTGTAACATGGGATGGCAGGATCCAAGAAGGTCGTTTTACTTGATAAACAGTGGATTAGCTTTGTCATTCAAACTAAAATATAAATAGTTTTAAATAATTGAGTCCCCTGTGGTGGGCTAGAAATGAATGTCACTGCAATTTGCTCATTGCCCTGCCCCCAACAACGTAGATTTTTAAGAAAGGGTTTTCTTTATCTTTGAAATAGAGAGATTCTCTTATTATCTCTCTCTCTTTCTCACAAGAGAGTGTAAAATCATGAGGACAAGGGAAGGGGAGCCACCACTACCACCATCACCAGGAGTCTTGGTCTATCGTTGGTGTAACCTAAGTTGGAGAGCATTCAATTAATGGCTTTTGCAAAGGTATCTGCTTTTCCATGCTTTGAAAGATTTGAGAGATGATTACTTTATTTTTTTTTTCTCCGTTCAAATATTAACAGAATAACCCGAAACACAAAAACAAACTTATTAGCAACACATGGATTTTGGCTTGTAAGACTTTAAAGCCCCACAAAAGTAAAATATGTTTGGTGAAATTTGTGAGGAAGAGAATCAATAAAAGCAAAATGTAAACTTTGCTCGGTAACTGGGATAATTAGGATATACTTGCGTTTCCCTTTGTCACGCCACCTTTGCAGTACTTGTCTCAGCTAGATTTACCTCTAAACCACCATGGTATATACAAGGAAAGCCCTCACTCAATGATTCTTTTTACAGTCGTGTTGATGGTTAGATGTTCAGAAAATTTCAATTTGAACACGTTCTCCACTACTGTCACAGAAGCTTTTACAGGTTTAACATAAATTAGTGGGTAGATAGCTACCACTACTTTAGACCAATATCCATCAAATTAAATTATATCGGTCATGGGCAGGTCTGAATTCCTTGTTGCAGCGAGTCACAAGGGAGAGCCCTCTAATGAAGGCCTAGCTACATCAACACTGAAGCTGTATCTCCTTTTCAAGGCCAAGTAAGAACCTAATGTTAGACATATATACTAGGAAATAATCAATGATATATACAGGCAGCTTCTGTGTTTCTATCTTTGCACTTGATAGGAACAAAAATGGCACAGTGGGGCTTCAAGCCTCAACAAAATTACCACCCAAAAAGTTATGCGAACACCCATCAGAGTCCAAATGAGTTACTATATTGGCACGAACTTGTGTTTCCCTCAAAATTTCCCCGACAAACCATAATTATGAAACATAGGAAGCTAGAGGAACATAGGTCACTGCGTAAATAGAAATTTGAGGTCGTCCACTGTTAGGCGACTTCCTCCTTATGCACCATGATCTTCACCAAAACCAGAAGTAACCATTTTTCTCTTTTTCTTCCTGCAAAACAGGGTCAGCGATGAAGAACGTAATAAAGGAGAGTGACAATTTCATCTGTCCATTTAATAATCTGTTTTTCTACCCAAAAAACACCTTAAACCTATCTTACTTCAGCATTCCAACTTGACAAAATCCAAATGGCTACTAGGAAGATTAATGCATTAATCGGTCGCAATTGTGATTCAAAAATCTCTTTTTTTTCACCATCGGATTATTTGGGGTGAACATTCCATGAACAATTGCTCTGAAGAAAAGTAAGGCCCCATCTCATAAGAAGCATTTGTTTCAAAACTCTAATCAATGCGTATGCCCTACAGAAACAAAGCTACACCTAAATTTTTCTTGCGCTAGTAAAAAGTTTAAATCTTACCACAAATTAGTTACTTGTATGAAAATTTATTTAATGTCACCACAGTGGATATCCCAATCTAGATCAATACAGATCTATGCCGCTTGGTGGATTACTTCTTAGCCATATTTTGTCAGATTCTAACTCCACTGATCTCAATTTTTGTACCTTTCTCAATTATAGCAAATCAAATATCTCTATTAAACTTATATAACTCAAAACAATCCTCAATGTAATGTATTTAATATTTCAACCCTCCAAACTTAGTTCAATGATTCCACTAATCTGTAATAAAGAGAGAATACAGAACTTCTTTTGTAATTCTCCGCAGAAAGCTGGAACGATATACCACAGGCATTCCAGAAATTGGATCGATTCCATCTCTATTTGTTCTATTTCATTCAAAGTTCTGAATTCTTGATTTCTAGTTCTTATATAATCATTATAGATACATCGAATAGCTTTCAAGGGGAAACCGAAGTCACGAATTGATAATAGGATCATAAGCAGATTAAGGGCTAATCTAGTCATTTCCCTGTACATTTTTTATTTTCGGTGTCCTTTGATCATTTTCTATTTCTCTTATGGCATGCATTTCAAGGAGTCATTTTCCAATACTTCCTTCAGAATGCAGAAATTTACACAGATCATACTCGGAAAGTCATAAGGAAAATTATGGCCGGTACAATCTATCCATGTCTGATAAACATATATACACTGCAAAAGTAGAAACCATAACCATGTAGAGGCAATAATTTGAAGATAAGTTAGCCGAAACTGTTGCTACGAAAGGGTGCCTTTAAGTTCAGGTGATGGCTTCACTAACCAATGTCTGCATCCTAGTCTTTCCCATAGGGTACTGATACGGATTTGGTGTTTGCATGGAGAACGCAGTAAACCCATGAGATGAAACCAGATAGAAGGTGAAGAAGGGAGCCTAACGTGGATGTAATGATTGTGAGAAAAAAGAGTGTTTCATGTGAAATTAATATAAAATATAATATTTAATAATAATTTTAGGCTAATATATTGTTCATTAATATAGAAAAATTTATATAATATATTATACTTTGATGAAGTATAATTGATTTTGTTCCTTTTGTTTGAAGTTTGATAGTTATTTTCTCTTTATAAAATTTACACATCATAGAAAGGAAAAGACAGAGAAAGAAATGTTCAAAATTTCAAACGCTTCCTAAATGTACTAAGCAAATCATTATAGAATCTAATATGTCATCTAAATAAATTAATTTGTGATAATTGACGGTTTAATTTTTTTAGGATAAAATTTGGATAAATTAAGATTGTTAACAAATTAATTGTTGGTTCAAATTCATATCATTAAATTGATAATGATGGCTAATGAACCACAATGCCAGACCCTAACATAAAGACGAGGTGACAAATTAATTTCACTAATATGATAATACTGTAAACGATATGACAATTGTCATATAATAACATATTCTTAAAAATGTGAATTTGGAATAAGGATTTAAGAAGAGTAGCATTACTCGAAAATTATTATAACAAATGGGATCATTTAGTTAAATTATTAAACTGGCTGGAGAGAGAGTTTTATCAAGGAACACATGAATATCTAAAGTCAGGTAGATTTATTAAAGCACAGTGGAGACTAAGATCTTAGTTTAGAAACATTGAAGCCCATCTTGTTGAGCAATACTTTAAGCCCACATACTTTTGAATAGGTGCTAGGAAATGGGGTTTTTTTTTTTATTTTTTACTGATATAATAGGAAATTACCGTTATTTTTATCCAGAAACATAATTCTTTTTTACTACTGTTGCTAAGAAACAAGTCTCAGGAAGTCAACCAAACCAAACGTCTAAAGGAAAGAAAATAGAAAGCAACGGTGTGGGTAAGCTAAAGACAAGGTTGATGCCCATAACATAACCAAAAGCCAAAATGAAATATCAATAGGTTAGTAGCCAGCCAGCCAAACAACTTTTACTGCATTGTCAATTCTTCTGGTTTTACCAAAATAGTTTTTTTCTACGACCATAACTAAGAAAGGGTGGCTATAGTAAAGGAGTTTGATGTTTTTTTTGTTTCTCTTCGCCCCTAAAGCGACGGGTCTTCTTCATACTCATGCACAGTATCAGCATGCTTTCTGGGTTGCATTTCGACTTTCCCCCCACTTTGCATTAATTTCATGGAAACCTACATGACCATCCTTCTTGATTCTGGAAATCACATTTTGTCCAACACCCTCTTTCAAAATCCCATTTTACCCACTCCTCTCCTCTTCTTCGTTCTGTAAACAAACAAATAAATACAAAAAAAGTTGAAACTCTAAATCCCTGTTCATCTAATATCAAAGACATGTCAATTTCGTAGTAATTAATTTTTGACTGAGGTAACAATAAAAGCATAACGGAAACGCCAAAATTGCTGCTGGAAACTTCAGCTTTGTTTTAACAGTATTAATTAAAGGACTTCACAGTTCTGTCAGACACATTTAATACTGGATTGTCTTTGTTTCTTATTATTGCTAAATTATGAGCAACGCACATACTTTAATGCATTATATGACGCATTCCCTTAAACGGTAATTAAATCGCTGAATTAATAATTAATGAGTAAATTGGTATTTATGTAAAATACAAAATTGACAGTAAGATATCGGTAGGCTATACGAATTGCCGGTGGCAAATGGGCCAAAGGCCCAGCAGGCTCGTAGATCGAGCTCGTACATAATCTCATCAACTCTTGTCCTCCCCATTTTATAATTATTTCTCTCGCTCTCTCTCTCTTCATTTAAAATCCGGGAATTTTAGCCCTCCTAAAAGCCTAGAGTGAAACCTTGAAGACTAAAATCCTCCACGCCGATTCATTCGGCCTCTCAAATCCTGGGGAGACTGGTTGGTTCAGTTTCAGACCGAAAAAGTTGAAAATAAGGGTTTGACAATAGCTTAAAGTGGAAAAAGAGTCCAACACGTGCTGCGATGAATTGTTGATTAAAAAATAGAGGGCCTGCGACAAAGTTACAAGAAATAATTTTATAAATCTAGAAAAAGATAATAAAGTACAAGAACCTAATCTAATCAACCGTCCATCAGAACTCAGAACCCTAGCAACCCGTCCAATCAATCACTGTATACTGAGATCTGCAGTGTCTTTTTTTTTTTTTTTGCAAATATGGTATATATTATGCGGTAAAATTAATAATATCGAGTGAAATTTTAAAATAATAAAATAGGACATATATACTAGAGGACAATTAATAAAATGTATTTTAAATATTTAAATAATTCCTTTGAAAGAGAGAAATAGGGACAAAAACAGCGGGGTAGAGAGCAGTTTTCTTTGCCTCGGTTACTGCCATGCGCAGTCCCATACTCAGCACTAAGAGCTGCAAAAACCCCAAAAGTCACACTGGACTCCTTCCCTTTTATGCTTGCACTACAAGCTACAACACTCAAACTCCCCTTCTTATATGTAACTCTGCTCATCACTCCCCGCCGAGGCCGACCTTACTTTCACTTCGAAGAAAGAGAACGAAATGGGTGTTTTACGGTTTTGTTTTGATCCAAATGTTGTGGTTCTCTGTGGGAAGAGCAAGTTCAGGAGCTTGTTCTGGAGGGTTCGCGCTGGGATTAAGAGACAAATGAAGGGAAGACCAAAGCAGAGGTTCAACTTTCACTATGATCCTCTCAGTTATGCTCTGAATTTCGATAATGGCAACTTTGGCTTCCTCTGTTGCTCATAATAGCCAAGAACAACAACATGTAATCTCATAATCGTAGAAAGTTTTACTTTTTTTTTTTTTTGTTTTGTATTCCTTGTCCTTTTTCTTTTTGTGTGTAGTTCTTGTGCAAGAACCGAATATATGTTATTAGAACTCAACAACAAGAAGAAGAATTTTATCTATGCGACTGCCTCAACATCTTCAAAAAATAGCTCATTATAGAAGAAACCCACTTTCTTCGTCTCGTTAAATTTTCTCATGCATCAAACAACTTGGTTACTGTAATGTTCGGTTCAGAAAGTTATATACAAAACATGAAACGGGTTTTTCTGGGTTGACTTTCAATTGGTTATTTTATGTTTCACGGTTACTGGGTATCACATGTCTAAGATCGGAAAATTTCTAGTTATTTTTCCTCGTTTTGGCTGCTTAATCACATAGTGATCTTGATTTCTGGATATGCATGAGAGTACTGGATGAAATTTCATTCGATCTCGCTCTTCTTTTTGGTCTGTCATAATGTCACGGTGTCTCTGTAAGTAACTGTGGTCCAACCCACAAAGAGAGTAAGTGATCGTGTACCCTTTCTTGAAGAATGGCCCGAGAACGCTTATTTCTGTTCAGTAGTTTTATTTTCCATTTCTCTTACACTTGCATCCAAAAGAGAAAGACATGGGATCTTTATTTAATTTGTCAGCATCTTTCTTCTCTTCAGTTTTCACACTTGAAGATGAATTGTCTTTATACATTATCATGTAATAAGTCTTGATGTTAATTCATATTGGCATTACATTAATTTAATCTGATTTACCCATTTGAAAAGCTTGTAGAGAGACAAAATTTGCTTCTCCTTTGGGTCATACTAATCGAATATGCATGTTGCAAATTACAAATTAATTAGAATTTCTTAGAGGAAAGAGTTGATGAATAGAATTTTCCGTTTTAAAATGTTTTTTTTTTTTAATAAAATTGTGTAATGGTACTCATCTACTTGTGTACTGGAGCTATAAATTAAAATGTACTGAGGTTTCATTACTTAAAACCATCATTTGGTAGCTAACTTGCTCTTCTGGTTGGTTGCTTGTCTTACATAATTGATGGGATAGTTCGGATTTTTTTAGTAAAATCTTCTATGAAATAATACAAAAGGGTATGTAATGTATAATACACGAGGGAGAAGGAAGATATGAACTTTTTGGCTTTCTTGGGCTTAACGTGAATCTGGGTTCCAGACCTGATTCATCACATATATTCTCCTAGCTAGCTATTCTAATGTTGGAATTAACTGCCGCTTCACCAGCTCGGTTAATTTGGTAACACTGAAAGTGGACTATGCAAGAGTAGGATGGCTTCCACGAAGGAGAAGCTGAAGAAAAAAGGGGGCTAAGTCCACTCATTTTAGTGATCGACACTTCAACCGCATACAATACAATAGCCGCATTTAACTACTGTTTTAAAATGAAACAAGAACTCTATAAAAAGGGATATTAAATAAAATATCTTTTTTTAATATAAAATACATCTTTTTCTAATTTTGACGCCTCATGAGATTTTAGTTCTTTGTTCACACGTACTTAGTTATACATGTAGCTCGTATTATATATATTTTTCAAATCGATGATTTAAAAAGCTAATCATACGTATTTAATATGCGTAGTTATCGAAAATCACATGTAAAAGTCATTTTCATGTGTATCAAGAAAATATATCATTATAGACTATTTTTAAGTAATTTTTGACATATCCGACAAAAATGACTTAAAATAATTACTGGATAACTTCATTTTATGTTTAATATTAGTGTAAAAAAATTAGTTATTTGATGTAGATTTGCATTATAAACTAGGTTGAAGTTTAGGTCTAAATTGATCATTATGTGTAGAATTTAATGATATTTATAGTTAGAATTATATCATAGGATGTCTAAATATTAAGTCAATAGAATTGGAGTATCAAAATGACGGATTAGTGGTGTTTCTATCACCACCTATGGTGTTACATCACCAATGCGATCTGTAATGATCATGGAAAATTCATATAGATTGAATCAAACCTTGATGCCATTGATTTGGAACAAAAAAATGATCATTGTAGACGATCGCCTCCACAACCTCCCTTAACATGAATGAGTGGAATAAAACTCCATTAAATAACAAATCCTATAGCCTCAAGAACTACCTTAAACACATCTAATAAAAAACTTGCAACTGTCTCTTCGACAACGTCTCCTTCACTAAAAAAATGGCATCCTTGAGTCTCATAGGTGGTCACTTACACCAAAAAGTGGTGGTTTGGTGCATGTCTCAATGTTCTTCAGGGAGCTTCTACTCTTTGCCTCTTTATGTCTTGTTTTATTCCCATCATCTACACAAAACAAACAAATTACTATTTTAACCTTCAAAACATATGTTTGTTTTAAAAATTACACACTGAAAATTTGAAAACAACATATCAAATAGCGCTAAATTTCTTAGAATTTCAATATCAAAATTTACTCTCACATAAAAAATATCATAAACTCTCTTAAACATGGAAAATTTTAAAAATACTTTATGACAGATATTGTCGGTATACATGTTATTCAAACTCAAATAAGACATGCATATTGACAAAAAAATGCATTCACCCTTGCTATTAGCGTTAAGCGTTTCTAAAAGCCCCACCATTTAAAAAAGTAGATAACTTTATTTTATGTTAAATACTTATGGTGTAAGAAAATTGATTATTTGGTACATATTTACGCTAAATTTTGGACTAGAGTTTTAGGTCAAAATTTTCATTCAAATTTGATCATTATGTGTAATTCGATGATATTTACAATTAAAATCATATCATAGGATATCTAAAATATTAAATCAATGGAATTGAAGCATCAAAATAGTAGATCGGTGGTGCTTCTATCATCACTTGTGATGTCGCACATCCAACATGATTTGTAGTGATCATATTGTATAAGTCCAGGATATTTAAGGGTTAAGCCCTCTTTCTATAATATACATACAATTAAAAACCTCTTTCCAAAATGTATCATAATTTTGAGTGTTAATGGAAAAGAAGTCTAGTTTTCTCCGATCTGAAAATTGATCGTCATCAAATTTAGAGATAATTTTGCATCTATTATGACACAATCAGATTTGTTTAAATCCCTAAAATTTCAAACTTTAGTAATAATTCCATAACTATATATTGGATAATTGTTGTGGACGTATGGATTTGCATTGAGATCCAAATCAATTAATTATTGATTAATCCTTGGTAATTATTTGACTGTGTTTAATCAATTAATTGAACATCTTATCCTTATAAGATTAATTAAAATATATAATATAAGACGCAAGTCTCTATGGTAACTTAATTTATGATTGAGGTGTTATAGATGTCTCGTTATTTCTAATTCGCATGAACATTTTGCATTCAAAGTAATTAACACATTAAGACATCAAATCTTTGAACTTCGAGTTCATATACTTCATAAAGGTCAGACCCATAATAAATTGAGACAACTTTAATAAATCCTATCACATTTATAGATTAATGAGCATTTAATGTGGTTGAAAATTTATTCTTTGTACAGTTGTATTTAGTATAGTCACGTAATGCTTATGTAAGGAAATCCTGTGAAACATTTATATCAACCATATCCATAGTTAAATTTTTTTTTTTTGTTTTATATTTATATATGACCAAAGGACTTATTCCACTTATATTAAATATAATAATAAATCGTAATTATTCAAAGGTAATTTTATCATTTTGAGATTAAAATTTTATAAAATAATAAAATAAATTTTATATAAATATAAAAATTTTTAAAATTTTTTAAAAAATTTAAAATTAAAAAAAAAAAACAACCAACCACTATCGTCGCTAACAAAATGACTGAATTTTTTATAGTCACCTGGCTTTGTTAGTGATAGCCATCGTCATCGACACCAACGGTGGTGGCTGGTTGGCTTTTTTTATTTTTAAATATTTTAAAAATTTTATATCTAAAATTTATTTTTTAATTTTATTATAAATTTTTAATTTTTAAAAGGATATTCTAGTCATTTTAATATAAAAATTATTAAAAATGTTTTCAAAGGTAGGAGACTGAGTTTTTGAAACTTTGAAGGTAACACTTTGTCCCCGCCTCAAACTATGGGTGGGAACAAGTCCTTTGGCCTTTATATATTTATGAATTTTACTTTTAGATATCGAGTGCATAGATTTTGATATTATGGACCCGTTTTTAAAGACGTGGGCTGACCCAAGCCTAGAAGAAGCCCATTGTGCAAGGGCATATAGTGCCAATAGCAAGCAAACAAATTTATTGAAAAAGAAAAAGAAAAGAAAAAAATAAGTTGAGGAAGATTTCTTTATAATTTATTTGTTTTTATTAGTTAATAAAAGATTCTAACAATCTTTTATTATCCAGGTGACTTGTAGATAATATATAAGGCAATCTGACTATCACTAATTAATTAATTTCAAATTTTGAATATATAAATAAAATCTTAATATATTATTACAATTTAACGCGGACAGCATTTTAAAATATCCATCAAATGAATATTTTTTAACATAAGACATATTAATTTAAACAAACACAATACTAATAAAGTCAGGGGGGTTTATGATATCTATATATATATATATATTGGTAATTGGTATGATATTTCAATTAACAATTTTAGAGATGTGGTTGCAAAATTAAAAAAATAAATGAGAAATGAAGTTTAGCGAGATTGCTAAACTTCCATTGGGAGGGTAACTGTAAAATTTTAGAATATAGTGGGTAAGGGGAGTTGCACAAACATTTTCAGGAGTGTACCTAACAAAATTAATTGTAAGAGTTTTGAATGAGCAGAAGTTTACGTATGAAGTTAAGGAGGCACATGTGCGACTTGAAGTTGGGGGTAAATGAAATTTTAATAAGTTTAGCATTTTGAAAACACTGTTAGCTTTACCTCTCTTGTTTTTTTTTTTTAAGAGTAACTATTCAAGAGGTGCATTGTAAGATTTTAAAGTTAGAGAGAGTTTAGTAGGGTTTTAGGGGGCTAAATGTAAAAGATTTTGAAATTGGGGTACATGACATTTGATGTTCAATGAAATTTTGACATGAATTAGCAAAATTTTAATTACATTCTTTTATTTCTTCCAATATGAATCACATTATCATTGTAATCCAGCAAAATTTTAATTTGCACACAATGGTCCATAGACAATGATAGAGAATGACAACATGACTAAAGTTAGGGGATCGAAAAGGTTATTTACCTCGTTCATTTGTTTCTCCTCAATCTTTTATGGTTGAGATTTCAAAACTCACAATTTGATATGCCTTAGGTGCTACATCATTTGAAAACCATCATCATCTAATACATTGTTAACTGTTGAATATTAATATTAGTGATTTCAGGAGATGCATTTCTCAATTCTAGGTTACTTGTCACATAAAGAGGAATACAAACTCTCAAATGTTGAGAAAAAGCAATAAAAATAATCAATGTTTTGGTCATCCATGATTTTGATATGCCTCCTATTGTTAACATTTTCTAGTTTCATGCATCTCTGACAATGATTTCGCTTATGGTCAATATGAAGATGTTTTGCTTATTAATCAAACTAATCACTTGAACATTGTGTTCATAAGGATATTTATCATTTTCTTTTTCCTTCTAATATATTCTATTCTATTATTATTTGTCATTATCCATTCCTCTCCGTACCAAACCAAAACAATAACAAAATTCCATATATTGATTAATCTTATAATGGTCACACATAATTTCATAAATAAATTATTTATCAAATGCCCCCTACATGCAAAATATCATTTAACCCTCATATAAGTAGGGCTGGATACGAAGCGAACCGAACACGAACGCGAGTATGTTCGTGTTCGCTTTGTTCGTTTTCTGGCGTTGCTCGTGTTCGGCTCAGGTTCGACGAACAAGATCGGTCGGTGTTTGCGATTCGTGTTCGGGCGAACGAAAAAGTCTGGATTCATTCACTGGCTCGCAACTGTAGATGCCGCCATCTAGAACGAACGGACGAAGGGTGCGTTGCCGACAAAAAACACATAACGAAGAAGAAGAAGAAGAAGAAGCAACTGGGATGGGACGGAGGGTGCGTTGCCGACAAAAAACACATAAGGAAGAAGAAGAAGAAGAAGAACAAGAAGAAGAAGAAGAAACAACTGGGATGGAACGGAGTCACGGAGGGTGCGTTGCTGACAACACATAACGAACAGTTCGGTAAACCGAACTGTTTGTTAACTGATTCGAATTCGTATTTGTTCGAACCGAATATTTGTCTCATGTATTCGTATTCGTATTCGCTTCGTGTGAAGACTGTATCGTTTCGCTGTCGAACGAAGCGAGCTCGAAAATGAGCCCGAACATGTTCGCTTCGAATCCAGCCCTACATATAAGTAAAATATTCACTAACACCTAACATTTTTCTACCCCAAAAAAAAAAAAATCATTTTAACCTTTTGTATTGTTCTTGACTTCGAAATGCATTTTAAATCAATTCAATACACTTAAAAATATTATATAATCATTAGATAAATGAAATTTAATGTCTATATAAATATCTAGATGTAATAAACTTTTTGCTTTCAATAAGAGCATGAAAATGAGAAATTTTAAACTTTATAAGATGCTATATAATAAATTATCTTATTTAAAACCATAGTAGACTTGTCCAGAGGCTGAGGTTTTTCAGTCTTGGGCCAAGATGGCCATTACCAGGTCTAAACCATAGTATCAAAATGAAAAATAAGTTTTTATATTGGAATATTTTGAACTTTATTTTAAAAAATTATTTAAATTTATTTTTCTTATTGTCGTCACCCATATATGGAGATATATAATATTTTAAATCTTAAGAGACTTAGATCATTGCACTCTATAGATATGTTATAAGGTAAGGTAAAACTCAATTTGGAAAACCGGTTTGTCAAGTGAAGGTGCTTACACCATTATAAACCACACCAAAGACTCATTCCCAGGTGATGTGGGATTTACCACACATCATACTCCACCCTATTCAGGCTTTGCGTCCTCGCAAAGGGTTTCACTCCTGTAGGATGTGGGCCAAATGAGTTTTTGGTGTGGTTTATAAAAGTGTAGACACCCTCACTTGGCACTATTGAACTTGCTCAATTTATTTACCTTTTAATCTATGAAATGTGTGTATTAACTAATCTTTAACATTTCCTTACGATGAAAATTAAAGAGTGCACTTGAAGGTGTATTAATTCAAACATTCTTCTTATTGGAGCTCAATCCATTGGCATTTTCATTTACAAGCTCCATTAATGAATCCTGTTAGCTGGAACCTGAGAGTTTTTTTTTATACTCTTAATTAGTGAAACGCATCACATGCATTTAGGTGTAGCCCTAAATATTAGATTCTTAAAACTAATTAATTTTTTGCCAACTACTATGAATACTCTACACACAAAATCGGCGTGTCCGCCGGCTGTACCATGTCATAACCCTCCATTTGATAGGTTTTATGGGTCATACTAGTTTGTAGGCATAACAGAGGGCCGAAGACATGACCCATAACCTCTAGGATTCTGCATTCAGGTTTTGCGTCAAAGTCTTCAATATACTCACAAACTTATTATGATTAGTAATTTATTAGGTCATACTTATTGACTGTGCCCCCAAAAAAAAAAGGCCAAAGGACATGTTCCCACCCAGAGTTTGGTCCTAAGTCAATTTTCACCCGTCAAGTTTAAAAAACCTAAAATCTCACCCTTTGACTGTTAAATCTATCAGTCAACAGTAAGTCAATAGGTAATTTTATCATTTTAGAGTTAAAATTTATAAAATTAAAAAATAATATTTAAATATATATACAAATATGTTAAAATTTACAAAAATTTATAAAATTATAAAAAAATATTTAAATTTTAAAAAATTAAAACTAGCCACTGCAACTGTGCTGGTGGCGATGGTCGCTGCAAATAGTACTAGATGGCCGTTCTGGCCACCTGGTTCTAAGGAAGGCCAGATCTGGCCTTCCGATTAGACGGAGACAGTCATATCTGACAGCCTCTTGTTTTGGCGGAGGCGGCCAGATTTGATAACCTCCATCAGATAAAAGGGTAGAAAATGGTCGGAGATGACTGGCTTTGACGCCAACAATCGTTTCCGGCCAAAGTTTAGGACGAAGGTGACCAGTTCTAGCCGTTTCGGCCAAAAGAGGAGGCAGCCAGTCGGGAGGCCAAATCTGGCCTTCTTTGGAATCAGGTGGTAAGAACGGTCACGCGGTGCTATTTGTTGCAGCCATCGATCTATCAATTAAATCTATCCCTACTGCATACAACGATACAGGATAATTGAGTCCTAAATTTGAATTATTTAACCAAAATTTTGTTGTACATATACACAACTCAAATAACAAATTTAATCATCTTTATCATTAATGAAATATGTTGTTGCGGGAGCTAGTTCACTACTATCTGAGCTATTGCTAAAGTTCTAGGAGAGTGTTTATGTATATAGCAAAAACAAATAAGGCAGAGGCAAAAGACAAGTGAGTCTTTAAGTGTTTCAATTGATTGAATAAAACCTAAAGCATTGTCATGTTATTCACTCTTCGCTATAATGTCTTCACAGAAAATAATTACAAAGAAAAAGTTGAGTCTTTTGGAAAGAATTTGGGGAGTCACTACACCAAGAAGGATTTTTACCAACAATGCTGCTAAAATCTGTATCAACATTTGCTTAAACACCATTAAAATGTGTGATGATATAATCTTTATTGATGTTTATAACAAATGCCAATATATATTCAAAAAAATGTTATTAAAAGATAAACTTTCACTAACGTTCTTTATTGCTTTTAGTGGTGTTTTTAAGTATTAGTAAAACCATTTTTATCACAAAAAATGTTTTCCACCGTTGTTCGTTGTCGACAATTTCTTTATTTTTAGCAGCATTTTTATACTTTTACCAATATTTTTTTGTTACTTTTATCAGCATTTTTTAATAATTTTTAACTGTATTTTTATACTTGTATTGGCTTTTAAAATTATAATTTTTGGTATTTGCTATAACATTTAGCGATTTTTTTACTTTTATCGACTTTTTTTATAGCTTTTAGTGATATTTTCATACTTTTGCAAACGTTTTTTTATGATATTTAATAGCATTTTTTCACTTTTATTGATGTTTTTTTAACTATTTTTATTAGCTTTTTTTATGACTTTTAACAATATTTTGTACTTTTTATTGATTTTTTATTTTATTTTATTTTTACAGACGTTTGTTATTGCATTTATCATTATTTGTTTTCATATATTTTAATATTAACTAAAATTTATTATTATTTGTATTAATTTAATATTTCTTGTAATTGATTATTTCCTGTATACATTAGAAAACTTTCAATCCAAATGTACAAAATACAATATAACTCGATAATTCATGTATATCATTAAAAAATAAATATTTAACAAAGTACTTACAAGGTATAAATGTATTAATAAATATTCGTTATAATTATATAATATTTAAAATGGACTAAGATAATAAGTACTTATACACAAGCAATTCTACAATGTTCAATATTAAGTATTTATGCATTATGCAGACTCAGAAATATTATTAATGTACCTGTTTTGGATTAATATACTGGAAACCAAATTTACGAGTCCATACAGGTTCTATTTTTTCAGCAACTGAGAGTACAATGCTTTTCACATGCAAGAATGCTAGTAGCTTCTCGATGCAGTTGAACATAAGACCAAAGCTATTAAGGCCACTGGACTTCCCTAAGAAAAAAAAAAAGAGAATTTCAGAAAATTATTTTAGAAAAAATGTCAAGCTAGTGAAGAGAGAATAAAGGAAAAATACAACAATAACAACAAAGTGAGTACAAATAATATGAGCTATGGTGGCAAGATATATTGCTGTGGCAATGTTCGCTTAGAAAACAATTGCATAGCCATAGAAGTCAAATGACAAATCCTAAGCTCCAACGATGAATGCACCAAGAAGTATCAACCGAATGCTAATAACATCCTTAAATATTTCAGTTGAGTGAGAGAATCAGAAACATTGATTTCAAATATTTTATTTCTACGAAAAAAAAATACTCATAACTTTTTTCCTGTAAATTAAATTACATACTGAACATATTATTAATAACCAGCAGTCAAACTCCTAGACTATCAGATTCAAATTTTACCAAAATATGATAGTCAAGACAACCAGA
Source organism: Anacardium occidentale (assembly GCA_026122585.1). Taxonomy (NCBI): domain Eukaryota; kingdom Viridiplantae; phylum Streptophyta; class Magnoliopsida; order Sapindales; family Anacardiaceae; genus Anacardium; species Anacardium occidentale. Next base: position 574,507 of record JAJEJH010000533.1, read on the forward strand.
AATGTGAACAAAATGAAACAGCAACAACAAGAACAGAAGAATGAAGCATGCTTATAACAAAAATTCCCCAAAAGTGAGGTAGAAATATTGAACGGCTTAAGTAATGCCATATGAAAAATGATCAAAACGAACAAAAAAATTTGAAAGATTGGAACAACTTGACAGACATATCTTCCAGTAACTTTAATCTGACTTCTATCATGAAGCTACTTTGAAATTGAACACAATCAATGTAAGAAGTTGTTTGCCAAGTAACCATCCATACATATATATTAATTCTATAGTCTGCATAGTACAAGGAAAGTTGTTTGCCAAGTAGCTACTTGTAAATCCTTATCTTCTAAATTCTACTCCTGATAGGGCCACCAAAATATTAAAACTTGTCCGTAAGGGACAGAAATCCCTATCAATTTACCAAGAGTTTAAATCAGCTAAAAGAGGTGAAAAATATCTTGCCTACAATCAATAGTAGTATATAATCTAGCTGTATGCAACATTTTGTACTTTTCTTTTATTTATATAAACAGAGTGCTCTTACTCTTAATAGGTCTAAGTTGCAGAATTTTCTTCATTTTCAAGTTTAATATAATGTTTTCCCACTTGAGATTTGTTGACACTAATAGCAGTCAGAATCTGATTGCTGAAATTAACTCTCCCTATCAATATTATATCCAGATATATAGTAGAAGCCCTGATTAATTGACTATTTCAGAACATTCAATCAACTCACTTTAGTTTGGGTTCTTGTACTTGCTGAGCTCTGTTCTCAGACCTTTTATTTCTTACCCAACGTTGCCAAGTTTGATTCCAAAGGAGAAGTCTTGAAATCAAGAGGTCACATAAGATAGTGCAAAGGCAGCTTGGTCTTGTCTACTGAGTAAAAAGGGCTCCAATAGTGAAAATAAACCTTATGTCCAACAGGTAACTAAGAGGCAACTAACTCTTTTCAGGGAAGTAGCTAATTTTCAAGGTAAGGCTTTATTAGAAAAAACCTTAAAATCATAACTTTCAGAGGAATGAATTTCATACTTCAATTGTTGTAACACAATCAAATCACTCTTCATAACTAAAGCATAAGCAGTCATAATACAATCCTTTTTAAAAGTTTCAAGTGGTCACTTACAGTGTGCCCTATGATTAGTTTCAAACTTCAATTGGTCACTCATGGTGTGTCCCATGATCAGTTCAAAAACTTCACTTGAAATATAATAAAAGGCCAAAAATCTAAAATGCATAAAACTTAGATTCCCCCTAAATTTCAGTTCACTTGGGATAGTAAAACCTTAATTTTACAAAACTTCAGTTTATTTGGACAGTGTTTAGCTGATTTAGTGTAATATAAAGACTTTGTGGCAGAATCTGATAATGAGTTGGCAATAACAGCAGACATATTATGAGAGTTGCATTGAAAAAATAAAATGCAAGGAAAATGAATATGATTTGAAAAATAAACTTTACTGGCAGAGGTCCTCAAATTTTAGATCATTTGGAACTGATTTTTCACACAGATAAACAGATCATGCAGACTCTAATGATGGACTCAGTAGAGAAGACAAATTTTCAAATTTTAGCAAATATTAACTGCATAGTCAATGACAGAGTACTGTATACGTCAACAAACTTGTAGATCCAGAATTCATTTTCTTACTACTTTGAAACCAAACTTCTAAACAATTTATCACATCCAGTCTCTACTACCAGAGAATCCGTTAGAATTATGAATTTCAAACCTACAATGAACTAGAAACTCTACACAATTATTACAACACCTAAGCTAATTGTTTCAATTTTAGAAATATGAATTTTCAAACCTTCCACTTTTCATAAGTTTTAAGAAACCAAACACAATCACAAAACCCAAAATAAAAAATCTAAATTTTCTAGGCTACCAAACAATACACCAGCCATCCAAAACATTTCAACCCCACTAAGAATTCAAATAAGCTGATTCCATCTCACAAAAGACAATAATAAGTCCCAGAAAACTCAAAACCCATTAATAAAATCCTCTTGCATTTCCAAACCCATAAATAGAATCAGAAAACTTACCTCATGTATGTAGAACAAGAAAAAATCCACTAGCCAAAAGCTCTAAATAGATCTGCAAATAACCACTTTTTTCTTTTTTTCTAAAATGAAAGCTGAATAAGAATCCAATTCCACGAAATAAAGTCAGAGAGAATTGAGAAACACGCATATAAAGTTCACAACTTTGAAAGTAAAGATTAAATTTTTACCTTTCTCTTTATCTCTTTCTCTATATCTTTTTCTCCTGAAAACTCTTCTTCTTGATGTTTGGCAAAAACCTAAAAACAAAAATGACATATAGCACATAAACCAAAACCAAAAACTAACAAAAAAAATATAAACATAAAGCACTCAGCATACATCAAATCCATTTTTGAAGGAGCGAATAGCAAAGAGAACGTTGACAGAAATGCACAGAAGAGCGCTGATAGAAGTCGCCAAGCTGAAGCACCTGCAGACCACCAAGAGCGCTTCCAGTCATGTCCAGAGTCTAGCGCCCGACGTTGAACATGGTGGCACCGGTGCTCTCTGTCCTCCTTGGTTTCCATTTCTAGGCATTTTGTGACGATTATGGGAAGTTGAAATTAAATGAGGGAAAATGTTGTGCGCTAAATAAAAAAATGCTAACAGGAATTTAGGTAAAAAAATAAAAGACTTTAACGATGTTTTTTTCATATTTTTAGTAGTGTTTAATAAAATATGACTAACAAAGAGTGAATTAAACTTTTAATGATATTTTTTCATATTTTTAGTGATATTTTTATTAAACATCACTAAAAGAGTATTATAGAAATAATTTTAATAAATATTTATATAAACGCCGATAAAAAAATATAATAAAAACTTGTAGTGGCGTTTGTGCAAACATGGCTACAAAAATGTTGTTGAATGTTAATTTTGTTACAATGAGTGTACTTTGCTTGAGCTTAATTAAGAAGAGGCTATTGAGATGGTAAAAAATCTTTGAGGGAGAGCTTAATAGTATGAAGGGGTTAAAAGTACTTCAAAAAATTGATCATTCTCCTTGTTTTGTTCTTTGTTTTTTATACTTGAAATGGAAGTATCTTATCGTCTATTAGGGGTGTGTGGTGCCTAGGACTATCATTTGGGTCAAGTAAGCCTAAGGTTCAATTGTTTCATTTGAAAATTTTAGTTTTGACTTTAAGAAATTGTGGACTTTATATGGGTTTGGATAAAGAAATTTGTTCATCAAATTTTTAAGCTTAGGCTTAAACCGAAAAATGTAAATAATTGGATTGGCTCCCACAAAAATAATAAAATCAATCCTTTGTCTCACATAAGTTATAAATTACCCTTCTAATAGACAAACCATTTCTAATTATAATCAAAGAATAAAATATCTTACAAAATTAACTTAAACCTATAATCTCCTAATTGAAAAAGATATCTAGAATCTCCATGAAATCATCAAATGTCATTCTAATAAACATATGAATGTTCTCCATTGATCAAATATGATTCAAATAAATTATCTTTACTTGGTTTGTTGAATATCACATTTACATTCTATAAACAACATCAAAAGTGGCAAGTTGATTTCTAAAACCATACGAGTGTATACAATGTCATAAATCAACCTTATACATTTCTCCTATAATATAGTTTCAAATCATCAATTACCAACTCTCATGAAAATTTCATTATGGGGAAAGATGTATCTGATAAAAATTAAGGTAAATTTGTATATGATAAGATAATAAAAAACAAGTAGTTTGCTGCATTACTTTTCTAGTAGGATTCTCTAGAGGAACCAAAAGCAACAACTTGAGCTAGAGATTGAGATTAAGCTAGAAAGATAGCGATCATCCATAAGCTTAAAGGCAAGTAGTTTCTTACCTCTTTCCCCTCATTTCCTGAACATGAGATTTCTTATTCTTGTGATATGATGATGCTGAAGCATGTTTTTATGATTGATTAACATGTAAATATGATAAGTTCATGTGAAAATTGAAAGCTTGATGATGTTATATTGAATGGAAACAGGTTTAGGTAGTTATGTGCTTTGATTTGATGATTTAAGTGTTCTTTTTTGTTTGGATACTATTGATGAAGATAACATGTGCAAAAGTAGTTTGTTGAGTATATATTGATGACTAAATGAACAAATTGTGAGTTGAAATGAGTTGTGTTAGGATCCTTGTCTATTGGCCAAGATTTTGTAAAAACAAAGCATGATGTATAACTGTGTGTCCGATAAAGAGCAAGACCATGTAGTTGTAATTCTATAATCTTATGGTCGTGTATGCTAAGCGTGCACAATTGGATTAGTGCTTGGGGAGCACGACCTTGCAAAGCAGAGCCACGATCATTTGTATGCAATAGTTTTATAGGACTGTATGATGTAGGGCCATGATCGTGTGTAGCACACTACCTTATAACTTGAAGGCACATGATCATGTCGTATACAAAAATTACGTAATAAGAATTTGAAATTTGTACAAGTATGAGGAACTTCATGAGAAGAAAATATAATGAGATTTCATGCATGATAAGCATTTACATGACATAACATGCCAAACTAAAGATTTTATAAAGATTATGAGATTTATAAGCATGAGTTTTTAAGTATAAAATTGATGTTTCAGACATCCTTTAGGAGTAGATAGGAGAGAGCACTTATGAGTTTACACGTTTGTTATAGAGGGAGCTAGCATTCGTTAGAGAAGATATAGTCTTTGACCAAGCTCATTAAAGAGAGTACTGATCGTATATCAGTTTATAATATGTTGATCATGTATTAGTTATAATTGAACTTACTTGACCAAGGTACTGAATTCCTATATTCATTATTTGATCGGTATAACAATTTTAGATAAAGCTTTTATATATGTTTATATAAAAGAGAGATTTTAGAGGGAGCTAGCATTCGTTATAGAAGACATAGTCTTTGACCAAGCTTATTAGAAAGAGAGCTGGTCGTATATCAGTTTACAATATGTTGATCGTGTATTAGTTATAGTTAAACTCACTTGACCAAGCTATTGAATTCCTATATTCATCATTTGATCAGTACAACAATTTTAGATAGAGCTTTTATATATTATATATATAAAAAAGAGATTTTAAGACATAATTTATTATGAGATCTTTGGATTACAACAAAGATTTTTAGAAAAAAATGTTTTCAAAAAACAGACCTAAAGGCTAAGATATAATTTAGCATATTTTATATTATGACATACATGATATGACATGACCTAGAGAAAAGCTAATATGGTAAGCAAAAAGACAAATAAAGTTTATATGATACTAAAGCTAAAAGGATAAGAACATATTTGTTGGTATAAATAAAAGATGCTTACTAGATGACCTATCATTTATTCCCTAAATTTTTTCTTTCCTTACATGATAGATTTATTTTGCTGAGATGGGGCTATGAGGCAATTGTAGATGGGATACAGTTTTAATTGGGTTTTTACCCGTATAGATGTCATATTGTTCATATGATATATACATATTGTTCAATACAGTATACTTTATGAAAACAAGATGTATATTAAAGTAATAATAATATATAATGTTTTTCAGTATATTTTATATTTATGTTTTAAGCTTTTGCAAAATGCATATTTTTAGTAAGCTTTAATGTTGTGACACTATTATATATTAAAGATGAATAATTTAAATATTATATGTGTGTGGATATATATATATATATATATATATATATATATATATATATATATATATATAAAGAGGAATATAACTATGTAAATAAATAATAAAGAGGAATAGATAATAGGGTCATGATAAAGAGTACATGTATTATCAAGATCATTACATGTTAAAAAAAGTTAGGTATAGTGTCACTGTCTTTCGTTAAATGCGACATATGTTATCTGACCCGCTTAGTCACATTACATTTAATGCGCCACTATAACAATACTTCTCTTTTTCATTTAATATGGCAACCAAGTGATGATTATACTAAGTTGTCAACTCCATTGATTTAAATACCTTGCTTACGGGTGGACATACAATTAGACTTGATTAGCTTGAGCATATTCTTACTCGAAGAGCTTGCACCCATGTTAAGAAGATACATTTGTCTGGACGATGTGAGTAATCTATACATTCTTAGCCTAAGTTGTTTACACATTTATTATTGAAACATTAAGTCTTCAATATACTAAGCATGCATTAAGGATTTGCCAATTGGTCATCGATGCTATCGAGGGACAATTATTAAAAAGGTGAATTCTACTTACAAAACAATTGTTCCTTAGTTTTTTTGTGTACAACTAGGATTTAAAAAAAATTCTTCATCTTCATTTTACATTCATAGGAGACATATAGATGACTAGGGTTTACACTTGTACATATGATGATATCAACGATAGTGTTATTTCCCTTTTACATCAATCAAGGCATATCTTTCAACTATATGACCATCATAACATATAAAGGCATGTTTCTTGATAATTTTAGATTTATCTAATAGATTATTATCATAAGGTCATCTATATAATGGAGATTTCCTTCTGTTTGGAGGCTTTTGCCTATAAATTGACTTTTCAAGTTGTTTGCCACTTCCAAATTGTACTCTTCAGAAAGCACTTTAACAGTTCCTTTTGTTCTTTGACTTTCAAGTGTCATTATCTTTGAGTTTTAGTATTTTAGCATTTTTTTCAAAGAATAGCCAAGATGAATCCATTTAAAATCCATCTACCACTCTTTTAGTTTAGAAAAAAGTCAAGGCATGGTGGCTTTTTGATTTTGTTGATGAGGTTGAAACTTTTACATCAAGTTATCAAGTCTTTATTATAATATTTGAGTTTATAGAAGACAATAACACTGTTTTTATAATGAAAAAGCTATTGAAGATTCTCATGTTAAGTTGCTCTAAAGTTGGAGGCAAAAACTTCTTATCATTTTTAGATAAGAGGAAAAAAACATCTCATAATTGACTAAACAAACCAATTGCCAAAGTTATCCAAAAGGTAGGGGCGGATGATTTATGGTCAATTCATAAAGATGGTATAGGTTAGACTCCTAACACAGCCTTAAGAGGAATTATGGATTGGGTGGCACATAACTTTGTAAGCTAATCACACTATGACTAACAATTTATAGTACATTTTTATAACCAAACTTTATAGTAAGATATCTACTCTTATACCTAAGAGTGATGAATTTCGTACCATTGCTCTGATATACTTGTTGACATATCTAAAACTATTGTCTTAATAGCCTAAAAAAAAAGGTATATTAGGCTAGTGTCAAACTAGGTTGATCAGAATGCATGATGCTTCAATAATGTCAAGTCGAAGGATTATATACACCACCATGTGTTAGAGGACTTGTTCCATATATATTAGGGATATTAGCTATATGGAATCCTTTGATAAGTCATTTCAATAAACATACAATCAACATGCATCTATGTATTATACCAAGTTATGACAAACAACCTTGACATATAACTATGACTTAACATGGACATACATAGCAAAGAAGTTTAGCTTTAGAGCACTAGCTTTAACAATCTCTTACTTGTAGTATAACTAATCATTCAAACGTATAATATCAAATGATTGTATGTGCTCATCATGTTTTTATTATAAAAAAAGCACCAATAATAAGCATCAAGCTTCCTAATTATAATGTTAGGTATAGGAATTATAAACCGATCTTGCTCAATTATATGTAAGATTCTTTTATGATTTTTGTAAAATCCAAAGATTTTAATACTAGTCATGAAACGTTGTATCTAGCTTGAACTTCAAAATATAATTGTCAAATTATATATGTCATCCATTTGAATCTACATTACAAAAGAAAATTACTTTAGTGTCATATTTTATGTATTCGTTTACGTAACGTGATATTTTATTAAATAAATGCTTCTATTAGTTTACTTAAGACAATAATGACTATTAGACTTGGGAAATGTTAGTGGTTTTCTTAGTTCTCATTTAGCCTATACTCACTTTCATTTTGACAATCAAGTTGAATAGGTTGATTAGATAGGTCAACGAACCAATTACACAAGCTAGTAAACTTGAGTCAAGGTTGTTATACCAAATAATTCAATGACATTGATTACAATTCTTAGTATTAGTATAATAAATGCTACATGTCACGTATGCATCAACAAATGCATACCTATACCTTGCCTTTAACATAATCCAACTTCACTTTGGTGAATAAGCTTTATACATTAGTTAAGTTGGACTCATCAATGTTAAGGAAAACTTTAATGTATATTTGATTTTCCATCTAGTAAAAGTGTATCCTTCACTTTGTGAACAAGGTCACAACAACTAAGGCTCAATCAATACTATAATGATGAAAGGCATTGTGTTATTTTTTTACCTAATAGAAGGATTTTATTAAATTGTTCAATCTCACTGATTTTAGTCATGCATACATATTAGATTTGAATACTTTAAACCTAGTATATATTCTATAATGTAATTTAAATGTGCGGGTATGTGGTCTTGTTACAACCAACTCCCTCAATGCTCCCTCAAGTCTAAAGAGGGCTGATAAGGTCAATGTAGGTGTTCTACACTCTTCACAATATATATTTGTTGAACCCTTGATGTTTTGATGATGATAAAAATACAATTAAGTTGTTAATGAATGTTTAAAGTATGTTTGAAATGCTAATTAATCCCTTGCATGAAGTAATTCATGACAAAGAAGGGAAGAAAAGATTTATTTTTGCAGGTTTTAGGTCTCGCACGACCGTGTGCCTTAGTAGCACGACCGTGCTTGACCAAACGAGTCCTCGTGTGTCCAAAACACGGGACCGTGCGCCTGACCGTGCAAGGCTCTGTGACTTTCTGAAGAAAAGTATCAGACCTGCACGGGCGTGCGTGCATGATGCACGACCGTGTGCAGGCACTACACGGGCAATGCACTACCACATCAATCGTGCAGCCTGATCGTGTGAAACTGAAAGATTCAAAAGCCATTGGAAGCACGACCGTGCGTAGTGGAAGCACGACCGTGCACATAACTCATGAAGAGCACGGGAGATCAAGCCGTGCAAATGAAACCGTGCAGCTGGTCAAAGAAAAGGAGTCAACGCACGACCGTGCACGCTCAATACGCACGACCGTGCGTTATGGCAAATGAGGAGCACTACCAAAGAGCACTACCGGGATGATCGTGCAAGACTGATCGTGCAAAGGTATTCATCTCACGCACGACCATGCAGAATTTGGCACACGACCGTGCGCTAGCAAAAATGCACCCGTGTGCTGCTCGTGCGCTCATCGTGTAGTCAAGCCGTGCTAGCTCCTGGAATTTTTGGACAAAACCTTGTAGTATCAGTGCACGACCATGCAATCTAGGGAGCACGACCATGAAGGGTCGAAGCACGACCGTGCGTCAATGACACACGACCGTGCATCATTGGCGCTAAGCTTTTAAGTCGACCGTTGGAAGTCTGAACGAGCAATAAATGCAGCATGCACGACCGTGCACTAGAGGAGCATGACCGTGCGCCTGAAAATTTATTGCAGAACTTACCTTTTTCAACTACTTCAACGGATAAAAAGCTAGCAAACGGCTCCTCCCTATTCTAGGCAGTGAATCAAGTATAAAAGGAGAGCTATTTGAACTGGAGAGGCAACTGAAACGAATTGAAAAAGCCAAGCTATCTACATCATTCTTCAATTGCTTTGTTTCTCTCTCTAAGCTTATTCACTTACATACTTGAGAGAATTTGTACTAAACATTTGATTTTCCAGCCTATTGAGAGGCATTTACAATCAATCTCTTTATTTACACTTCATTTGTAAAAAGGGCGAAATTCCCTTGTGAGAAAAACTATTGTATCTTCGGGTATTGAAGATAGTGGAAACTTCAATCGGGTTTGATTGAAGAAGAGGACGTAGGAGGCTTGTGTTCAAAGCTCCGAACCTCTCTAAACTTGGCTGAGCAACTTCTGAACTCTCTCTCTTTATTGCTTTTATTGTGCATTGTGTGTATTATAGTGTTAATTGTGATTATTGCTTTAGAAATTTTAAATAATCCTATTCACCCCCCCTCTAGTATTATTTCTCTATCACTTAAGGGTTTTTCAATTGGTATCAGAGCAGGACTCTAGGAAATTAACTAAATCTAACGATTTTTAGAGTTAAAGATCTTTGTAGAGAAATGGCTAGCACATCCGCCCCTGTTTTTAGTGAAGGTCAATGCACTACTAGGCCACCACTATTTTGTGGTGTTAACTACACCCAATGGAAAATTAGGATGAGGCTACATATAAGATCTATAGACTATAAGCTATGGAAAATAATTGAGCATGGAGATTTTATTCCCTTAGACCATAGGACAAACTTGCCTAAAAATGAGGATGAATATAATGATGATGATGAGAAATTGTTAAGTTTGAATGCCAAGGCTATTAATATATTATTTTGTGCTTTGGATTCTATAGAATTCAATAGAGTTTCGTCATACGAATCGGCTAAGGAGGTGTGGACCATTCTTCAAACTACGCATGAAGGAACAAGCCAAGTCAAGGAATCAAAGATTGAGCTCCTATTTAGAGAATATGAGCTCTTTGAGATGAAGACAAACGAAAACATAACGGACATGTATAAAAGGTTCTCGAACCTAGTCAATGATCTAAGAGGACTAGGGAAGAAATTCGAGAATGTGGAGTTAGTAAAGAAGATACTGAGGTCCTTGCCGGAATCATGGACCATGAAAGTGACTGCAATAGAAGAGTCCAAGGATTTGACGAAATTGGGAATGGATGAGTTGATCGGAAGTCTGCTCACATTCGAAATGAAAAGAAAACCAAAAGAGGATGAAAGCAAAAATACCAAAAGCATTGCTCTTAAGGCTGTAGAAGAGGAAGAAGAGGAATCCTCCATGGATGAGGAGGATGTGAGCCTGCTGGCAAGGAGGTTTGGAAAATTCCTGTCAAGGAACAGGAAGATGAAAGTGAGGAACAATTTCAAATCCAGAGGGAAAGAAAAAGATGACTATGACAAGGAGGTGATTTGCTTCAAGTGCAAGAAGCCTGGACACATAAGACAAGACTGCCCTCTGTTGAAGAAAAAGAAAAAGGAGAGTGCTGAGAAGAGGTACAAGAAGAAAGCCTTAGCTGCCACTTGGAGTGGCAGTGATGACTCAAGCGACGACAGTGAGGAAGAAGAAAGGGCCAACTTGTGTTTCATGGCCAAAAGTGACTCGGAGGATGATGAGGTATGTGAATCTAATTCATTCTCATTCAATGAATTGCAAGATGCTTTTGATTCATTATTGTTAGAATTTAAGAATGTTAGCTCTAGGAACAAAGTGTTGAAGAAAGAAATAAATTGTGTAAAATTAAGTTTAGAAAAAGCTGAAAATGAAAGTAAAAAGGTTTTAGAGGAGAAAACAAATATTGAAAATGAATTGAATTTACTTAAAAAGGAAAATGAAGAGTTAAAGGCTAATTTAGGTAAATCAAATAGAATTCTGGAAAATTTTAAAATAGGAACTAAAAGGTTAGATGAGATGCTTGCATCTCAAAGAAGTGGGCTAAATAAAGAAGGTTTAGGATATAATGGAAGTAATCCATTTATAAACAACCATAAGATTCTAAAAAGGCCTAAATCAATTGAACTAAAGTGTAAGTATTGCTCTTTCCATGGACATACTATTAGAAAATGTCCAATTAGGAATGGCAAACCTTATAGAATTAAGAAGGTTTGGGTTCCTAAAGGGACAATCAAGACTAACTTTCCTGGACCCAAAACCATTTGGGTACCAAAAAAGACTTAAATGTATGTCTTGTGTAGGTTTGCTTGGAGGTGAAGAGAAAGAAATCAAGCAAGTGGTACTTGGACAGTGGATGTTCAAGACACATGACCGGAAACAAGGGTCTCTTCACATCACTGAAAGAAAAAGATGGAGGCAATGTCAACTTTGGAGACAATTCAAAGGGAAAAGTTGTTGGAATTGGCTCCATAGGTAATTCTTCACTTTGTATTAATGATGTTTTATATGTTGAAGGGCTTAAACATAATTTACTAAGTATTAGTCAATTATGTGATAAGGGTTTCAAAGTTTGTTTTCATGCATTATGTTGTGAGATTATTGACATAAGCACTAATAGTATTGCATTCATAGGACATAGACATTCAAATGTGTATGTTATTGACTTGCATAGTATTGCATCTAATGATTTATGTCTCATGTCAACCAAGGAGGAAGACTTGTGGCTATGGCATAGGAGATTAGGACATGCAAGCATTGACGTTTTAGAAAAATTGTCTAAAAAGGATTTGGTCAAAGGTTTGCCAAAACTTATTTTTAAAAAGGATGAAATTTGTGATGCATGTGCTTTAGGAAAACAAACAAGAACATCTTTTAAAAGCAAAAATGTTGTTTCTACATCAAGACCACTTCAACTATTGCATATGGATTTATGTGGACCTTCTAGAACTTTGAGTTTAGGAGGAAAACGGTACTGTTTTGTAATAGTCGATGATTTTTCAAGATTTACATGGGTTTTGTTGCTTGCTCACAAAGATGAAGCTTTTAAAATGTTTGTGCCATTCATTAGGAAATTGCAAAACCAAATAGGTTATGCAATTACTTGCATTAGAAGTGACCATGGAAAGGAATTTGAAAATTCAGATTTTGAAGCATATTGTAATGAGCATGGCATTGAACATAATTTCTCAGCCCCTAGGACACCTCAACAAAATGGAGTTGTTGAGAGAAGAAATAGAACTCTTGTAGAAATGGCTAGGACAATGTTATGTGAAAATGATTTACCAAAATCTTTTTGGGGTGAAGCAATAAATACTTCTTGTTACATAATCAATAGAGCCATGATTAGGCCAATCCTTAAGAAAACTCCTTATGAGTTGTTTAAAGGGAGAAAGCCTAATATTGCATATTTTCATCCCTTTGGTTGTAAATGCTTTGTTCTCAACAATGGAAAGGATAACTTAGGAAAATTTGATGCTAAATCGGATGAAGCGATTTTCCTAGGATATTCTTCCACCTCCAAAGCGTATAGAGTCTTCAACAAAAGGACACTTGTTGTTGAAGAATCTATACATGTATTATTTGATGAATCTTCTTCTAAGTGTGTAGATAGATCAAAAGATGATGAAGTGGTGGAGCTCATGGAAGACCTCAAACTAAATGATGGCCCCACTCCAAAAGAAGAAGAAAATCAGATTGTGGAAGCACCCCAAGATGATATGCTTGTGCAGCCACAAGAAGTGCAAAAAGAGACCTCCTTCCCAAGGGTGAAAGATGAGGTTAAAGAAGGAAGGATCATTGGTGACCCAACCCAAGGAGTAAGGACAAGAGCTTCAATCAAGAACACTTGCGAATTTGTGGCATTCTTGTCACAAATGGAGCCCAAGAAGGTAGATGAAGCCTTGAAGGATGAGAGTTGGGTGTTGGCCATGCAAGAGGAGTTGAACCAATTTGAGAGGAACCATGTATGGGAGCTAGTTCCTAGGCCAACGGATCATCCCACCATCGGCACAAAATGGGTATACCGAAACAAGGTGGATGAATCCGGAATTGTTACAAGAAACAAGGCAAGACTAGTTGCCCAAGGCTACTCTCAAGAGGAAGGTATCGATTTCGATGAAACCTATGCCCCCGTAGCTAGATTAGAGGCAATTAGGATATTGATTGCTTATGCATGCCATTTAAATTTTAAACTTTTTCAAATGGATGTCAAAAGTGCTTTTCTAAATGGTTTTATTCAAGAGGAGGTGTATGTAGAACAACCTCCCGGTTTTGAAAATCCAAGTTTTCCAAACCATGTTTTTAAACTAAGAAAAGCTCTTTACGGTTTGAAACAAGCTCCAAGAGCTTGGTATGAAAGATTGAGCACATTTTTGATTGAAAATGGTTTTTCAAAAGGAAAGGTGGATACCACATTATTTATAAAGAAACATAAGCATGACATTTTAATTGCTCAAATCTATGTAGATGACATCATCTTTGGTGCTACTAATGAATCTCTATGTAGAGATTTTTCTAAGATGATGCAGGGGGAGTTTGAAATGAGTATGATGGGAGAGCTAAACTACTTCCTTGGGCTGCAAATCAAACAAATGAAGGAAGGCACATTGCTCACTCAATCAAAATATACTCAAGACCTAATCAAAAGGTTCAACATGCATGAGGCCAAGGAGCAACCAATACCGATGAGCACTTCAACAAAAATTGATAAGGATGAGGGAGGTAAAAGTGTTGATACAAAATTGTATAGAAGCATGATAGGTGCATTATTGTATTTGACTGCATCTAGGCCGGATATATTGTTTAGTGTATGCATGTGTGCACGTTTTCAAGCAAATCCTAAGGAATCACATTTGAATGCGGTGAAACGAATCTTGAGATATCTTAAGGGGACACCGAATGTTGGTTTATGGTACCCTAAGAACTCAACATTCGAATTGTGAGCATTTTCAGATGCTGATTTCGGAGGCTACAAAATTGATAGGAAAAGCACTAGTGGAACATGTCAATTCTTAGGGAACATGTTAGTTTCATGGTTTTCGAAAAAGCAAAATTCGGTTGCAACTTCTACTACGGAAGCCGAATATGTTTTCGCGGCTAGTTGTTGTGCCCAAATTCTTTGGATGAAACAACAACTTTCTGATTTTGGTTTCAAAATAAAGAAAACTCCCATATTTTGTGATAATACTAGTGCTATTCAACTTTCGAAAAATCCCATCTTACATTCTAGGACAAAGCATATAGACATTAGGCATCATTTCTTACGTGATCATGTTAGCAAAGGTGATATTGTGCTTGAATTTGTTGATACTAACCACCAGCTAGCTGACATCTTTACCAAGCCTCTGGACAAGGAAAGATTTGCCTACATAAGGAGAGAGCTTGGAATGATTGATGCAAGCCAAGTAAGTGTCTAAAAATTCTACCTTTTTAATGCTTACATGATGAGTTGATTGAGTACTTGATGTTTTGACTGAATATCTGAATATGCATGAATGATAATGAGACTGCTATTGATTGGCTATATGCAAATGGTTGAATGGAATTTGATATATGGAAACATTTAGATATATATGCTTGCATGAGTATGTTTTGGCATGTGAATTCGAGTCGAATCGATGCAACTCTATAGTTGACATCATCCGGCAACTGAATTCAAATAATAAAACCTCATTGAATCAAAATATCCAAGTGTTCATGACTTGTGGTGTTTTGAAGTGTGTTTTGAAAAATCTGCAGTTTTCTGGAAATAATGCAGGTCTGTGTGATTTTGGTCACACACGACCGTGTGTTCCAAGCATGCACGGGCGTGCTTCTGCACGAACACACGACCGTGTGTCCATGATACACGATCGTGCGTTTTTCACTTTAAACTCGCGCTTACCTGCACGCGCATTATCCAAACGCACACGGTCATGCATTTTAAAACTTAATATTTTTTCGAGATTTCTGCGAACACACGACCGTGCGACTATCGAGTGCACGATCGTGCGTATTTGGGAAAACACGATCGTGCGTCAAGAAACACGGTCGTGCGCTCGCATCTATATAAAGAAAACTGTTCATTTTCTTCATTTTCACAAAAATCACAAACCCTAGCCGCGATTTCTCTCAATTCTCTCTCGATTTTTCGTCCAAATCTCTCATTTTTCTTGCTTCCATTTGCTTTTAAACTTGTTTTTACAAGTTTCTCTTAACTTTTCTCATCATTTGAGATCATTTTCCATCCAAAACTCAACCCAAATCTCCATTTCCATTATTTCAATCACCAAAATCCACAATGCCTCCACGGATGAAATTGCCAACACGTTCCGGGCCTTCCAGGAGTACTTCGAGAGCAGAAAATCCATTTGGAATCATGTGTACCAATCGGCAGCAGAAGGTACTCTTATTGAAACTCATAAAAAAGCCTATCTATATTGGACGTTGTTTGGATAGGAGGATTTTACGAGAAATTGGTATATTAGATGAGATTATGGGATTAGTCAACTCTTCTAGGCTAACTGGATTATTTTTTATGCGTATGGATGCCTATGAAAATTTGGTGTATGAGTTTTATAGTTCCCTATCGGTTCCGAAGGATGTAAGGGGAAATATTACGGATTTTACTATGAAATTTCGGTTGGCCAATTCGGATTGGACGGTGTCAGCCGAACAGTTGGGTGAGTGGTTGGGTTGTAATTCAGAGGGTATACAGGATTTTTCGCATGATCTGAGTTCTCAGGCTGTATGGGTATCCCTAGGCGGTTCTGGATTTTATGAAGCGCAGAAGGCGAAGGCCTCATCTCTGGTCAATCCGGCCATGAGAATCTTCCATCGGATGATCACGTACACATTAAATGCTCGCACGAACACCAATGGAAATGTAAGTGTTCGTGACATGGCAGTAATGGAAGCTGCCATGAATGGCGCCAACTGGATTCGGCGAGATGGTTGATCAGCAAACTGAGTGACATCCAGACTCTCAGCGATAAAGAAAAGGTCCCTATTGACTTTGGTATGCTGATTACATTTATTGTTGAGAGATTGGGAATTTCTGTTGAAGGCTATGGCAAATTTCGGATCGGTTTCGAAGAATCTCATATGCTCAATGCCGATGCTCTCTTTCGGATGAGAGTGATTAAAAAAGATGGCAATGATGGATGGAAATTGCCTGCAGCTGTTGGAGATCATGAGCCATCTGCCGAACCATCTGCCATGCCTTCCGTGGCTGAAACCAGTGTCCGGAGAGGGAGAC
>JAJEJH010000534.1:0-161376 GCA_026122585.1 Anacardium occidentale
CGGGGCGACGGGTCCTACAGGGTAAAAATAGGAAATACTTATTGAGTGACTCGTCACTCACTCGTTAAAGTTTTCTTTCTTTTATAGGTCAGATAAATAGATACTGAGTTGGGACATGAGATGATTATGGGTGGGATTGAGTTTTGATCAAATGGCATGTTATATGGCTCGCATGCCTTGCATAATTTTCATATAACTATTGCACAATTTTCTTTTGTGTATAGATATATGTATACGATGTACAATTTATATACACATTTTGTATAGTATATTTGGTGAAATAAGACATGATTTTTTTCAGTATACGGTACTTTATATTCTATTATATTTTGTATTATGATGCTTCCATTTGCATGTTTTTAGTAAGCATTGGCGAGGTCTCTCCTATGCATTAATGACAATGATTTTCAATCATAAAAATAAAATTATTAATAATAATATAATATTCATATAATTAATTAAATGTAGGAACAATAATATATAACAACAGTCTTTACATAAGACATGCTTGTTTGTAATTTATGGGCTCATCCATTTCAATCGTGTCTCCAATCCAAAATGCTTAAGAAATAAGGTATGCATGTGCATATCTAAAATGAGGTCTAATCTCTCTTCTTACCTTACCCTTAGCCAAATTATAATCAAACAAATCATGCAAACTATCACTGTCTAAATTGGAATAATTTACAGATTGTGATGATTGGTTACTCGAGCCCAAGTTTTCACGCTTTGGAGCACGAATTGCATTTGGATGCAATTCGTATTCACCACTTGGCTCATAGGACTGGTTGGTCCTAGAATCTAAGTTCTCTTCCTCGATATTGACTTATTTAGATTGTGAACTTTGATTAAAACTAAACAAGTCTTCATAAAACACATTTTCATTAAAAATAACATCTTTATTAATCACGCATTTAAGTTCATCAATCAACTAGACTTTATACCCCTTGGTTTTTAAGGCTTTAGGGTTCAATTTTTCTTGTTTTACATATATGTATGCTAGACACCCAGCAAGTCTTAAATGGTTCATGTTAGGAGCTTTAATGGACCATATTTCCTAGGTGTTTTTAGATACCAAGTCGTAGAAAATGATCTACTTTTTAAGTAATAGGTTGTTGCAACAACTTAAGCCCAAAATCATTTAATTAATCCTAAATTTGCTAATATACACCTAAATTTATTTAATATGATCCTATTCATCCTTTCAGGAATCCCATTTTGTAAGGGGGAGCAAAAAACCTAATCCAAACAATATCTGTCAAGTATCCGATGATTTGGTTTTAGTTCTAATCCAAAACTGATATTCACGGTGTGGGTGTTGATTCCATTATTTTAGGAATCAACATGTATGATTTTGGTTGTAGTTTCAAGTTGGTAGAACCGAAACAGAAATTGGTTCCAAATTGGGCTTCTCTCTTTGAATTGATGCTCCAAATTGTGATGAAAAATACAGAAAAATATGTAAGATCAGAGGCAGTTCCTATTATGAATCTGATTGTAATGAGCAATCATTCTTATATGGAAAGGGAAAGGTAAGTTGTTCTGAGTGCTTTTTGTTCAATGTTTTATTCTTGCTACATTTTCTAAAAGAATTTCCTTTATGGAATTCTCCTTGAGGCAAGTTTGGCCAGAAATTGGTGCTTAAAAGCATTGTACAACTGCTAAAACATAAAGCTAGCTAATATGTGCGAAAGAAAACTTTGCGCCTTCTGTATCTGCTACTCAATTGTAAGACATATCATTTTGTTGCTTCTGTTTCTCTCTATCTTGTCTCATTATTATGTATATAATAATCATTACATTTCTAGAATCTTTATATTACTATTTTTTATGAGTAAATTGTATCATTTGGACTTGCTATTTAACTGATTTCTTGGATTCAAACACCTCATATCCATAAACTAGCTATCCTTGCTTTAATTCTAGGTGCCATTTAATCTAGCTTCAATATTCAATATAATTATCTTGTCTGTAGTTCACTATGTGCTTGCCATCCTTTTCCTCTATTTGAGATTCACAGTTCCAAGTCAGAGAAATGTCTTGATGGCTTATGATTCATTTTGAATATTAAGTCCCAAGGTATTTGTGGCTTTCCCCACTTACCTGGAATCAGAACCAGAATCGGGGTGTCGGTTTCAATTTTAAAAACTGTTATCACAAGTTTTGGTTTTAATTCCAAAAACATAGGAATCGGTTGATTCCAATTTTAGTTCTTACATGTTTGACAGGGCATCTAGACCCGCTTACCCCTACCATTTTGCTGAGAACTGTCAGCACAAGTTCTATGTCTCAAATTATTTACTAAAATTAGTTAAGATTTTATTATAGAATTTCAACTCATTATCAATCATTAGTGTTTTTATTTTCTTATTTGTTTGAGTTTCAATTAATGTTTTTCATTCTTTAAAACGATCAAAAGCTTCATCTTTCTGATTTAAAAAGGCCAAAGGATTTAATCCCATCCAAGGCTTCCATGGGTCTCCTAAAGTAGTCATATATACAAAGGCAAGAAAATAATGTACATTTAAGAGTGAATATGGCATGTTAGGTGAAGCAAACAACAAGGAGTAAAGAGGTTGAAAATTCTATCAGCTCTTTAAATTATTTAGTATGCAGGTTGAATATTTAGCAACGAAGCAATAAACAAGTCAAAAATTAATTTATTGGCGGTTGACTTCTCACGTCACCTTTTGGAATTCGTATTTTGAAATATTTTTTTATTACAGCTTATTTAGTAATATAAAAAAATAAACTTCTCAATACATGTTATTTATTATTGAAGAATTGGATTTTATATATATAGGCCACAGGACTTGTTTCCACCCATAGTTTAGACCCAAGACAAATATGCACTCTCTAACATTTAAAAACCTAAACACTTACATTTTATCTAATTTTTATCTATTTTCGTTAACCCATTTTGTAAAATGATTTAAATGCCCTTTATTAAAAAAATAAACATTTATAATAAAATTATAAATTAATATTTAAATTTAAAAAATATTTAAAAATGTTTCTAAAATTTTAAAACATTTAAATTTAAAAAAAAAAAGCCGCCACGGCCGTCGTGCCATCGGTGGTGGCCTATGGCCACCTAGGTTTATTTGTGGTGGGCCACTGTCGCCGGCACGGCGGCGGTGGCTAGCTTTTTTAAATTAAATATTTTTAAAATGTTTAGAAAAATTTTTTAAATTTTTTAATATTTAAATATATTTATATAAATTTTATTTTATTATTTTATATATTTTAATTATAAAATGACTAAATTGTTCTTTAACCGTTAAGATTTGCACTGTTGACCGTTAGTTTTAACTGTTGACTTGGTCAACGGATGAGATTTCGGGTTTTATAAACTTGGGACGTGAGAATTGTCTTGAGTTCAAACTATGGGTGGGAACAAGTCCTTTGGCCATGTATATATATATATATATATATATATATATAATATACTGCATGCAATGTGAAATAAGAGATTTTTGTGTAATTAATTATTAAGTTAATGTTTATGGAAATCGCATGATGCGAAATTTATTGCATATCTTGTCATGTGTTTCGTGGGGAAGCCGGAGGAGTAAGTCAAGCAATAGATGTTGCGCGGTGATTGCTCATTTGCAATAAATATTTCTTCTCTACATACCTGTATATGTATGTATTCTACTTTTTTCATTTCGATCATGATGAATCAAGAAGTTTACAGAGAAAAAAAATGTGTCCACTTGCCAAAATCTAAGCATTATTATCCTTCGAAAAGGATCCCTAAAATCATCTTAAGAGATGCATTAATACATAATATTCAAACGTTAACTCCTTAGAATATACCAATTAATTAAGACGCTTGATAATCAATTTCTATTTTTTCAATACACCCAAAATTCTTGACAAATTTTTTCGTAACCCAAACAATTAAACATCCTTAAATACGTACCTCCTTTCTGTTATACGTTCCTTCTATTATGGGAAAACTTCACATCATCCTTAAATCTATCATTGTCTAAGATCAAATTTGAGTTGAATGGAGTCAACTCAAGTTCACATAATATTTAATTCAAATTTGATTTAAATTTAAAATATTTAATTTAAATAAAATTTATTTGTAAGAGAAATAAATAATAAAACTGAAGTGATAAATTAGTGATAAACTCCTAAACACAAAATGAATTGTTTATTAAACTAGAATTTCAAATCAAAGTCAACTTATTTAAAACAAACATATATTCGAGTTTAAACCAACTTAATTAAATTCATTCCTATATATGTATTGTCTTTGAAATAAAAGATCGTGCTCTATTATATTTTATATATAAAACAAATATTATTTTTTATTATTGCCGCAGATTAAAATTATATATATAGATGATTTTGAATGATATATTTATTCTAAAATTCAAAGTAAAATAATAATAATAACCCACAAACAGTGCAAATTATAGTGGTTAACAACAGGTCGACGCGAAGTGATTCATCATGATCCCAAAACGGCTAACCTTCCAGAGTTTCGACATATATTTCATGAATGATTAGTGAAATGTTATGGTTTCTAATTTTCGTCCAATCGGAGAGAACTAATACTCTTAGACGTACCATGAAGTCGGAATTTGAATAGGCACGCAGTGAGATATTCCCACTCAAAGTTTTTCTTATATTTTTTAAAGTTTAAATATTTATTTATGAATTAAAATTTACAATTAAATTTAACGTTTAATAAATTTTAAAAAATATTAAAATTACAAAAAAATTAAAATAAAAAAATAGTATTTTATCAATGAGTAGTTGAGTTTTAGCAAGTTGAAAGAGAGATTTTGCTTTTAAGAGAAACCTTGGGTGAGAATAAGTTCTTTGGTCTTTTTGATTAGACAGACAATCAAATTTCACGTCTGTTTTCTAGAAATCATATACATTATTAACAGTATTTTATAGGCGAAATGCCTTAATTCCACCTAAGAATTTTACAAATGATAAAATCTCATCTTTTAATTTTTTAAAACTCAAACATTCATGCATCGATCAAAATTTGTGATTAACAATTAAATATTAATAGTTAAAAAGATATTATTTTCTTTGTGAATAAAAAATTTAAAAAATAATAAAATAAATTTTATAAAAATAATAAAAGTATTAAAATAAATTTTAAAAATTAATAAAACTTAAAAATTTAAACAAATTTTACAAAACCAATTACCGTCATCAACAGTGTCACTGACGATGATGATCATCAAAAACCAAATTAAATCAACCTTTTACTGTTGACATATAGTTTTAGTCTTATTTCCCATTTGATTAATAGAAGGAATTTATTTTTTAAGCTTATAAACAAATAAAGGCTCCTGTTGTTAGGGTTGACACGGTTAATAATTATGGAATAAGAATATTAGTTTTCCTCCTGATCGGTTGTCTCTTGTTTTCTTAGTTCTATTTCTTCTGAATTTCCCCTTTTTTTTTTTTTTTTCCCTCTCTCTAGTCTATACTCTCTATTTCTCTATAGTCTCTTGTCTATCTTGTTCTTCTGGCTTTCTATCATTAAAATATTTAAGAATTTGTCGCTTATATTTTGCAAGAACATGCCAGGATTAATGGTTATTACTATCTGTTGATGCATATCATTGGTGGAATAACTTATTGCTTCTTTTAGAATATAATGAGATTTTTATTCAATACAAGAATTGCTTTCAAGGTAAAAATTAAATCTCATTATGTAGCGACTACGAGATCAATTAATTGAAGAAGTTCATTTCTTCTAAATACGCCTCCTTAGTTACTGAGCTTGTGTATTGAATATTGGGTACTGAAGAACCCTATTTTCTTCGGGTTCTATATCTTGTAACAAGCCAACAGAGCTGGATCTACTTTAAGCATAACCCGAGTGCAACTTTGTTTTCTTTTTTAAGTACACTTTTTTATAGTTTCACATGTTGTAAACCATCATAAATTTTAGATATAGGTTTTATATCAGAAAGAGAACTCAATTCGTTTCTTTTTCAAAATGGTTGGGCTGGCTGTGATTTGTTTGTGTGGGCTCTGGTAAAAAACATTCACAATTTGAAAGCATAAGGCTCTTAATATCGAATATTGATGGAACTCAACTCAAAAGCTTGGTCAAGTTTCGGATTTTGAGGTGGAAAGACGTAAAACATTTAAAATAAATATTATATCAAATAGAGATCATTACATACGGTATAGTTTGTTTCTCTTGATTAAGTGAATATGTTTCAGGTGAAATAACGAGATGGGATATATATATATGTGTGTGTGTGTGTATGTGTGTGTGCACGATTATCCAAAAGTCTCGTTACAGGAGAAATTTTTTATTGACATTTTATTTGATTTTTAACAACGTTTTAAAATGCCATTGATTGTTTAATTTATATCGACATTTTTTTTAACATTTACTAACATTTATAAATGTTGGTAAAACTTCTTTTTAATAAAAAAATGTTTCAACGCAAAAATTATCAGTGTTTATTGTACTTTTTAGCAGGCGGATTCGCACCAAAATGTTTTCACACTAAAACTCTTTGTCATTTACATTTACTGGCGTTTAAGACAACTTTTATTGTCATTTTTAAACGCCAAAAAAACCTTGTTCCCGCTAACATTGGTTCCCTGCCATAGTTTGCACCAAACTTACACTGATGTTTCTTCATGACTTTAGTGGCGTTTTTTTTTTTATTTCTTTACTGGCATATGTATTAGTCTTTAGCAGTACTGTAACGAAACTTTGGGGCATTTTTCATTTTTTCAACCCAACATTTATTATTTGCATTTAATGGTATTTTTTTGGTTTTTTATTACTTTTACCTTTATCTGTCTTCATATTTTTAATTATTAATTAACACTTGTTATTTTTTATATTAATTAAGTATTTACCATAATTGATTATTTTCTAAACAAATTGAAAAATCTTTGAATATATGTCAATAATTCATGTATATCATTAAAAAATAAATATTTCATAAAACTTTTATAATGGACACAAGTATTAATTTCATTCTTATGTGTTTAATATAAGTCAACAAAGTTCAAAAGAAAACATATATAACGGAAATAAAAAATGACCAAAAGTAACATTAACATTCAATTCCATTCTCTTATTACTGAATCATAGAGCAGTGCACTTGAAATTCATCGTTCTTCCATAATTATCGACCCAACATGCAAAAAATTCTTATCTGAAAAAAAAAAGAAAAAGTAACCAACACCAACATTCATTTCCGTTATCCTAGCACTCAAAACTCATATCGGGTTTAACAAATGCAATAATTAGCCAAAAAACAACATTCAAATTCCAATGTTAGTCTAACCCAACCACAATAATTAATCAACACTAGCATTCAACCTAATTCATGTATTACACAAATTCATACCTAACACAATAAACACAATAATAAATCAACATCAACATTTAATCTAATTATTTTGTGGATACCTAAACATAATATGAGCATTTCAAACAAACTTATATCTTATCATATATCAACTTACTCATTTTCATTTGAAAATTGATGACTGTTACATGATTGTCAATTAATTATTTCATTTACATGAAACTATTATATGAAATATCTTAAACATGTTACCTCTTCACTAGTTGGTTGATTATCTTTAGTCGATAGTATGCCTGAGGATAACATAATAAAAAATAACTGAGATTTTAATGCAGTTATATCATTATTATAAAATTCATCTATTTTTTTCAATTAATCTTTTATTTATTATACTCTTTGAGTGGTGCAACTATCCACCCCAAAAAGGCCTCTTGAATAATAAGAATATGATGATAATGCCTTAAATGTAGTAGGAGTGAGACTTAATCCTAACCCACACAATCGACTATGTATTTTTGGTCCCATTAGTTGCGTATATACATCATCCTCCGTATCAACCCCACTTCATATAAGATTCTTGTGGAAAATTTTGAAGCTCATTAATATTCTTTTGAATCAGTTCTTGTAATCAATGTAAAGCGCAATATTTTCTTAAGTGAACATTATTTGTCTTAAAACAAAAGATACAATTAATTAATTGCTTTTTTTTTTTAAGAAGGAAAGGAATGTAACATTACTTAATATTATGTAGAAGAATAAGTAAACTTCCAATTGCTTGTGCAAACTTCTAATCAATTGGTCTTCCATCTTTACGACTTTTATAGGTAACTATATATATTTTGGCTTGTGAAGGCTCTTCTCCACTAGTTGTCTATCTATCACAATTAAAATGATACACTCCTCGTACTACTTGCATATAATACATAAATCATCATTTAATAATTTCATATCAACTTACCATTTTATCCATCAATTGTGCAATGCTCTTCGTACCTCTAGTATGTGACATTTTTTGAGCTGTGTAAGTCATTCTATTTGTACCACTACGTTTTTGAGACATAAGAATTGTTTAAGAAGAATGAAACTTAGTCCTTAACTAAGTGGCTTCAACATAATTCTAATAGGTGAAATACCTTAACATATCTTTCCTTGTTCCAAATGCTAATGTGTTATAAGTTTAATCCATTGATCCTTGGAAATTCGCTTTGGTTTATTATTTAAAAGATCATCCATATTAGAGTGCTCTTTAAAGCATTCTAATTTCAGCTTATACTTATAGTATTTCTATTTCTTTTCCAAAGATTGTAAGACCCATTTATTGCCTTCCGATAGAAATGAAAACCTTGACTAAAAAAAGAAATTGATATTAGATTCGGATTTAGAGACAAAGATATATAATATGATAACTATGGTATTAATAAATTTATTCTTACTTTAACAATGGCAAGAAATTTATCTTTCTTTGTTTGTAGAATCTTCCTTTAATCTGAAATATAAATATGAAGTAATTTTAAGCTTTGTGCTATTGGTCCTAGAAAAGAAAAAAGCAAATGTGCTTCTTTTCCAACTCCTTGATTATGATCATTGAATTGTACGATCACTTTTTCTTGTTTTGGCATGTTCCAAACATCCGTAAGAAAAGTAGATCCCCGACCTCTTCTTTCTTGTTGTGAATAACCTATAAGATTTAAATCAACATGAACACATAATGATAATAATAAAAAATTATAATCAAATTGAATAAAACTCAATCTTAAATAATATTATACCAACTATGTCTGATGAGCCCTCTTGGATAGCATCTAATTGATCAACTCCACGAGATGATTGGTCAATAATCAATGTGTGCAAATCCTTTTTACTCTACATCTTGTATTGTATTATGCAAGGAACAAGTTCACACATTAACACAGATTAAGCAAACAATATAAATTATCATAATACCATTCTTAGTACGGTGTCTGTCATGTCATGCCATCAAATCTGAAGTTTTATGTAGCATAAATAGTCGTTGAAGCCTAGGCTTTAAAGGAAATATCATAACATTTTTTATGGTATTTTCTTTTTCTTCACAAAATTCACACTTACTGTACCATTCTCAGAACTTCTCCAATGAAAAGCTTTACAAACTAAGCATGCATCATCATAAGCTTTGTCTTTCCAAAAAAACATAAAATCATTAAGATAAACATCAATTTTATCATACTGAAGACCTAATGTGTCAATAAATTTTTTTGTTTCATGGAAAATTTTTGATAACGTTTCACCCTTTGGAAAAGCATCTACAAAAGCTTAATTAAGGTCTCACCCAATTCATTAGACCAATTATAATGATATTTTAAATTATAGAAATATAATATAAAAGAAAGTTTGTTGAATTTCTCACACCCTAGATATAATTCTACCTTGACATTTTTTATTAATTTCATAAAATATTCCCCTTGTCCAATAAATTGGTCTATATTATCTTATGGTGCAGTACCATCAATATTAGGCTCTATTGCATTTGTTTTATCTGTATATACATTTGGCTTGATATATCTATTCAACATATCATTATATACAACAACATATTTAGCTAAAAAATAAACATATGCAAGGACTAAACTGGTTCTAATACCATTTGAAGGTTTAAAATAAAAAAAATAAAATGAAAAACACATATATATGTTCATAACATACATATTATGGTTCTATGATATAACAAGCAAAAAATGAAATAAGTTAATGTAAAAATTTACCTACTCTTTTGCTAATTTTGCTTGATTCTTCTAGTATTGATGGAGTTGAGCCTTGGAACCACAATACCTGTAAAAGAAATCCATGTTCTTGCAAACTAGAGAGAAAACGAAATTTGAGGGGTTTTTTCTTTCTTTTATGTGAGAGAACATTTTTGTTCAAAATGAATCTTATTCATTAAATGAGATCGTGTTTGCTTTTTATACAAGGGGTTTATGAAACAATTTCTAAATTGTTTACATACCCCTTATGCAAAGTAATAACTATTCAAAAGCCTTTGATATATATATATATATATATATATATATATATATATATGTATACATATGCATACATGTATAATAACTATTCAAAAGCTTTGATATACATATATATACATGTATACATATGTATACATATATATATATATATATATATATATATATATATGTATATATATCTTATTTGCATCCTTGGCTTATGTGTTATCTCATTTAACATTTTAACACTTTAAAATGTTATATTTACATTCATGGAACAATTTCACATGAAATAATTTTATTACCCTTAGAAAGTGCTAGCCATCCTTAGATTTTTTCTCTATATTTGTTCTAATCTCTTGTTTTTTTTTGTGTGGCTTTTTCGGTTCATTGTGCCCTAACTGTAAGGTCAGAATCAACTTCTCAAAAAATATGTCCAATATCTCATTGACTATGGTAAAAATCTAGCAATGGGCCATAGTCTTTAAACCACAACAAAAATGAACTTCATAGAACATTTTTCTTTATCGTACATGTTGCACAATAAAATCTCTCTATCGTCAAATTTTGATCAAAGATAGGTTCATGGTATGTCCAAACCTTATTGAACCATTGATCAATATATTCAAAAGTGTTATCATGAACAACCTCTCGTATAACTTTCTTTATACTCTAGCTAGAGACTTTTGTTTTCAACATTGATCAACATTCGTTGGGGAATAACATATGCCCAATTTGGCTTATTATATGTGACATGAATAGTCTCATTCTTATATACCATATGAAACATATGTATTTATATAAGACCCAATTATAACATCTCAGGTCTAAAGAGCAATGATACACTAGTACGATCTAATAACAAATCATTAAGTACATTTTAAATGTCCATTTAATTCATTATAATTTGTTATGTTTGAAAAATATGTCACTAACTATTAATCTATTCTAATGCCCTACGATATTTTTTTTTATAGTCACTTGCATCATAAACATTTAGCATGACTGCTATGCAATGTTATTGCATAATTAACATTACATACATAGGGAACAATTAGATGATTCAATCTTTCAAATATTCATATCATCTGAATAATTCACAACCATAGAATATATTTAAAAATATAAATAAATAAAATGAAGTTGAACAAATATGTGAAAAACTAGAACACTCTTTTTTATTAATATAAATTATTTATACAATATAAAACGCTCTAAAACCAACAATATGATTGGTTCTTACAACATACACTAAAAAGTGGTACATTGGATTTTGGGGTGACGTTTAGACCAGCAAGCATTTTTAAGAGGAAACTTATGTTGATTTTGATTAGGCTAGAAGTTTAGGAGATAGGAGGTCCAATACTAGAATGTGTTTGTATTTTGGAAACAAATTAGTACTGTGGAGTTCAAGAAAACAGAGGGTAGTAGTTTTATCAGCCATAGAGGCTGAATGCAGAGCCTAAAGTTCAATGGGAACTGAAGTGGTTAGAATGAACAGTTTACTTAAAGAATTACAAGTTGCTTGTTTAAGTAATGTTGTCGTGTGGTGAGATAATCAAGGAGCTGAAGCTTTAGCTTCAAGTTCAGTATTGCACTGTAAAACAAATCATGTGAGAATGATGTTCATTTCATAAGAGAGCAGGTGGCAGCTAATGTTTTATTATTTCAGTACGTTCCTACAGATTTTCAGCTTGTTGACATATTTACAAAACCCTTATTAGCAGCAAGATTTGAAGGGTTGAGAGATAGGTTGAATGTTGTGTTAAAAAGACCAGAAGGAGATGTGATTACAGGTGAGGCAAGAAAATAAAGTTTTTATTTTCTGTCAGTTGAAGTTGAAGTTAGTATTTTAACTTCAGGGTGGATGAATGTGAGAAGTGTTTTGGGTAATTTTTGGTCGAAAATGTAGCTTGGGTGCTTTTCATTGAAATTGAGTGTTTTTTTATTTTATATCTCAACTTCAAGGAGGATGAATGGTATATGAGAAATAAGAATTGTGATATGCCTTTTTTTTTTTTTTTGGGTGCAGTGTTTGATTAAGAGTATTGGAAGTTTTCTTGTATTGATGAGGTGATTGTTTTTGCAGAATGAAGCTTGTCGCTTTTCCTATGGCATTATTGGAGTTGTTCTGGTGTGAGGTAGTTCTGGCTTTCTTAAGAGAGACTGAATAATTGAAGTGTTGAGATTAATAGGTGGCCTTGGGTGGAAGTGCTAACGTTGAAGAATAGTTGATAGTTGAAGTCTGTTAAGAAACTGAATCCTCTTCTCTTCCTCTTTCTCTTTCCATTCTCTTCCCCTTTCCCTTAAAGGTGTTATTTCCCAAACTGAACCACCGAATAATCCCCTAAATGTACCCTCCCTTGTTTTGATGTGCATGGTCTGTCCCATAACAGATTCATCACTCCTACAAGCGTTTGAGATCTAATTTTGTTGGATCACTTTTCTCTTCCAAACCTTAAATCGAAATTTAATTTTTCTCAATCAGTCAACCTGTCACCCTAGCGACTTTTGACCGCATCAATTATATCAAATAAATTTCATGAGTAATTAGTTCGATACATGGTTCACGTGTGGTCCGATCTGAGAGAAGCAAAATGAAAACCGAATTTGGAAAGGCAGATGCAGTTCTTCGCGTCTGTCTTCCAGAGACCAAATACATTAAACGCGTTTTGACTAAATAGAATTATAAACAGGACACCAGATGAGGTCTTTTGTAAAGTCATATTCACCAACGACCAGAGACAACGATGGAACATTGTTGTTACCAACATTACAATTGATTGATAATTTGGTTACACGACTTAAATACTTGATATGACCAAAATTTACAATGACCTATGCACCTAAACCCATCTTCTAAATTCAGTCTTTTGTGTTGCTGTAATAAGACATCCCATATGGTGTCACTCTCAATAATCTACTCTAACACGGGGACATTACATAAAACACTAATTTGAAGATGTTTACCACCCACGAATAACTCAACACTATGTTAGAACCACTTACCTTTCGAATGAAAAGCAAACTGCGCTTAAAAGGAATTATATTGCACGATCAATAAGAGATATCTTCTCCTAAAATATTCCTGATTCAATCATTCATAAATTCCCGTAAATGTTGTAGGAAAAATGTAAAAATGAAGCACATTATGACTAATAGATTCGTTTCAAAACTCTCAAGCCTTGTTGACATTTTATGAATGGCAACTAGCATTGGTTATTGTATGCAAAACTTAAATAGAATAAAACAGTACAAGAAGTTGTTTGCCCTCTATTGTGAAGTTGGAACTAGAACATGCATTGAAACCTTCTCTTCTGATAATCATAATCTGCCTGGTAGGAGCTAATAAGCCTTGCTATAGAGTCATTGCAAATCCTGCCATCACATAACAAAATACATGCATAATTTTCCAATCCAACAAGCGTGAAAATACATAGAAAAAAAGTGCATTAAGCTTTTGCACAATACTATTCCAGCAGATTGCATTGTCAATCAAAAGTAACTTGTTCTTGATGATAACTTACAAAATTAAGAAAATTACTTTATCTTCATCGATCCCCTAAATTCCCTGTATCAGGCTCAAAACAATATCTTATTTCCTACCAACCAGCTTGAGGAGACAAAAATTTTCATTTTAATTAAAAAGCCACTCTTCTGTACCATATAGGTCTATTTATTCCAGCACAAAGACAAGCTTCAAAGCTTTGATAGGTTGCAAAGAGACAAATCTTAAAGAACAGTGATAAGATTCAAGATTAACTTTTAGAGTTGACATGGTTTTAGTTTTATTTCCAATTTGATTAGAAGTAAGATTTTATTTTTTAACCCTCTTCTATTGTTAGTGTTAACATGGTTAGTTATTAGAGAATAACAATATCGGTTTTTCTAAAGGGTAGTCTCCTCTTTTCTTAGTTCTTCTATTTCTTCTGAATTTCCCTCCTTTCTTTTCATCTCTCTAGTCCATACTCTCTGTGTTCTCTCTATTTCTCTATAGTATATTTTGTCTACCTTGTTCTTCTTCTGGTTTTCCAACATTAACATATGGAAGAATTTTTCATGAGAATTAATGATTATTATTAATTATCAATGCTTATCATTGGTGGAATTACTTATTTGTTCCTTTAGAATATAATTAATGAGATATTTATTCAATACAAGAATTGCTATCAAGGTAAAATACATATTCGAGTTATTACTAATAGTTTTGACAAGTATAAAAATCAAAAGTTATGGGTGATCTGAACGAGTGATTGCATGATTCTATAGTGGATTATGTAGCGACATATGAGATCATATTCTCCTACAAACTACCCATACGTCACCTGATGATGCACAATCAGTTCTCCCTCTTGAATTGCACTCAGAAAGAAGAAAAAATTGTACTCTACCACCACCTAATTCTGCCCCACCTCCAAATCTAGAAGAAATTTCTAATATAATAGAATAAATCAAGAACTGCATAAGTCCCCAATTAGCTTCATAAATTCATTAAGTGCACTTAACAGTAATTTAGTCCTTAAAGCATAATATTTAATAGATGTGATAGCTAGTAGGTATATGTCAGATTGAATGAAAGTTTTGAAAAGCCAGTAACAAATATGTGAATATTACAATTTCTAATATATTATTTTTTCCATACTCCATTATTATAAATTTTAAATAGATAACTAATATTTTTTAGTATTTAGTTTTATAATGATATAATAGAGTTATTTATCTTACTATAATAACAAACAAATTTTATTGAATATGTACCTTAACAAAAAATTTCATGATTTATTTAATAATTTATCATTGGAGAAAAATAGCTCAATATATTTTGCGCATTCAATGGTATGCTCTAATATATAATCTTTCAAATATATTTACTATAATATGTTATGTTATTATCTCAAGTCTGACTTTATCAAGCTAACAATAAAGTAAACATACAATTTTATAAAAATTAATTTTAATTTAATTTTTTACAAATGTTTTAGATTAGCGGAGAGTGTTGTCTAAAAAAAAAAAATTGAAGGTTTATATTCTGTTAGCAACTCCTACAGTAAGTAAACAATGGAATCCTATTTTATTCCCTAGCCCTTCTCATTTACCATTCCCATTCCACTATTATATAATTCCATGAAGTAAACATGGCCTCAGGTCTTCTACCCCTTATAGATTTTCCCCATTTTGATCTGCTCCACCTGGTCTATCCTCTGTTTATGTTCCCTATTGCTCTATAATTTATCTTGTCTATCGTGCTCTCCTTCTGGTTCTCTATACTACTACTAAAGCAAACTTATAATGCTTCTCTCATAGCACATTAAGTTTAAGATCTGCTAACCTTCACAATATTCTTAGGCACCCAAATCTACAACACTGTGCAGAGTGAAATATAATTTTCAACTCCAAATCAATTAAAATTTTGCATACAAGCAAACCTGGTCCCATCCAAAAATAAGTATTTCCAAACAAGAACTCCACTTGCGAAATAAACACCTTTATATAATTCATTCAGTCCGCCAATATGCACACATAAAAAACCTTGTGCATAGTCCTTTTCTAGTTTTGACATGGTTAAAAACATCATTATATCCACCAACCACTGCAATGAGATTTTTAGTATCTTCCAGAGACAAATTTAATTCAACTTGAGCAAGTGATTCTGGAAACAAAGTAGCTTAATAAAATAATTGAGTATCTCTGAATAGAGCCAAAGGAGAAAAATAACCCAACTCAACTCAACTCAAAAAGAAAAAAAAATTCATATTTGAAGTTACCTTTCACTCTTTAACATTCACCCTTATTCAGCTCTAAACAGTTGTTAAATTGTAAATATAAGAGTCACAAACATGGTGCATAGAGTAGAAATTTAAGAGGATAATATATCAAGGTAACGCTAATTACAAGCCACCATAAAATTCCTAAAAGAAAAATACCTTCTGAGAGGCAACCCCAGTTCTGATTGTTCAAAGACAGCAACGAAGTGAGCAATGAAGAGGCAGTAGCACTATGTAAAGGCATCAAAGACAGAGCACCAGCCAGCTCCACCGGACGCCTGAATAAAAATACCCACACAGAAATCCTATTCAACTGAACGAATGCTTTATACAACTGATCATTAACATTTAAAAAAAGGGTAATAAAATAAACTTTAAAAAAAGCACAGAAGATACCGTTAGAAGGTAACCTGGAGTGGGTGCGTTTGTGAAGAGATGAAAAGCGAGAAGCGAAGGTGGGCTTAATGGGAGAAGCTAGTCCAGTAAATTTACCCGCCGTTGAAGTGGACGGTGAGCGGCTGAGAAGGGTTTTAGCTGAAGCGGAAGTCAGTTGTAGGGTTCTTCTCCCACAATTGGCCGCCATGTTTCTTTCTTCGTTACACAGAACCCTCGAAACTAATTGTTTCTGCTTCTCAACACAAGATGTCCATTTCTTCAAAATGCACCCATAGTTACTGGGCTTCTGTATTGAACATTGGGTACTGAAGAACCCTATTTTTCTTGGGCTTTAAATCATATAACAATCCAACAGAATCAACTGTCGGCATAACCCAGAAGCAATTTTTTTTTTTTTTAAATTACAATATTTGATAGTTTCACATGTTATAAACCGTACTAAATTTTAGATATAGATTTCATATTATAAGAGAATCCAATTCGTTTTATTTTTTAAAAAAATGGTGGGGTTGGCTGTGATTTGTTTGTGTAGATTCTGGTAAACAACATTCATAATTTGAAGCAAAAGGTTCTTAGACGAAATTAAGATGGAACCCAACTTAGAAAATTGGTCAAATATGTGATTTTGCAGTGGAAAGACGCAAAATATTTAAAATAAATGTTATATAAGATAGAGGTCATAACATAACGTGTGGTTTGTTTCTCTTGATAACGTTGACATGTTTGAGGTAAAATATATTTGATAAAACACAAAAACGAACTCATACAGAACAATTTGGACTACATTGAGCCGGGTACTTAAAGACCTTAATTGTTTATCTACACATCAGACATTTCAACGGCACAACAGATTGTCAAACTATTAGATAAAAGAAATCTGGGTTGGGATAGGATGGGTCCGATGGGATGGGATGGAATGGGATTTAATAGGATGCATAAATGGTATGCCCTTGAAGATCATAAAATCCTAGAACTGCATATATTAATGGTAAGTCTTTAGATATATATATATATATATATATATATATGAGAATGTGGTAGTCCCAGTATCATTTAGATTATAAACAAGAATAGACCCTAAGTAATGATAGTTCAACGAGTCAAAAACTTGCTGACCCTCCACATTAAAAAAGACTACTACCTTCACCTATTACAATGCCCAATAGCAGATAAGCAATCCTTATCCGTCCCTCACTGTCTGTGTCTCAAGGAAGAACAAACCAACAATTCCAATACCTGCTCCCAAGGGACTAGCTTGACTAGTGGATGAAAAACTCCCTATGTTGAAAGAGGTATGGGTTCAAATTTCCATTTTATCATACTAAGGTTAAACTCTTAATTTTAGTCAGTGAAGTTTGATTAGAGTCCTGTTCAAAGATAATTTTTTTTTTTTTTTTTTGTATGAATCAATTCTTTTCAAAAAATGACCCACATCACAAAGATAATTTTAACATGATAACACGGTAAAAGTATTATTTGTTTAGAAATTATTCATGCTACCATTCTTCAAAGCCATCCTTGGAAGGGACAACAAGAACATTTTGCATAGGCAAGACCATTATCCTAGTCTCTTTTTATCTCCGGACAATAAATTGAAAACTTGATGGAGGTTTTTGCATTAAATATATATAGACAGAAGTAGGTGGTGGAATGATGATTGCATGCATGGCTGATGATACTACTAGTAAAGAAAATAAAGAGAGTTCAAGTTCCCCGTTGTAAGTTGCCTGTTTTAATGGCTATCGCAGCTACCAAATTAACTGTGAGGAATGGCATTGACAAATTAGTCAGTGGTCCATCTAGACGGTTGAGTGCAAGTGAATCCCTGTTGCAGAGAATTATTCAAGCCAAACACCGATGAATATATGGTTCGGCTCAACTCAAGGCAACACAACAAGACGCATCAGTATATGATATCTCCCTAACACATAATGGTTAGAATCTGTTCATTTCTTTTGTAAGATAATATATGTTTAAATAACGTGTATCTGTCATATTGTTCATAGACGTTATTCATGACACATTTATGAAGGGGTAAACTGACTCCGACGCAGCAAGCATAGGAAAAAGTAAGTTGGTGGTTGAAATAATAAAGAATTGTTCATCGATTGTTGATTCAAATGCTTTTAGAATCCTTGTTTCATGTGCAGTAATATTTTTTAAAGGTTCTGTAGCCACACAGACGAAACAGCAATCAATGTTGAAGCTGGTTAGGAAATGGTGACGCATCATCGGTTCAAAAGTGCGACAACTTATTCAATAATTTGATGAGTTTACACCTACCTCATCAAGTACTCGAAATGAAAGGTGACGTATCTTCTGTTTCTGATTACTGTAATGCAATGGCCTGCATTAATTGGATTGGTTTGCGAAAAAAAATACAGGTGACATTGACGTGTCACTTTCTTAGTATCCCTTCTCCTATATTTCCTAGCAAATTGAGAAGGAAATTATTTTAGCAGCAATATTCGACACTCTCTTGCCACGCCAAATGCAAAAATGAAAAGGAAATTATCAATTTCATAAAGGCCAAAAGATTTAATGTTTTCAATAACTTGTTTAAGGAATAAATTTATATCTATCGATTTCTAAAAATTTAAATATTTATTTATTAATTAAAGATAATGATTAATTATTAAATTTTAATTATTAAAAGAATTTAATAAAAAATTAAAAATAATTTTTTTAAATAATAAAATTATTTAAATAAATAATAAATAAATTATAAAACATTAAATAATTAAAAAAATAAAATAAAAATTTAAAATTTTATCATATTTAAAAAATATTAAAATTAATTCTAAAAATTAAAAAAAATAAAGCCATTGCACCAATGACAATGGATGACAAAATCAAATCAGGTGACTCGAAAATAGTCATCTTATTCATGAAGTAATCCGATCTCACTACCTCGATTACGTTCTAATCATCTTTGCCATCATTTATGGTTAGTAACCATTGAAAATATATAGTTTTGTCATTTCTAATTATTACTAGCCATCAATCATGGTAAAGATGATTAGATCTAGCCGTTTCTATTAAATTGGAGTAGTCAAATTTGGTCATGTCATCCAATTGAGGTTACCATATCTAATTATCCCATGAATCAGGTGGTTATTTTCGGCTATCTGATTTGACTTCGGTATCCATTATTGTTCGCGATATTACCCATAGTGGTGACTTTATTTTTATTTATTTTTTAAAATTATTTTAATTTATTATTATTCTAATATTTTAATATTATTTTATATTTTTATTATAATTTGTTTTGTTTAGAGAATTTTGGTTATTTTATCGAAAATCTTAACAAAATTGGATGAAAAATATTTCATAGATAAATATTTGAGTTTTTAAAAATTGATGACGTATGAATACCCTTTGACCTTACATAAACAATCTTTTGTATGCCCAAGATTCTCAATTGATATGCTGTCTATTACAGTTTTAACACTTTAGTGTGACAAATTACATAATAATCTCTCGAAGGATGATATATAATTTGTGATAAAACTTTACAAAGATAATATAATAATAGAGGCAATTTTACAATCCTCATAATAATACGGAATTTGATGTCATTTGGGAAGTAAATTACGTATAAATAAAGTATTATCCTATTTGGAATGGTTTACATCAGTTAAAAAAAAAATTTTGAAGTATGGGATCCTAATATTCGTGACTGAAAACGACCAAACTATTGTGCAATATCCAATAAGATTACAAGAAATCTGATAAATATTTAGTGAATGTTGGGGGAAGAATTGGGTTATTTGCATGGGCAAATAATAGCTAGCTGTCCCATGCCATGGCTTATCCGCTGGAGTCATATTCTAAACTTTGGACCACCTTATCTTTTAGCCACGTGATATAATAACATATGTTTTTTCGCCAGTTTGTGCCACTTGCTTATAAAAGAACTTCTTTTCAATCTTCGTTATGCACCGATCATACTCTTCAATGGATTCATGTAAATCTCCTTAACAAATCCACAAAATAATTTGGAAGAAACTAAAATTCCACATAGCTTCATGTAAACTGATATCGAGAGTATCATTAATTCTGTTCTATGATGTTGTGATAAGTTATAATTTAAATTTAAATTTATATCCATATCAATGGCTATATAATTGATGATGTGCGGCAAGACATCTGGTTTTTTTTTTTTTTTTTTCAAGCTGACTGAATTTGAAGCAATAACCAAGAGACAATGGGTTAGAATATAACAATTAGCTATACAAAATATATGCAATGGTAAGTTATATTGGTATAATGCAAACTGAAGACTTGTTATCTACGGAGTGGAAAAAGAAACTTTTGATAGTTACAACTTTTTTATATGATTTTCTTAACATGTTTTTTTCATTAAGGGTACACAATTCTCCAATTTCTGTAACAATAAGATTATAACATTCAATTATGTAATCACTCTTGTAACCTTGTCTCTTATTCTATATATTATTGTATAAAGATATTTAGAAGACATTTTTAACATCCATATTGTTGTGTGGTTAAATTGTAGTTAAAGACACTAATAACATTATGATAAATATAGACTTTTGAATAACAAACCAAACCACTTTAAAAATCTATTCTTGTTAATATGATATGATAATTTCAATACTATTTCCAATGACTTGCATCAAACTACATTCATGAATTATTGATGTGATTTTCAACACCAAACCTTCTTAAGCTATTAAATTTAATAGATCCTTTTTTTTTTGTCAAATTTCTAGAAAGTTGCTTTCCTTATGGACTATGAAATAAGCATAAAGAAAACTTTTAGTGACTAAATTACTAAAGAACCCAATCTCAGTCATAATGTCTCCTATTCTTCAAGATTAGAACCGTTTGATTCCACCATTGGAAACTAGTTGCTTCATAATTAAAGCACAATTGGTTGCACCTAAACAATAAACACAACAAAAGGACGTTAGTGGAAGTTTGACTATTGTCATAATCTATAACATTCCGAGATTAGAATGGTCCTTCTAAGCTTTGAATCGGGGTTAGAAGAGAGATTTCTTAGTTAGAAATCAGTTCCAGCGAGTTAGAAGGGTAGATCAGTCTTTGGTTGGCTTTATATGTAGCTTGTGGAAGGAGCACGACTGTGCACCCTTTTCTCACTATGCACACCCGTGCATGCTTGCTGGTATATAAAGCAGTGTTTTCCCTCCACTAGTTTCAGTCAGCTTTTCCCCTTTCCTTTCTATTCAGGTAACCCTAATCAAATTGAGAGAGAGCTTAGCCAGCTTTGAGCCACCAATCCAGCCAAGTTTTAGCTAAAGATAGAGAGATTGAAGTCTTTAGTAGTTTCAGGTAAGTATTTTCTTACCTTCTTCTTGTTTTCATAAGTTTATATTTCTTTGGTTGAGTTGATTTAATTATAAAAGCATGTTTCCAGTTATTAGCATGTTTAGCCAAGTCGAATAACATATGAAATAACAGATGATGAATAAGAATAAATATAAAGAAGGAAGAGACATAAAAAATTCAGTTATAACTTAGAGAAACTTAATAGAAATTCAGAAACAACTTAAATAATAGTTTATGATCAGAAAACATATGGAAACAGGAAAAGAACAACAAATATAGTTTATACAAACAATAACAGAAATAGTAAATAAGCATACAGGACTCAGAACAGTTTACATAGAACTTATTAATAAGTTATAGAAATAGTATAACAGTGAGAATACACAGAACAAAACTATAACAGATATACATATGAACAAAATGTAATCAGAAAGAAAGAAATGATACATTATCATGGATGATATACAGTACATGACATGGCATGCCAACTTAGTGTTTTTAGACAAAGGGATCAAAGGATCCACTTGCATTAGTTTTCAACATGTAAAACTCGACATTCGAGTTAGTTAATTAGGTGAACTCGAGGGAACATCTGTGGGATTTTAACCTTATGACTATGGTCAGATCGTTTTAGTTTCAGCTTATTGGTCCGAGGACTGGTAAGGTGTATATTTTAACTTACTAGCATTTCGCTGGTCTGTTTCAGCCCACATGGCCTAGATGCCTAATTTCTGTGTTCATCAGCTTGATCAGCATAGCAGGTATCTTCAGATACACAGAGTTTTTAGTAATATTTTAGGATCTTTGGATCCAATATCAATATTTTAATAAAAATCAGCTTTCAGAAACATATTCTTAGTAAATTGGCCCAAGGGCCCAGTTATGATTTTCAACAGCATAATACATGAATTCAACATTCTGCATAACATGTCATACATGACATAAGAGCAAATGATACAGAGAAATTTTCAGATAAGTTGATAACCAGTAATATAAATAGAATATGAAATTTTCAGAAACTGAATGTGAAGTCCTCTCCTGTCAACCTCGATCCACCCGCTCCTCACCAACAGTAAACTAACCTGAAAAGGAAGGAAGAAGGAAGTGGATGTGTGATAAAGATCACCCAGTAAGCATTCTTGACTTCCCTCAACCCAAGCAAGCAACACACAGTACATACATACCTGGCCTCGGCCCTAAACATTCATCTAGTCGCTTGCTGGCGCTGAAACTGATTATTCTGTTATCTGTTCTCATTATTAATCATATAATGAAATGTATATCATGGCATGATAACTAAAAATAACTATGGATGCATGCATCTGAATATCTCTATATGTACCCGAAGGTGCCTGCTGTGCTGATCAGGCTGATGAACACAAGGATTCGGCATCTTGGTCATGTGGGCTGAACAGTATAGCTACTGGCTAGAAAGCTGAATAAATGTTGAACAGTCTAACTGGTGTCAGAAAGCTGAAATCCCACAGATACCCCCTCGAGTTCACCCAAACTCTAACTCGTATATTAGGTTCTGAATACTGAATACTACTGAATTCAGATCCCTTGATCCTTTCTCATGCTACATGTCATGCTATGAGATGCTCATGTAACATTAATTAACTGAATATCTGATTATCTAATGCTTGTTAGTCATTAGAATGATTACCCATCCTTTATATTTCATTTTGTTGCTTAATCTGAAAAATCCTGCTGGTGCACAAGCGTGTGAGTAAGGCACACAGACGTGCTGGAGACACATACAGACGTGCATAGTAAAGGTACACGGGCGTGTGCCCAAACGCACGGGGTCGTGCACTGGCCGTGCAGTTGGTCTTGCTCGCTTTTGGAATTTTTATGTATTTTCTCTTAAACATCAGGTACACGGTCGTGTCCTTCAGGACACACCCGTGTGTCCTCTGCATTCTAGCTGTGCACACTTCGTGCATATGGGTATGTCCTTACAGAAATAAGGGCACACAGGCGTGCTCATGCAGGCACACGGGCGTGTGTCTTGTTTTGCATTGACAACGCTCATTTGGAAATACAGGAAATCCATCCATTTCTCATCCAAATTGAAATTAATCAATATCAAACATTCCCAGCACTTAATTATGCACATTACAAGCATCAATTTCATCATTCATCATCTATCACTGAATCCACCATAGAAATATCTCATTTCTCTCACATAACACACACATGCAAAGCAAGCATGGTTCCTAGGTGGAAAAATCATCATCTCATGCATCATTTCAACACATATAATCAACCAAACATATCATAACATGTTGGAAATGCAAACAAACATTTCCAAGCATCAACAATCATCCATTACAAGCTAGGAAACACAAGGAAGAAGTAAGAAATGCTTACCTCTGGACATGGCTGCTGAAATCTCTCTTTTTATCTATTCTCTTGCTTCTCTCGCTGGATTGGGAGCTGCTGAAAGCTGGATTTCTTGTCTAGGGTTGGGAGCTACTAAAATAAAGAGAAAATGCTGGCTGAAATGGGAAAACTGGGTGAGAAATCTAATAAATCTCTTATCTCTCTCTCACTAATCTCACTTGCACGGCATGCAGGGCGCTACGCATGGGAGTGCACAAGGGAAAATGAATATAATTCATTTTCCACGCTTCACATGATTGAAACCTCTCTAAAGGAATTATACGAAGGCCACACAAGCTTTGGAAACTTATCATCTCACCCCTAAACTCTTATAGACTCCCAATCTATTCCTGAATTTTACTTTTAACCCTGAAACTCTACTCTTAAGGGTTTTTCTAATCTGGGATGCTACATAAAAATCTACTAATATGGTTATAAGTCCAGACTTCTTATAGTGGCATACTTCTAAAAATGTAGATCTTAATAGATTTTTTCACAAGATGATGCATAAGAGTTACTAGAGATTATAACAAGCAATAACTATAAAAGATCTACTGATCATAATAAACGAGCAATATGATTGCATGAAGTGGATGCCTTAACACCCATATCTGCATAGATTATTGTACCATAAAAACAATTAGGAGTTATAAGCATATATTTGATTCAATTTGCTTTTTTGTCATGTGATTTTTGTGTAAGTAATCATGCGACCCTTGAATACGGAGTTAGAAATAATTTTGCTTCATCTAATGCTAAGTTAATAAACTATATGGGATATTAGCCAAAAGTAAACTTCCAGAACAACCATTACTCTAACAATCACATCCCAAGATAAAGGAATCATCCTAACTTGTCTTAGAATAATCAAAAGGTATAAAAGAAGAATGTTCTATGCTAATCACCTAAAGAAAGGAAACTAAGCTTGGAAAAGATATTCGAATAGTTTATAAAGAGATGATAAGTTTCATGCAAGAAACAAGAACTAATTTCAGAAGCTACAAAACTTTGATAAAAAACCTAAAGACTCAAATTGGGCAATTATTGTAAAAAAAAAAATAGTTAAGAAGCCATAAAGGGCCTTGTCATGCAGTACAGCGACGAATCTTAAAAAAAAAGTAATGACCATCATTTTGAGTAGTGGAGTTATGCTAGAAGAACTTAAAATTGACAAGAAAGAAGCACAACTAGCTGAAAAGGTTGAACAAAGGCATAATAAGAGTGAAAAGAAAGCCAATGATATATGGATCCTGAAATGGAAGAAGGCTAAAGAGTTAAGGGAAGCAAAATTTTTAGCAACATAACCTGACAGTGCCTATATTTCTATTTCTGCAATGCCTCAACAAGACCAACAAGGATAAGTAATCTTTTAAAATTCTTGAAATATTCAAGAAATTACACATTAACATTCTTTTTACAAATAGGTTATAATAGATGCCCAAATAAGCCAAGTTTGTGAAGAATATCCTTAAGAAAAAAAGAAAATTAAGTAAGAAAGGGATAATGATGCTAAAAGAGAAGTGTAACGTGATTTTACAAAAGAAGTTTACATAAAAAATAAATGATCTAAGGAGTTTTTCTATACCTTGCATCATAGGCATATTTTGATAAAGTTTTATGTGATTTAAATGAAAGCATTAATCTAACACCTCTTTATATTTTTAGGAAATTAGGTATTAAAAAAGTGAAACCAACTACTCTAAAACTCCAACTGGCAAATTGTTTGATCACCCATCTTAAAGTGATTATAAAGGACCTATTAATTAAAATGGAAAATTTTGTCTCTTTATAGTTATTGTTGTCTTAAACATTGATATGAATTGAGGTGGTTATAAGTCTCCCAAAACATATTCTAAGTGTTTACAACTCTACCCTAAAAATCCAGCATTGTTCAAGAACCTAAACCATTCAACTTCATGCAAATTTCTTAGCCAAATCTAGCATAAATTCAACCCCAAGCTATCACCATTGCACGCAAGTTCAACACTTCAACTTCTACCATAAAACATCATACATCTAAACACCAAGAAAGGTAGGAAATGATTATCAACTCAATACCAACAAACATAAACTAAAAACTTATAAGAAAAACAAACCTCAAGCATAAAGAAGATATCTCACCAACTTGAGGGTGATCCAAACTTAAAAATCTATAGCAATAAGTTTAAAGAAAGGTTCCACCCATTTGATACAAGATTCACCGGAAGGGCACTCATCAATGTGAAAAAGGGGAAATTGACGCTAAAACTTGATGATGAGATAGTAACCTTAAAGTTTTATAAAGCCATAGAATTTCATGATAAAAAGAGGTATGTGACCAAAGAAATAAAATAACTCTAGAATAATGCGTACAAAAATGCTTGACTTTACAAAAGCAATGTTTAAAAGTGGTAAGACCAACATAATATACAAAGTACACTTGAAATCGAGTAAAAAGTGTTGCTAT
Organism: Anacardium occidentale; assembly: GCA_026122585.1. NCBI lineage: Eukaryota > Viridiplantae > Streptophyta > Magnoliopsida > Sapindales > Anacardiaceae > Anacardium > Anacardium occidentale. The sequence continues at coordinate 26,609 of JAJEJH010000534.1, forward strand.
CCAAAGCCTAACTTTGATTTTTTCCTCAAAAGCTAAGATCTCAAAAAACTAGTATGTTCGTAGTCATAAAAATCTACCTTAATAAAGTTATCGAAGTACAACTTGAGGTGACAAGGACATTTATCATGAATGAACATGACTTAATTTATATAAGAAAGAAGAAATTGAGCAAGGAAAAGTCTTGGTCTTACTCAAAAATAAATTTGACCCCCAACTTGAAAGTCTAGCTTGGGATCATAAACTTAATGCTTATTATATGGCAACCTAATATTATTTGTTTTATTGTTTCCGTTTATGTTTGTATATTTCTATTATACAATGGACTGATAATAATTCAACTATTCCAATGTCCTAGTTGCTTAGTAGATTGAGGGTCGGTATGTCCACCTTGAGTGACCTTCATATCGTATGGTGATTTGGGATAAAAGTATACTAAACACGTTAATTTCTTGACTTGTTGAGTATTTATGTAAAAAGATAGGTTTATAACTTAACAAAAGATAAATTGGAGTCTTGGAAAAAAATAATATAATATATGTTATATGCTAGAAAAAAAATGATTAGAAAAAAATAATAAAAATTTCAGAAAATCTAGAGAGTCATGGCGATATCAATAATATGTATCGAATGAAGGTGATTGGAAGGTTTGTCAAATTGGTACATTTTCATAAGTTATTTTCAATCACTTATGTTTGTGGATGCATGCATGAAATCATTCTGAAGGTTAGGCTATGGGTTAGTGGAAAGAAAAGGATGGTCAGGGATTGATAAAGTAATGGTATAGTGTTTTGAAGTGCATTTGAGTTAGGATAAGGTTGATGAATTTTCCATTGATTGTTTATTGTGAATTTGTGTTATGTTAGGTATAGGATATTAACGAGTAATATTGTTGAAAACTCTAACAAGACTATAACTCCTTCAATAGGGCAACCTAGGGGTTTAAGTATATGCTAAATGTAATCATGACAACCTATATAAGTGGTTTAAGTTAGTTTAATTAAATTAGTTTAGTCAAGTTTAGGTTAGTTTAGATTAGGTTAATTTTTCAAGTATTTGTTTTGTGATATTTTTAGATCACTTACTTTGCTAAGGACTAGCAAAACATGAGTTGGGGTTTGATGTGATGAGTTTCTTTTATATATACGAATTTGTGTTTGTGTTATAACTTTTAAGGGTGAATTATACAGATTTTGTCCTTAAATTGTGCATACTTTAGGATCATGAGTTTGTCGCTGATGTTTTATAGGATTTTATGAAAATAGAACTAGAGACACTTAAAAGAAGTTAGGTGAAGAACCAAGGTGTAATCGTAATAATTGAGCAAAGAAAACTCCAACAGTTTATGTTTTTGACCTTTGGTGCTTGTTTTGAGTTTTTTATTAAGTTAGAGTTGCATAATTTAAAAATGGCTTTTAAAAAAGTTTTAGTGGACATCTCAAGCTTTTTATAATAGTATTTTAGGAAAACTTCTAAGTTTATTTGGGTCTCCATTCATAGCTTCAAAGCTAGACATAGAAAACTAATAGAATTATCTTCTTGGCAGGATTTTTTATCTAAGCACTAAGCATTGAAACAAGTATAACTTGAGCTTTAGATTCCAAAATTGGTTGATTCAAAAGGAAAATCCATCTACACATCCAAGGATTAACTTTGACAATGACCCCAAGTTTGAAAAGTGGTCTTTTTATACTTTAAAATTCCACCATGCTGTAAAAATCAGTACTACGATGCTAGGTGCGATAGAATTTAGGTAGAAAATACGTACCATGAGATGCGTTATAACACGATGGTAATGGGAAACAAGGTTTTTTGACTTCTAGTTGCACCTAAACTTGAAGAGGGACAACTTGGCAACCTTAAAACTACAAATAGGTGATGTTTAGACCATGAAAGCAAGGCTAGATAAAATAGATCATACTTTATACATTCAAAAACTAAATTTCAAATGATTGGCAACAAGATCAGGCAAGGGATGAAAAGATTTTTAGGATTGTCAAGGTTTTTCTTCAACTGGGTTTATCTTAAACTTTGAATATGTATATCTTCAAATTCTTTGTTGATTTTTCTTGTGTCATGAACTAAATTTCTTGTACTAGGGTAAAGATGTAAACTAATTGTAATACTTATGTTGTCAATCTAAAGTTTTAATTTTTTTTTCACAGAGTCGAGTGATTATTGATTGTGATTAATTTTTTGGATGTCTGATCACCATTCAATTGATTTTAAATTTATAATTTGATTGAGAAGTACATTATGAATTTAGATATATTGATAATTACCATGAATTGAGCGAAAGCTAAAGATAAGTAAACATGATTTGTGTGGTCATGATAAATTCTAGGATTCAATACATCTTTATTAATTAAATCATTACTTAGAGATTAAGTGGTTAATAATAAAGATAGGATTGACGTTGCTTGAGAGAGAATATAGATTACTTTTGATTTTGACCATCAACTTGTAAAGAATAGACTAATTAATTGGAACTTGGTAATAGAGTTAAGCAATTAGGTGAAATTAGCCTTAGTGTTTAAGCATCTTGATATTTCTTTGCATTCAATTTTAATAATTAGGTTTTCAAGTAAAATTAAAATTAGTATTTCAATTAGTAGTTTAGTTTAATATTAAATGCCACTAGAAATTGACTGTTCAAATAGCATTAGGATTAAAGATTTTGGTGTTAGAGGTATAATAAAAATTTCTAAAATATATAAAGGCAGTAACAAAATTTTTTTTTTCAATATTCCTTTTATTATGAAAAATGAACTTGAAAATGGCACATAAAAACATTCTCTTAAAAATTATAGATAATTACATTTTGATTGAACCTAATTACTAAGACTATCTGAGTAATCTGAGAATTGTTCTCAATTTTCAACAAATTAGTTATGTCATAGAAGCACCTCTCCTAGTCAACATAGCTCTAAATGCTTCGATAAAGAGTGTTAAGTATTCAAAAACTGGATGGAGGATAATCAAAAGGCTCATGGCTACATGTTAGCCTTTTTGAATCTAGAACTCCAAACTAAGCATAAAAATGTTTTAAGGGCTTATGATATCCTCCTTAGAATACAAGAGTTGTATAGTGAGAACCTTAGAATAGTTGAGTATAAGATATATGCTTTGCTTTTTAGTATGAGACTAAAAGAAAGATTGTCTTGTGATTATCATGTCAATGATAAACGGTCTAGGTCAATTGGATGTTTATAAGGCGGTCATGTTGGATCACCTCAACGTGAATCTAATTTCATAATCCCTTCTACCTAGTTATAAATCGATTATAAATAATTATAACCTAAACAGAATTAGGCGAACATTCTCTGAGTTGCTAAATCAACTTAACGAGTTCTATAAGCAAGAAAGAAATGGAAAATAAGGTACCTATGTTATTTCTTCTAACAAAAGAAATAATAAGCCTAATAAGCAATTCAACAAAGGCCCAAATAGTACGCCTAAGGAAAGAAACTTCAAGAGCTAGAAGAGAAATTACCCTATCATATCTAGAGAGTCTCAAGAAAGGCGTAATAGTTACTGTCCATTGTTAAAAGTTATTGAAGATGAGTTAAGTATAAACTTAGATAATTATTTTTGGATATTAGATTTAATAACAACTTCTTATATATGTATCTTATTGCAAACACTTCATAATAGTTTCATTTCAGTCAAAGATGAGATCATTTTAAATATGGCAAATAGGGAAGATTTGTAATAAAGGCCATGGGGTCTTACCAATTAGCATTGAATACAAGACACAGTTTGATGGTACATAGAGTTTTATATTTTAAAGATGCTAGTAAAAACATCATTTTCTCTTAACTTTATGTAAACTTAGTTACACTACGAACTTTGATGCAAATGAATGTCTTATTTATTTTGATAAATTTTTAGTTGGCAATGCTAAAAATGCAAATGGTTTGTATGTTTTAGAAATGAATGATAATAACTTGATTAATTCTATAATGACTAAAAGAAGATGACCTAAAACAAGTCCTAAAACTCTATGGCATCATAGATTAGGTCATATAAGAGATAAAAGGATAGACTATCTTAAAGAAAATGGACTTTTAAGTTCACTGGGTTCAAAACCCTATCCAACTTGTGAACATTGTCTTCAAGGAAAATCGACCAAGTCACCCTTTAATAGTGAAGGAGAATAGGTCAAGGAATTGGAACTTATACAAACAAATTGCACGTGGACCTTTTAGTTCCATGGCACGAAAAGGGTTTGAATACTTTATTACGTTACTGATGATCATTTAAGATATGGTTATTTGTATTTGATGAAATGCAAATCTGAATCCTTTAAAAAATTCAAAGAGTTTAAGAATCAAGTAGAAAAGCAAATTAGAAAGAGTATTAAAACTTTGTAATTAGATTGTAAAGGAGAATACCTGAGTATTTAGAAGTCTTTAAAGTTACAAGGAATTATTTCTAGATTGACAGTTCTATATACACCTCATCTCAATGGTTTATCAAAAATGACAAATTGTACCTTATTGCATATGTTGTGACCAATGGTAAATTTTACTAATTTACCAATATAATTTCAATGATATGCCTTGTGCATATTTTTAATAAGGTACTGTCAAAATCAATCCAAAAGGTGCAAGTAGAAGTTTTGTTAGTGTGCCTTAGAAACAATTTGTGTTGTTAGTTTCAAAGGCATTTCTTTTTGTATATATGAATAGGTATATTAAACCTATAATTAAAAAAAAAAAGTATTCTTATGTTCATATATATAAATTGATTCACTTTTATGTTTAATATAGAAAAATATATATGATTTGTCTAAATAACTCTTCTGATAGTCAAATGAAATTATTAAATTTTTCCCTATGTAAGCAATATTATCTGGACAATAATATTGCATAGTAGACATACTAAGTGATTCTGAAAGAGATATTAAAAGTTGACATAGGTTTCAATGATGATGAGAGTTATGTCACTAGATATTAGTATGAATTAACAGATAGTGATTGTTTATCTAAAATAACCTATCTAAATAATGAATCACATAAGATTATTTATTGTCGACAATTTGTCATTTGGTTATATTAATGTATGATTTAATCTTTTGACTTGAGACATCATACTTGGATCCAATTTAGATACGTAAGGTTCATATGTGTATAGGTATAAGGTTATCCATGTCTTGTACAATAAAGCCTACTTGGTTATGCATTATTCATTCATGGGACATGAACAATGGTCAAAACGGGATCCATTAGCTAAACATATAAGATCGAGAGTATCGTTTGACTCTATCCAGATCTGAATTCCTAATTATACATTAGTAAATATCCAAAACTAAATTCTTTGGCTAGAGTATTTGAAAGGTCATACTAGGGTTATTCATGATGATAAGTTTTAGATATAGTGATTGATGATTCTAAGAAAAATCAAATTCAAGATTTTAATAACCTGTGAATTTGAATACAATTAGGATATGACAACAAAAGGATATTACTTATATGAAAAATATAATCAGATATGGATTTGATGAAGCTATTCATTTAACGTGGTTTAAGGGTTATGACATAGTGCTAGATGTTAACTATTGTTAGTGTTTTTGATGACCTTCCAAAATGGTTCAGATTCAACTCATAGCTAACCCATGGTGGTCCGAGATAGTCTTACCAATTACAATAAAGGATTAAAAGAAGATGAGAACGATATTGATTATCTAAAAAGAGGTAGTATCTTCCAAGGATAATAACATATTTTGCAAGTAAATTGTTACATAGAAAATTTTTAAGGTATTTTAAAGGTTAAAATGGTCCAAAGTTAATTAATTAGATTATTTAAACATCTTTAAGTTTGAAGATCAATAATATGGGCTAAAGAATAACCTGTAAGAGTTAACGAATTTAAAGTAAACTTTTAGGAGTCCACAAGTAGACTAATGTAGTTTTCTTGGGCCATTAAATAATTTTGATTATTTAATGGACCAATTAATAAGATGGTTGCCATTATTTTAAAATAAGATTTGAAAGGGGAAGCCATAGAAAATTAGAGATTAGTTTATGCCCTAGCCTATATAAGAAAATCTTAGAACATTTTCAAGGAACTTTTTGAAAAGTTTAAAACACTTTTCTCTCTAAAAGAAAATATTTAGGTTGGTGCGCTATAACCTTATTTTTGTTATGTAATTTTTGTATTTACTTAGGCGTTAATATAATTTGTAAATACATTATGAATATTAGTACAAGATATTTCTATCTTATTAATGTTGATGTAGCTAATTTTAAAAAATATATATGATATGCCTTTTGTATGGTAAATTTGTGACGTTAGAACCAGATTACTAATTTTTCTTTCCATATGTGAATATTGGTGGCAATACTAAAATAGGTATGTCATCCCAATATCACCACGAAACCTTTAGGGCACTGGTAATAGTAAGAGCATTATCGTAGTATATGCGTGAGGTTTACATGTCTGAGGTTTGTTGAAACAACCTACTCCCATACAAAGGTGCATGGTTCAATGATCATGTTCACTAAACTAACCCAATGATCAAGATTCTTTATAGAGTATGTTTCACTATGTCCATGGATCAATCTTTATGATTTTATAAGTGCATATGATCCTTTGGCTTAAGATCTATTAGATTTTTTTATACTAAAAGTGATATTATTTGACATTATTAGATGCACCACTATAACTGAGATGTTATAAAAGTGAGCAAGCTATAGTAGATCGACATAGGATTTGTAAGTCCTAAACACAAGAGGTGTATCTTTATTGAGTATATCTAGAACCACTAAGTCTATGGCCATAATTGAATTGATCGGTATTGTATTCAATATCTCTAGTTTGGATATACATGCATACAAGGCTTTTTTCATATTAACACACATCTATATCTTATCCTCGTGAGACATAGTAACAAAGAGATTGTATTATACATTAACTATCAAGTTGATTAAACTTAAGAGATATACATTGACACTCTATTATTTAGATTGCCATGATACTTTGCTAGATGCTACTCTTGATTTATGTTCAAACCTAACTTGAATTTGGCTATTATTGAGTTAGTAAAGAGCTTTTACATCATAAACGTAAAGAGTTAATAGCTTAAAAGATAAAGGATTGTTTTCTTAGTATATGTATTCAAGTGTTATCATATACAACATATCAATTCAATACAAATGAGGTTGAAAATTTGGGCATTAAATGAAATATTCATTTGACTTAGTACTATTGACAAAAAATCATGTAACATTGTGTATAATCATACATATGAAGTTACTGCATGGGTGGTAAGTCCTTAAATAGTATACCTTGTCATATAATTTATTAATTAATACAAAGGCAACTTATAGAATTCTAATGCTATACATGAATGTGTAACTTGAATACACGAGCGTGCAAGAAGGTAACATGATTGTACATGTTACTGACATGACTATATGTTTATTCCTATAAATAAGAATGCAATTCATTTGTCAATTGTTCATTCATGTACACATTACTTATTATCAAAAAAATTACCATACACTTATAAGTACTTAGTATTCTTACACCTTGCCCAAACAAATACACCTTTATATATATACATTCCAAACTAACATCCAAAAATATATATATCTCATTCAAGTTATTTTGTATGGATACTGCTTACAGTAGGAGTCTATAAATTATTAGGTAAGAAAACTATAAATTTATTAGGTGTAGAATTTTTAAAGGCATATCACAAGTATGCTTTTTGAAATACACCTTATATTTGTTTTAATTTTGTTTTTCATATATTTTGATATAATTGATCCTACTTTAGAGTTCCCTGACTTTGTAATGAGTTTTAAATTCCACTACATGGGCACCCTTCCAATGATCATATTCCAACAATAGTATCAGAGTTATAGTCTTCAAATGTATAAAAAATCGTATCCTTGATGATATTGTTCATACGTATGTTATTGTATTTTCAATATTGATATAACATGTTAAATATGGTTATTACGTAAACATATTAAATTATTAAGTTTTTTGTGATTATATTGGTATATTACAAATACTTGTTTGATTCATATGGTTGCATAGATTAGGTTAAAAAAACATTGAATAAAATGATTATGGCATTTCATACCAATACTGATCATTTTCAACAATGGCTTTGTCAAAATGGGTGATTTTTTTGCCATTTTTATCACTAGAAATCTCAAAAAGTATGTCACGCACAGTTGTGCTTATCTTAAGTGCACAATAGTGTAAAGCACAATCTGCAAGGGTCATACTTGTATATTCATTTTATGTGTCTACATACAGTTGTGCTTATATAAATGCACGATCGTGTTAAGACCAAAAATTTGCTTGTTTGTGATTCATATACGTGTCATGTCCCCACCCATGTAAAGATTTGGAATTTTTTAAAGTTTAAAATTTGTATGGGAACACAACTGTGGATGATAAACATACAGTTATGTGTGGAAATTTTGGACTTGTTATGTTTGTGTGTCTCACCATACATAATCGTAAGTGATATGTTTTGACTTGGTTGACTATCTTGAGGGTAAAAATACAACTTTCACAATATTTAAAGGTTTGTTTGCAATTTTGTATAATTGTAAGGACTGACCTACGTATGTTTTGAAATTTTTGGAAATGTATATTGTAAATTTAAAATAGGACTTATGAGTCATACTTTTCTTATTACTTTTGAATGTAATTTCTCTTTTCACTTCCCTTCCCTCGTATGTAACATAAGGTTTCTAAAGTTACTATATGAAATTTAGAATAGAAGTTATTTGAAATTTTCTTAGAAATATGTAACTAGGAGGCAAAACTTTTTACATTACTTGAAAACTTGAAGGAAAGGAGAAACAACATACTTGGAGCTTAGGATTGAAAACTAAACCTAGATTGTTGGTTCCCTTGGCTTAAAGCCCAACTTTAGTTTGATACTCTTACACCGACACATTTATTTTATGTCTCGTAGTATGTTTAAGGTTTTATTTTTATGAAATATCACCTCACATGCGAACTAAAATTTGATGAGACATAATAATAAAACTTTAAATAAACATTAAGTCATGTAAACCCCTTCAATATAACATTACTAAGACATGTCCCTATTCGTTACAACTTTGTTTGCCAAAGCAAAAGGTATGCTTCTATTATTTAGAAGATTTGTTGATGGATAGAAATGCATTCGACTTAACTAATATAATTCCACTTGTTCACCAAAGCAAAGATAAAATATAATAGAGGATAAGTAAGGGTGTATTTGTTAATATATGGTGATTTATAGTATCTAACCTACCGATATTGAGAATCACAATTGTGGTCATCATGATTTGTTAGGGTAATCCCCAACTTGAAGCTATGGGCTCTTAATGATTGGTTTGATTGACCTACCTATTTGAATCAACTTAACTTATTTACCAAAGCAAATGAAGCCAACTTGATGGGATCTTAGTTTACTAGGAAGTCTCAAGTACAATCATGAAGGTTGTTGACTTAAACAAAATAGTGAGAGCAATTAATAAAAACCTAGTTAAACAAATTATTAATAATCAAATTAATAAACTTTTTTCTGCACATGTAGAACAAATTCACTTCTTTTATTGGTACAAGAACTTAAGAATAGTTCTATATTAGGAATAACGGTTATATGTCCTTAAAAAGGAAACACTTCAATAACTGCTCCCAATGCCACTGATGTAAAAAATGATACTTATAAAAGGTATCTGAAAAACTACATAGAAGTCTAATGCCTAATGTTGGCTTATATAATACTTGACCTACAAGTATAAAACAAAGAAATGGATACAAAATCCATTCCTTATCAATTATAGGAAATGTATGGTACTCAAAAGAGAACTGAACGTTATCAGGTGAGTTTGACCTTATTTAGTTGTAAAATACTAAAGAGTCCTCAAGTTGGCACTTATGTGGCCAAAATGATAGGTTACATTGAAAGACTAGCTAGCTTAGGTTTTATCATGGACAACGAGTTAGCAATAGACCTAGTGTTGAATTCTCTTTCTTTTTCATGGTCGAGTTTCATAATGAAGATTAACCTTGCAAATAAGGAGGTATCTTTAGTTGAATTGTTAGACTTCATTTAGATTGCCAAGCAAGATATGAATAAAAGTAAGAGAAAAGACATGCTTATGGTTACTACCAAAGCTAAAGCCAAAAGAAAAGACATAGCTAAAGCTGAGCCTAAACCCAAGGCCCAATTCTACATTCAGACCTTTATTACGCTTCAATCCATGAGTGGTATGCGAAAATGATGGGTTGTTCATTTTTTTGTAGTAGATCAAGCCACTAGAAGAAATATTGTAAGACCTTTCTTGAAAAAAAGAAGAAGTTGACTGCATCTTCTTTAAATATCTTCTGTATTGACATTAACTTTACTCCTTATTCATCTTAGGCCTTTGACTTAAGATATGATACACATATCACTTTTGATATGCAAGGACAAAAATAGAGTAAATTGCTTAATCGAGGAGAGATAGATCTATGAGTTGGGAATAGTGTAAGGATCATTACTCTAACCGAAGAATCTTATGATTTTTTTTCATACATTTGGATAAATGCGATCCTATTTTGGTATTCCTAGAATCTACAATGAGTTCAAAATTCTATTGCATAGGTACCTTTTTGATGACCGTGGAATTATAATAAAAAAAGCTTTCCATATTCTCGACTTCTCTTCTTTCTTTTAATGGTGCTAAAATGTAAGGTCTTGAAGATTTGAGGCTTAGACACATCATATCTTGTGAAAGAAGGAACAGTAATTAAACTTGATGAATATTATGATATACTATTTCCTTACTCTATGACTTTGCCTACGTGCGTTCCTCTTGCATTATTTCCATCATTTTCTTTTAGATTCTTCACTATATTTCCTTCAAAACATACACAAGCAAGTCTTAGGCAGTTGCACATAAGACACTATGCATGCATACACTTATATATATACATTAATCAAAATTAAATTAATTTTAATTTAGCTAAGTTTCAAATAAAACTTTGTCCCCTTATGTCATGTAGGATTACATCTCTAACCAAAAGATTCAAAAATTGAAAAATCAACCATTAGGCATATCAGTCACACTCATAACCGTGCATCATACCATGCATGAATTTCAATAAAAATCTAAAAGCATGTACTAACATATGCACAATCACATGCATAATTAGGCCTATGGGGAAAACTTTGTTGACACATGGGTGTACATAAAATATGTATGACCATGCACAAGGTCATAAGATAAAACAAACGACCATGGAACCTATGCATTTCATGCATGTATGACCATACATTAAGAAATGCTTTCTTATGCATGATGTGAACTCTAGGTATCTATTATGAAACAACCCTTTGAAAATATCTTGACTACTAACAAACCAATGCTAAAATCACATATCATGGAATGAACATCTATTCCATCCTTACACCAGTTTCTATTACATATGAAAATGTAGAACAACGTGGCTTTATTTCGTATCTACTACTTATAAATACCTGCAATAAAACTTCACTAGTCTTTACACAACAAAAATCCTAGAGATACAAGGGCTTTCCTACCTGTTGAACTCTAATAAACAATATGGCAATAATCTAGATGGTGGTGAATAAGTTATTTCAAAATTCTTTGAAAACTTAAACTTTTTCAACCAAAACCAACCAACCAAATAAAATGATTTATCAATCAAAACAATCAAGAATCACAACCAAGCGAACAAGTAAATAATAAGCAAATATAAACAATACAAAAAAGTAGGGAAGAGAGAAACACTCAACCATTTTGATAGTGGTTCAGAGTTTTTTCATAAGCTTCCTACGTCCACTCCTCCAAGCAACCGCGCTTAAAGCCTTTTTTCACTATCTTCAACATTAACGATATAATATTTTTTCTACAAGGGATTTAGTCATTTTTACACTAGTTTTGATCACAAGAGATTACGCCTTTAACGTAATTTTTTTAGGGATTTCGCCTCAATACTAGTTTTACGGGATTGTGCCTAAGGGTTTATGGAAAGTTACAAGAAAAAGAAATGTCTTTCAATAGGTTGATACACATAAAGCTCTCAAACTCAAATGATTTACAATGATATTATAGTGAAAATGGTAAAGAAAAATTATAGAATAAATGATAGAAGTGTTGGCCTAATTCTTTAACCTTTGAGTCTTCAAATCATCTCCAATTTATAGAGGATAAGAAAAGTTAACCGTTGGAGATTTTTTTGAGTAGACACACAATCGTGTCGCCTTCATGCATGTTCATGCTCTTATTAAAGCCTACATTCCAACTGTCACATATTCTCCGATCGTAAGTGCTTGCATAGGCATATGTTCACACACAGAGTCATGTGTCCTTATAGCTTCAGTGCTTTAGAATTCCATAAGACTATATGGTTTAGGACATGATACTAGCATGATTACTATACGGTTACATTTTTCATTGAGCATGAGTGTGTGAACTTTTTTGCTTAGGCGTATACCTAGTTAATCTTTTAAATACACAAGCACGACTGGGTATACATAAAAGTGTGTCCTAACAACTTGACACATGGTCGTGCACTTGCAACTCACATAGTTATGTGTCCTTGGTTCCTCATAAATGGACGTTTCACATAACTTAACCAAGTTGTATATGTCCTTATGGCAAATACACACGGTCGTGTGTTAGGTAACACTTGCAAAGCTAAACCCCTTTGGCCCTCTCTTGTCACGATCAATTCATATAAGGACTGATTAGATATTTTAATCTAAGTTTTGTATTAATTAAAGCACATAAAGGTCCAACAATCTGTTTTTTTTTTTTATTTGATGAAAAAATAGATGTTAAAATGTTATAAGTCATAATAACATAAATTTTTAAAAAATTTCTAACAAAAGCATAAAAATTTAAATTTATAAAAAAGATTCATTTTAACATACCTAACATGTCTCACCCTTTTTATTATAAATCTAAAAGGTATGTTGAAGGTTTTAATTTAAACACAAAAAGTTTTTTCCCCTTTCTCGAAAACAATTTTTCAAATTATGCACAACAATAAGAATTTCTCCCCTTATCAAAAGTAATTTAACTTTCCTTTTTTGAAACATTTTAAACTCCCCTTTTTTCATTGATACCACTTGTTAAAAAAATTGAGTATGAACACTCCCCTCTCATAATAACATACATTATCAAACAAAAAGTATCCAAGTTCTATTTGTCCCACTTTCGTATAAATATATATAGTAAAACCAATGTTTCATGCAAAAAAATATGATCAATAAAATATATAAGGAATAAAATTTGTAGAAAAATTGAAACTTTTAAAATCTTGAACAATTTTGTAATTTTCATGCCAAGCATGGTCATGTATGTTTGATTTTAAGATATGCACAATCATGTGTCATTCAGGCATGATCTTATAAATGGAGAAGTGGTACATGCATGATTGTGCAACTCATATACACGGTCGTATATGACCCATAAAACCTAAAAATCTACAGAAATATGCAGTTTAAGCCCAAGGGAATTTTCCACAACATTATCAAAACATTCAAAATCGATTTTTCTCTATTTTAAATTATTCAAATCAACTTAAAAACACATTTAAAACATGTTTGACAACAATTTAAGCATAATTAACATGCTTGAATCCTTTTTCAAAAAATATGGGGAAATTTAGAGATATAAACATTTAATGCATAATAGGATTAAAACACTACAAGTTCAACTAACTTTGCATGTTTTGACCATAGGGAACTTACAATATATGAATCTATGTCATTCGATGTCTAAACAATCAAATCTGAAACCATTAACATAAATTCCAAACATGTCATCATTGCAACATATATATATAATATATACACCATGTTTTCATTCAAATTTAACTCAAATCAGTAATCAAGGCAAGTAGTCACATGGTCAGTTCAGTCATCATCACAATAAGGCAATAACATCAACATCATCAATCATGTAACACAAGAGTAAGATTGAGGCACTAACTTGGATTGATGACTTCTCTACATCACTTCTTCATTTCTTGTTTTTGGTGAAGAAGCATAAAGAGACTCATTCCTCATCTTTATTGTTTGAGTCCTTGTCACTTAAGGTCATAAGTGCTCTCTTTTTTTACTTTCTTTTTCATCCAAGGGCATTTTTATTGATAATGCCCTTCCTTCGCACACCCATAGGAAGTAACTACCTTTTCCTTTTTCTTTTTCCTCCTTTTTGGTAGAAACTTGCTAAACCTCTTAGAAAGCATCATTAAGTCTTCTTCATCCATTGAGCTCTTCTCTTTTAGTTGAGTGTACATTGTCTTCACTAGAACTCTCCTCCTTTATGGTGTCCACTTCATTTTGTGAGTCAAGAGACTCTTGATTTATTGGTCAATGCTCAAATTTGTCAAGTCTTTTGATTCTTCAATTATCATTACCTTTATACTCCAAGCTTACCTTAACATATTTTTGACCAACTCAATGGTTCCAAATTTCACAACCAAACCTCTAATGTTATTTACTAAGTTCAAAAACCATTTGTATAGCTTTGTTTTTTCATTTTCCTTTTTTTATTCGAATAACTCGTACTCGTGAAAAAAAAGCTTCACCTTGGAGTGCCTCACTTGACTTGATCCTTCATACATCATTTGGAGGATCGTCTAAGCTTTATGTGCTATTTCAGATGAAGAAATACAATCAAATTTCCTGGCATCTAAAGTATAAAACAACATGTTTAATGCCCTTGAATTTAAACTTATTAATTTTTCATCATTTTTATTGATTCACTTTCTTCTTTAAGTAAATTTGTGTTTGGATTTATGGGAATAAAATCACCTTTATCCATTTGTTTCCAAAGTTTATAATCAATGAATTGAACCAAAAATTTCATAGAAATTTTTCATCAACTATAATTTACAATACTAAATAAGGGTGGCTTAAGAGAACTACCTTTTTCATTAAAAATCAGTTTTGGAAAAAAATTTACTATAAAAGTTTTAAAAATCAATCTTTAAACTCTAAAAATTGTTTGATTTAATAAAACTAGAGCCCAAGCTGTGATACCGATTTTTGAACCCTAATAGAAATTATAGCAATAACCTAGAAGGGGTGAATAGGTTATTTCAAAATTCTTTGAAATAAAATCAACCAACCAAATAAAATGATTTATCAATCAAAACAGTCAAGATTCATAGCCAACCAAACAAGTAAATATTAAGCAAATATAAACAATGTAAAAGAGTAGGGAAGAGAGAAATACTTAGTCGTTTTTATAGTGGTTCAAAGCTTCTCCACAAGCCTCTTACGTCCACTCTTCCAAGCAACCTACTTAAAGCCTTTTTTCACTACCTTCAACCTGAAGATACAATAGTTTTTGTACAAAGAATTTCGCTTTCTTACATTAGTTTTGATTACAATGGATTGTACCCTTAATATAGTTTTTCTTAGGATTTTGCCTCAACACTAGTTTCACGAGATTGTACTTAAGGGCTTGTGAAAAGTTACAAGAAAAAGAAACGCCTTTCAATAGGCTGATATATACAAGGCTCTTAAACTCTCTCAAATGATTTATAATGATATTGTAGTGATAGAAAATGGTGGAGTAGAATTAGACAATAAAAGATAAAAAGTATTCGTCTGATTAACCAGAGTCTTTAAATTATCTCTAATTTATAGAGAATAAGAAGAGTTAGCCATTGGAGATGATTTGAGAGCCATTGTAGAGTTTTCTAGGTAGATGCATGATCGTGTCCCTTTTGTACACAGTTGTGCTTTCATTAAAGCTTGTACTCCAATGGTCATATTTTCTCTTATCGCATGTGCTCACATAGGCGTGTACTCTACACACATAGTCATGTATCCTCATAGCTTCACTGCTTCAAAATTTTAAAAGACTACACAACTTGGTGCATGATATCTGTATGATCACCACATGGTTAGCATTTTTCATTGAGCACAAGCATGTAAACGTTTTTGCATCATTGTATACCTAGTTGATCTTGTAAATACATAAGCAGGGTTGGGCATACACAAGAGTAAGTCTTTAAAACCTGATACACAGTCATATGCTCACAACTCACATAGTTGTGTATCCTTGATTCCTTATATATAAACATTTTATACGGCTTAACCAAGTTATGTGCTACCTTTATGGCATACATATGATCATGTAGGCTAATCATACATGGTCATGCGTCAGGAAAAACCTACAAAACTAAACCCTTTGGTCCTCTCTTATCATGATCAATTCATGTAATATTTTAACCTAATTTTTACATCAATCAAAGCACACAAGGGTCCAACATTGCCTTTTTAGAGTGGCACTTATAGTAATCCATACAAGTATAACATAAGGTAGTAAGCATCAAGAAAAGAGAGAGAGAGAGAAAATAACTTTTTCTATAAATAGTCAAACTTTCTACATTTTGATTTTTATAACATGCATAGTTATGATATCCAAGGTCATAGACATGCATCTAATACTTATGTAACCTATCATGATGACATCAAAATAAATATGTCCATACAACTAGTCGTTAAATTGTCATATGAACGTATGATCATGCATAAAAAAATTATAAGCATGCACAATTAAACTTGTCTAAGATACTATTTCCTCGTAACAATGCACAAGCATTTGTGCTAAGATGTATGATCAAGTTCTATGCCAAAATAAAATTTGGACCTTCAACCTAATCCATTTGGATCTGAAAATCAACCATGACTTTATCAATACTTTCTAGTAGGATTAACAAACATGTTATCTTTAAAGCTCAATTAAGTATTATTATGTATGAACCACAAGCTATTTACTGATTCGATAGTATTTAAAAATAATTAGTACCCCAGATCTAGTGTAATGGGTTTTTACCATATCATGTCTAATATTCATATGCTTCTCTTGATATGACTAAGAGAAGCATGTGAATAGATTTTTGGTCTATCATAGAGTGAGTTGGAGTCATCATACAAGGTTTTATTAGAAAAATATCAATGAAGATCGATAACTTATGGATCCCTTACAAATGATCCAAACCATCCTTACTTACGCAGTGGATGGGTTTGGAAAATTAGGTACGATAGTGGGAAGGTGTTAGACATCCACATCACCTAAGCAAAAACATATTTATAGTTGTCTGGTAGTCAATAAGCATATCATTTATGTTAATCAAGTAATGATACTAAACAAGCATAATTGATAATTATGATGATGACAATAGAAAGCATCCAGACCAAAGCATAATAAAAAACGGCTTCTATGTTAAATAACTATGTGTGGATGTCCAAAGGTTATATATAGATGCATACACTAGTAGATAGATTTATTCTAATTGTACGAGTCCATAGATAGCTACAATGTATCCATATACAAGGGTCAAACACACAAATGCGAGAAAGATACTCACATAATCTTAATAAGTAGAAAACAAACAAAAAGGATAGGATTCCCCTTTAGAAATGTACTTGGATAGTAGACTCATTTGGTACTCATTTCAACGTGTTATAGCTTGTTAAAATTTGAAGGGATTTACCCACTCAGTCTCTTAAGATTCTCTTAATGTGTTTACATGTTTAAATATTTCCCAAATTTTCCTAGAACAGTTTCCCGAAAAAATCCTAAAATATGTCTTTTAGAATTTTGGTAAGGTTTCCTCACAAAATCTCTAAAAATCCCCCATTCCCCGATGATAAATTAGAAAGTTCACCTTCTATATAGAGTTTACGAGCCCTAAAGTAAGGCTTCTATTAGAAATCATCTTTTTAATTTCTCAAAATTATCCTTTAGATAATTCTAATATTTAAAATTGTCACAAAAAAGGACAACCCTAACTGTGGATGGATACTAGATGGGCGTCTATAGTCCTCTAGTATATGTAAAAGACTTGTGCATGACAAGAATATTTATGCACCAAACCAAACCACAAGTGAAAGCTTACTAATTGTGCATCCATAGACTGGTCGGTTAGACCATCCACCTACAACATCAGATGGGCTTTAAATAAGCCTAAACTCGATCCTAAAGCTATTTTAAATGGAAGAATTCTTAATGGCCCTAAAATCTAGGCTCAAGCATACTCATTAAGGTAGATTTGTGATCCATAATCCTTATGCCTTAGCTTATCAATTTCAAAATTTCATATGAAAACTAGTAGACTATTATCATCGAGGAAAACCTAGTTAGGTCAATATAAGGTGTTTATAGTTACCCCTTACTTTGTTTGGTTTTTTTGTTTCATATAGTGAATACAATAAAATGGAATGAATATAAGATACATGAAAAACACAACAACATGTAAAAAAAAAAAAAACACCAAGTACTAAATGAATACAGTAGAGTCCATAAAACAAAAGGTTAGTCCCTTCTAGATCTCTAACACCAAGTTACCTCTTTTAGGCAAATCAATGATAGATTACCCATTTTGAGTGCTCTAACAAATGGGTTTCCTTTTCTGGGTGCATGTATAATATATTACCCAAGGTGAACATATAAATAGATTACCCCTCTTGGGGAAACTGAAAATAGGATGTCACTTTTAGAATAATTTTAAATGGAATGTCTCTTCTAGGTGAACTCAAGATAGGATGGCTTTTATAGGCAAACTAAAATATGATGCCCTTTTGAGTAGACTAAAAAATAGAATATCCTTTCTAGGTGAATTCAAAATTAGATACCACTTTTGGGTGAACTAGAAATAAGATGCTCCTTTAAAGTGAATTAATGAGGTACCCCTTTAGGCAAACTTAAGATAAAATGTCCCTATTGGGTGAACTTGAATAGAATGCCCCTTCTATATGAATTTGAAATGGAATGAACTCAAATAAGATACACCTTTAAAGAGTATTGAAATATGATGCCTTTTCTAGGTGAATTGAAATATGATGCCTCTTTCTAGGTGAACTTAAAACAAAATGCCCCTTTTAGGCGAACTCAAATAAGATACCCTTTTTGGGTGAACTCAAATAGGATGTCTCTTCTAGATGAATTCAAAATATGATGTTATTTTTGGGTAAACTCAAATATAACATTACCTAATAAGGCAAACACACCACAGATGCTCTATACGCCTACTTAACAAAAATTACCCTCCTATGAGGCCTTATCTTCTAGTCCAAGTTATTTTATTATTTTGCTTATGCCTTTGGCTGAATGTTAAATTTCTACCTTTGAAGCTATCTATAGACAAGCTAATGTTATCTAGAATAAAATATGTGTTCGTAAATCCAATAAGTGGTCCGTTTATCATCGATAAATTTTTGCCTTCAACATTTTTATGAGTATCTCTCTTTTACCTTCATGTGTCCTTCTACATAGGATAGGTGTTCATTATCGGGTATATATGTATACTTTTGTCATTTTTCTTTTGAGTTTTATTCGTATTACCTGATATAAAAGGCAACTCTTTTCTTTTTTTTCCTTTCAAACTGAAACCAAACTTTTAAACTTTTCCTTAAATCAAACCTTTTAAGAATCTTGATTCCTTAATCCTAATCAAACTCACAACATTTTAATTTTTAAACCTTTATATGATGTTGCCATTCTTTGTTGAAAAATAATGTTTTTATTCAATTGTTCGAGTAAGAGAAGACATTGAGGCTATTGTTTATCTTTCACCAAAGTTGTATATTTCCTTCAATTGTGTTTTTGAAGTATGTTGCTTTTATACCACTTTATTTATGTTTCATCTATTGTTAGGTTTTGGTTTTCTTCCATAGATGTATATTTTAATTCTCTAGATATATTAACTATTTGTGACTAGAGATAGATTCAAAAATGCATACAATAGACTAGGTTTTTTGTTGATTTAGCTACCTCTATGATCAAAAGTGATTTTCAATTTCTAGACATTGTCTGTGGATGATTTCAAGCCATAGGTAGACTGTGTTTGCATATAGTCCTCTATAGGTTCTTTATACTCCTCTGTGAACCTTAGGTATGCTCTATGAACTATTTTAAACTTGGACAATTAAGGGTAGACTTGCTTGTGTGATCTTATTTACTCATACATGCTTTATACATACTTATATCCCTTTCTTATAGTGGTAGATGGTCTCAACTTTATAGAGTTTTGCCCATTTTCTTGTCTCTAATAACTATAAAATCCTTCCCAATAAATGTTTAAATGACCTAAAAGTATGAAACTCCTCTCATGATTATTTGACTATCTAAAACACTTAAATTCTGATAATATGACCATTTTTTATTATTACAATATGACATAGCGAAGTGGTAAGGTTATAGCTCTTTTCACAATGCATATCAATGATATTCAAGACTTCTTCTAATTTTTAAGGAATAGATTAGCATTATAAGCTTTAGCTTATTATTCTTGGTCATTCCCTCAATCAAGGTTAAATAGGAGACATGTTTTTGTCACATTTAATGCAAAAAGTAGTGGGACTAAACTCATACCTTCCATTTACTAATTGAGAAACTGATTATTAGATTGATTGACTTTATAATGAATGTAGGGGAACTTTGTGTAGGTGATAAGAATGCCTTACAAGTTTCTTTAAGCTTATCAAATAACTGGATCACCAATGAGGATTCTATTTAAGCTTCTCTCAATTTTCTTCTAGATAGTATAAACAAATAGGGAGAGTTCTTATACACTTAGATGAAAGTTATTATAATAGCCCATTTTAGTAAGGGTGAGTTGATCTTGGAACAAGTGGACTAATACACTCAATGCTTTTGATTTTTCATGTTAAAGACTATTTTGTTCTCAAATATGTTGAGTAAAGATAACTTCATGTACTTACAAGCTTTACAAGACTTGGCTAAGGTTTAGGTAATTGATTAAGGGATGTCGTATTGGCTTATGTTTATGTTGGACTTGACTAATTCTGTCAAGGCGACAAACAGAATATTAGATGTGCTCATATTATTGAGGTATGTTTTCTTTCCTTTTTTCTTGATTTCTCTTTGACATTTTTACTATATTATACTAATATACTAATTATACTAATACATAAGCTAAACTTAGCCATCCTTCAATTAATAGCAGACTTCATAGAGGCATCTACATTTTCTTGGATGGCTTGTTAGGCCAATAGATGGCTCACTCAATATACCATGTATAGTTTACCCTCTTAGTAGGTATAGATTGCTAACCTTTCATTTAATTAGGTATATCTATATTTTATCTTTTTTTCTCTTCTTCCTTCTCTTTTTCCTTTTCTCGATTGATATTTAATCTTTTTAGGTGAGGATTAATCCATAAGGGCTTGTCATAAGATGGTCAAAGGCCATGAAGGGCTTATAGGATTATCATAGGTAAAGATTACTATTAATTTGGCTAGATTATCATTCTTTTTACCTTGATGAGTATATTTTGGGCTAGAAAGATGTTTTATATCTTTGGAGGAACCTTTACATACCTTTTACTTCAACAATCACTTGTAAGGCTTTTTAAGGAGATAAGCTACTTCATGGATTGGCTGACACAACTATTAAAAACTTATTTCTCACCAGATTCATTATTGATCAGTTTCATCAATAAGTAGCTCTTCGGGTTAAGCCCCTCATATTTGTCTTGCCTTTATTATTATTATTTTTTTTGTGTTCTTCTTCAATCATGGTTTATCCTAATCTTGTTCATTCAAAAAAAAATTTTCAAAGGCTAAAGCATTGTTGCCAAATTTCCCATGCCAACAACCTAATTATGTGTACAATTGCCTCTTTCTCAACAAGTACCCCCTGTGGCTATTACAACCTTACTTGTCTTTCTGACTTATTCTGTCTAAGCTTTTATGATTCTTTTTATTAGGTTATCTACTTTTTCTTATGGTGATCTACTAGATTGTGATGATCTTACATGTGCTAGTTGAGATGTTCAAAGGTAATTAGAGTTCAAATTACTTATCATTATGTTAAACTATCTTATGGACCTCTCTCTAGTTAGCACTACTCCTATATACATGAAATGTCATAAAATTCACTATTTATGTAATGTATTTATTGAAAATTTTTTTATAGATGTCGATAGAGACCACCATGTTTTTGTAAAAAGCATTGGTAAGTGCCAAAAGAGCTTTATTAAATCTTTCTAATAAGCTCTATAGGTCACAGATAGGTGTATGATGCATGATTTTCTATATATGATGTAAAATTGACTTATTTATTCTTTCCTTAGTCTTAAGTAGCTTAGTTAAATGTGGCTTACATTCGAGCATAGCATGAGTAAAAATAGCAACATAAAAAGCTAAATAAATATGTAGACTCAGAGGCAACTGTTTCCTTCAACAGTGCTGAGTCATAGTTTCTTAGGATTTTCTTTTCCAACTTTCTTTCTTGTATTTTCACAATTTTATGGCATCACTGAGGTGGTTAGGAGTAATGTTGTATTGGTACTCGTTTACACAATCCTATGGATATGATAACCGAGAATATTTCCATATATTACTTGGACCTAAAACAAATACTAAGAAGTCAGAGTTTAAATCTAACACATCAAGTTTTTGGCGTCATTGTTGAGGATTAACTCTTAGACAATATCGATATTTACTACTTTTAATTTTGCTCTAGAGATTTATTTTATTGTTATTTTAGTTTGTGTTTATTTAATTTTACTTTTACGATACTACTTGATCTTGTTTGTCTTACATAATTTTGTCTAGTGCATGACACTCACTAGTAATCCAACAATTGAATACTTTGATTTTGGTGATGAGGTAATAAAGAACAATGTTAGATGATCAATGAGTGACACCCTTAGCCTTAGAGCAAGAAAATCAAGCAATAAATCAATGATCTTTGATCGATTATGCAACTCTTACAGCCAAGGAAACTATTTCAAGCATAAAAAGACCAATAATACAAGCAAATAACTTTAAGATCAAACTCAGTATCACCTAAATGATTCAAACATATATTTAATTCAATGGATTACCTGATGATGATCCATACTTACATATTACCAACTTTCTAGAGATCAGTGATATATTCAAATAAAATAAGGTTATAGATGATGCCATTAAACTAAGACTATTCCCTTTTCACCAAAAGATAAAGTAAAAAGTTGGTTCAACTTATTGTCTATAAAATCAATCACTACTTAGGATGAGATGGCATAACAATTTTTAGCCAAGTTATTCCTTATATCAAAGATTACCAAACTACGCAGTGACATAAAAATTTTCATGCAGTTTCACATGGAGTCACTATATGAAGCATAGGAAATATAGAAAGAATTAGTCCGAAAATACCCATATCACAATCTTTTAATATGGTTTCAAATACAAACTTTGTATAATGATTTAATGCCTGCTAATTGTACTCTAAATGATGTAGCTACATGGGGAATTTTATGAGGAAAACACTTGAACATGTATTCAAGTTGCTTAAAGAAATGACCTCTAATAGTTGTGAATGACAAACTAATAAAGCACTAAGGAGAGTTATGAGAGTACATGAAGTGAAGTCTTTCAACGCCTTGGCTGCTCAAATAGAAGCACTAAACAAGAAAATAGAAAGTGTGGTAATCATGCAAGTAAAAAGTATGGTTTATGATCTACATGAAAGGGGATATGCAAGCTTGGATTGTCCCATTAATGAATACACATGAAAATGCTAATTATGTTGGTTTCTTTTCATAAGCCTCAATAAAACAATCCATACTCTAACATATACAACCATAGGTGGTGAAATCATCCCAACCTTTCATAAGATAATCATAATGCATTAAGACCATCATACCTAGAATTTCAAACTAAAGAGGAGAAGTCAAACTTGGAATAGATGTTAACAAAATTTATGAACAATATTGAAACTAGATTTCAAAATCAAGAAGCTTTTATTAGAACTTTGAAGGTGTAAATAGGGCAATTAGCTAATATTATTTTTAGAAGAGTTTAACGGACCTTACCAAGTGACATTGAAAGGAATCCTAAAGAATAAATAATGACCATCACCTTAATGAGAAAAAAAATTATAAAAGAACCTCAAGTAAACATGAAGGAATCACAATAACAAGAAGAGATTAAAGAGAAGACAATCACAACAATAAGAAGAGATTAAAGAGAAGACACAACCCACCAAGTATAGAAAGGTTGTTATAGATGTACGGGTGCCAAAATGGAAAAGATGTAAAGAAAAAGTGAAGGCAATATAATTAAAAAGTAGGAAGGAAATCGAGGGTCAAGAAAAAGAAAAAACACCAGAAAAGCAACCAAATAAGCCAATTGCAACAAAACCTATTGAAATCTAGTCTCTTTTTCCTCTTATAAATAAAAAGAGGTAGCTAGAGCAACATTTTGCTAAATTTTAGATATCTTTAAAAAGCTACACATTAATGTACCTTTTGCAACTGTATTACTTTAGATGTCTAGTTATGCCATGTTTTTAAAAGAAATCCTATCTAATAAGAGGAAGCTAGAGGAGTATGAAACGATTAAGCTTATAACGAAGTGTTAAACCATATTATTAATAAAGTACTTCCAAAGCTTCAAGATCTAAGGATTTTTCCATTCCTTGCACAATAAGCTCAATTTTATTTTCTAATGTTTTATGTGACTTAGGTGTTAGCATTAACTTGATACCCTTGTTTATTTTCAGGAAATTAGAACTTGGAGAGCCAAAACCCACTATGTTATCCTTATAATTGGTAGATAGATTGATTAAATACCCAAGAGATATTATGGAAGATATACTGGGAAAGGTTGATAAATTATATTTCCTATGGATGTCCTTATGTTAGAAATAAAAGAAGATATCAAAATGCCATTAATATTTGAAAGATCGTTCTTAACCACTGAAGGGGCACTAATTAATGTAAAAGAAAAGGACATTAATATTAAAAGTTGATGGACCTTTAAAATGTATGAAGCCACAAATCCCTTTAGTGAAAAAGAGACATGTCATAGAGTGTAAAAGATCAAGGAAGTAACAGATCTTAGGAATAAGAATGCTAAAATTGATAAAGACAAACCTACAAAATGGTGAGACTTACAACCTACAAAGAACAAACGTGAAGTTAGGCAAAAAGAATTCTTCTCTAACACCTAACATTAATTCGTCCCTCAAAACCTAAGAGTTTAAGGAACTAGTCCATTAATTGTCACTAAAGCTTATCCTAAAAGAGCTATAAAGGTAAATCAAAAAGACAAAGGCACATATACAATCAAGGGGAAACGGTTGAAATATTATAAAGACAATAGATGGAAAAAAGGGAAAGTTTCCATCCCATTAAATGATCTAACTTAAAAAGACCAAAATCAAGTCAAGCGAAAGATTATAAATAAGCACTTATGGTGAGGCAACCCAAGTTGTACCCTTTATATTTTTTTGTTTCCTATTTTTCTTATGTTTAATTTTTTTGTTTATCAAGTTGATGTAATCTAACAATATTTTTTCAGGTTGTTTTGTTATTAGCATTGGCTATGAAGAAATTTTTTAGTTTCAAATCCTAATGCAAGAGCAAGCAAGAACACCTTGTATAAAATAATGGAAGTAGTTTTAACTTTTTACTTTTATCATTTGCCATTGAGGACAATGTCAATGTTAAATTGGGGGTAAGGAAAAGTTAAAACTAGAATTGTATGAATGACAACATCAATGACAAATTTTTAAAATTTTTTTATGATTTTTTTTTTATTTTAGAGTGTGTTTATGTTAAGTTAGCTCGTATATCTATAATTATACTTAACTATGATGAATGATTAGTATATGATGAGTTAGCTTTATTTGATTTAGAAGTATTTTAGGTATGTATGGTTGAAGACTTAACTTAAGGAGTTATTTTTGTGTTGTGTTTATGTATACAAGTGACAAATTTAAAAAAACCCTTAGATAGACTTGACGATTGTCTAAATTATGGTTGAAAATGTATATTGATTAAATCCCTAGATAGAATGAGTATATAGATGAAGAAAATATGAATGGCATGAATTAAAATTTCAACTACTCTAATATCTTACTTGCTAAGTAGGTTAGAGTTGGCATGTCCACCATGAGTGTCCTTTGAGCAGAAAACAACTAAATATAAGATATGCAAAGCACCTTAGGTTTGTGACTAGTTGAGTAACCAGGTAGTGGTATTACAAGTATCAATTATTTGCATAAAAAGACTGGTCCACAACCTAAGGAAACCAAACGAAGCCTTCAAAAAATTATATGTAAAAGAAAAGAACAACAAAGAAAATTATTATTAAGCATATACATATCAAGTATAAAAGTCATGACAACTAGGGTTGAGGCATTGCCATTAATATATATCAAGGGAAGACAATTGAATAGTTTGTCTGAAATAACCTATTTATAAAATTGGTTATTAGTCACTTATAAATGTGGTTGCATGCATAGATATATTTTGAAAGTTTGGTTGATGGTTTGTGAATGAGATGGATGTGAGAGTTGAAAAAGTAATGGTGTGTTATTTTGAAATACTTTTAAAGAGGATAAGTTTGGTTAGTTATGTACTGATTATTTGTTGTAGTTCATGAGATATTTATACGAGTTAACTATTGTGTTATTGTAACATCATATGTATATGCTATATATTTTTTTGGGGATTAGGTAAATGATGTTTGTGGATAGCATCATTGGAAACCATGACAGTTTAAAAGTTTAAACGCTTGTTACATACATTAAATGCAACCATGACAATCTACAAAAGCGATTTAGATAATCAATAAGTATGTTAGTTTAATTTTACTTTTGTTTAGTTTTTGTTCTTCCTTTGTTCTAATAAGTCACTTATATTGCTAAGGACTAGTAAAAAACTAACTAGGGGTTATGATAAGTGTCAATTGTATATATAAATCTATGGTCAATTTATAAAGTTTTAGAGGGTGATTTGACAATTTTACTTTTATTATATATATATTTCAAGATCACAAGTTTTCATATTTGGTTTTGTAAGAAATGTTAGTTTTAATATGAATTCAATGGAAATCAAAGTAAAAAGACACTTGTAAAGGAATAGCTGGTGGTTCAAATTCAGTTTGAGTAAAAAAGAGTGATCAAAGCACAAAAGAAGAAAGAGAGTATTGAGTGTCATAGTAAGAAAATAAGGATTTTAACTAAGTTTGAGCATTATAATGAAAAAATAGTCTACAGTAAAGTTATAATGAATATTTCAAGCTTTTCAAAAAGTTATTATAGGGAAAAATCTAAGTTCGTTTGGGACTTCAACCATTATTGCAAATTTAGATCTTCTTGGTGAAATTCTTTCTCTGACCACTAAGGACTAAAATGGCCGAAAATTCAGATTTTAAAGTTCAAATTGGGTAATTTAAAAGCCAAATGAAACCAGACATATAGGGCCACAACTTTGATAGGGACCCAAAATTTGGATTCCAAAAGCTACATGTCACTACGTAGCATCGTAACTCTAAAGACAGGAAAATTCCAAGGGTTTCACGCTACAACCTAGTGCCATAACGTTGAAACATGTGAAAATCTAGCACAATAGGCAAAAACTTGGTGTCGCAATGTAACACCATTGCATGGTGTGATTCAGAAGGTTTTTATATATTTTTTTAAGAACTTTAGCCCTAACCTTAGACTATATATATTAAGTGCATACTTACTTGAGAAGATGAGCTGCTTTAAACATTGAATGAGAGTTTTAACAAAATTTTAAGAGTTTACTGATTTTTTTTTCAAAGACTCAAGTGATTAAACAATAAGGATTGTAATTTTAAGAAAGATTTAAGGAGATTTCAATAAAGATTCAATGATTCTATAAGGTTTTCCTTTAGCTTGATTATGCTTTTCTTGAATTTGAGTGTTTTTTCTTGTTTGATGATACACTAAATCTTTTTTTGCTAAGAAAAGGATTAGCTAATTCATGGATATGTAGTGTTCCTTGATTTTGTTTAAAAAGTATGTTATCTCATGATGAGTTTGTGTTTTGAACTTAATACCTATTAAAAACTTGATCAAGTTTTAATAGGATTTTTATTATGTAATTAAGACCAAGTGGTGATATTGCATTAAAGCTATGAGAATACAAACCGTGAATCAATTGAATATAGAAATATATGAATTGATACATGTAATAGTCATAGGCACTATAAGCTTGTGTTGAAAGCTAGTAGATTCCATAGAACGTTAATGTGTATTCATTTAATTAAACTTATATAGAGATATCTAGGCTATTAGATTGTGAAATAAGATTGTTATTATTTGAGAAAGAATATTAATTAAATTAGAGAGTTTCGTTGTCACATAAATAACACAACATCTTCAGTCATTAGAAGAGTCTACCTTGAAATGGATTAGTAGACTCGAATTCTCAGTATCCTTTCGTATATTAGTTATCCAGTTGAATTCCTTAGGCTCAGTTATTCATTGCTTTGTTCTCATTTTTATTTTAGTTTTTTATTTACTTCCAATTTAAATTTGCTAGTTTAGATAAAATTAGGGGTAGTGCAATTTTGGTACTCGTTTATGTAATCTCGTTGATATAACAACTTAGATATTTTCATATATTACTTAGACCTAGTACACTTGCTAAAAAGTTAGAGTTTAAATCTAACACATCATGAAGCAAGCCAATCCGATGAAAAAATGGCAAAGACAAGTGCTTATGCCATGGAACCAAACCAAGAGAAAATTCCATATTATAGTATGACACCACTGAAACCTAGTATCGCAGCATAGACATATACAATAGTTGGACGCTAACTTCATGGCGTCGCAACTAGAAAAAATGGCCAATTTCAATCTCACAAGAGCAGAGAGGAAAATTAAGGAAGTCTTTTCCTATTAGGATATAAAAAAAAGAAAAACATAAAAGGAGTTATGTTTTTTGACTTTTTTTTTTGCAATTTTGGAGTTAAAGAGAGTTCTAGCAAAATAATTGAAGTAAAGACTTAAAAATAATCAATTTGAGTGAATGTTTTGAAGATTCAAGATTATGATTCAAATTAGATCAAGAAGCACATAAGATTTTAAGGCAATATTCATTTTAGAATCTTAAATTTTGTAATACAAACTAGAATGACGTTTTTAAGTCTTTGTGTGTTCCATCTTGTGACTATGATTGAAACTTTCATTACTAAGGTGAGGATGTACTTTGCTTGTAAACTCAATTTTTGATAATAAAGTACGTAATTTGAATTTCCATACATTGAGTAATTATAATTAGGCCAAACGATAAAATCTTACCCAAGGCTTCCTTAAATGACAAAGACCCACCCATAAAATTTTAAAAAGCCAAGTATCCATTATTTTCCTATGAAAAAACCAAAATACCCTCCATAGAAATAAATAGTATTAATATAAAAATAAAATTTAATGTAAATAATATTAAAATAAAATTAATAAAAATATATAAAATAAAATAAAATTTTAAAAAATCAACCATTGCCATCGATAGCTTCGTCAATGTTAATGGTTGCCATTAACATAACCAGATGGTTAGAAACAATCACCTAATTCAACTAGTTGCCAAATATGGCTACCGAATATGTGGGCACTAAAAATCTGGCAAAAATGGCCACCGTAAAAGGTTAGAAATGGTTGGCATGCTTGACACCAATTATTTTCGACCATTTTAGATAATGAAGGTAGCTATATCTAGCTACCTCTACCAAATTTTTAGCAATCAAATTTGGTCGTCTCTGCCATCGGGGTGGTCAAATTTGACCACCAATAGAACTAGATAACCGTTTTTAGCCACCTGGTTATGTTAACAGTGGCTACCACCGTCAACGAAGGTAGCTGCTTTTTTAAAATTTTATTTTATTTTTATTTTTTATTAAGTTTTTAATTTTTTATTATTATTTTAATATTATTTTATACTTTAATTCTTTTTACAAATTTTTTTTTATTTTTATTCAAATAGAAAAAATATCCCTCTGACTTTGGTCAACGGTTGGATAATTGGCTTTTTAAAACTTTATAGATGACACTTTGTCATTTAAGGAAACCTTGGGTGGGAATATGTCATTTGGCCTTATAATTATGCTTAATGCTTTTAAGTGATTGGCCACCATATAACTGATCTTAAGATTTATATGAGACTGATAAGTGATTATGAATCCTAATATATCATAATTGTCATAGGCTTAGCAAAAATAAACTAGAGATAGTTACACAGGTTATGTGATCTTGATGAATTCTTAAGTATTAATGCATTCTTAGCTATTGATGTGTACTCTAAGAAAGGGTAGTTGACGATAAGGATAGGTTAATATCAGGTGAGAGCTTTTATTAATATAATAGCAAACTGAATTATCAATGAAAGAAATCTCAAATAAATTACTAACCATCAATGATCGAATGAACAAGTAGATGAACCCTCAGCCTTAGAGTCTTAGATCTTACATTAATCTTTCATAGTTGCCGATTTTGATTTCTTTCATTTAGTTTGTTGTTTCAATTAGTCAATCAGTAAGTGTCATTCACTAGCATAGTTCAAATTGCATAGAAATTAAGATGTCTAGGAATTAATATGGTCTTCGTAGGAATACCAACTCAAACTTAGTCGTATTATACTTAATCAAACTAGTAAACTTGCAAGAGTAAAGGTTTAGTTCATAAATAATTTATTGTTAATTTGAACAACAATTTTATTTGGAAAAATATTTGATTTTCTTTCTTGTTAAGTTTGACTTTAGAGTTTTTCTATCACACTTTCACTTTCTGTCTTATATTATGATTCATAAGTTAGTTTATAAATAGACTATCCAATTTAGAAGAGCTTTCTTTTGATCATGAGATCAAAAAAGACCTTGAAAAGTAACCTAAGAGAGCAATGATACTTAGAGAAAGGAAAAGAGAGCAACATGGCCAGCAACAATCAAGGAAATATGGTGAACATAGCTTTGTAGGAGTACATGGTTCCAACGGTAAAAAAGTGTGAATCAAGCATCACAAGACCAACTATTCAAGCTAAGAACTTTGAAATCAAACCAACATTCATTTAGATTATACAAAACTTAATATAATTTGAAGAAGAAGCTATTAAGGATCTGAATTTATACATTCAAAACTTCTTAGAAATTTGTGAAATATTTAAATACAAAATTGTGGATGATGTTATTTGACTACAACTGTTTCCCTTCTCCTTAAAAGACAAAGCTAAAGCAATTATTGTTATCACTGCCAGCTAGAATGATTACAACATGGAAAGATCTTGCCAAAAAGTTCTTGGCAGAATACTTTACATTGTTTAAGTCAACAAAAATTAGAAGTGATATCACTTCATTCATGCAAAGACCTTTAAAGACATTGCATTAGGCATGTGATAGACATAAGGAGTTATTGAGGCAATGCCCACATCATGGCATCCTTATGTGGCTACAAGTTTAAACTTCTTGCAATTGGATAATAGCAATGATTCAGATATTAACTTATACCATTGTTAAGGTATCTATTATAATAAAACACCTAAAGATGCATACGAACTACTAGAATTCATGGAAAGTAATAACTACAAAAGAGTTATTGATCAAAATAGATGAGCAATAGAAATACATGATATACACGTTTTCATAACCCTATTAATGAAAGTAGATATATTATAGTAACAATTTATAGGAGGTATGAACATCAATACAATAAATTATCCTATGTTAACTTATAATTTTTATGCAAGAAGACATGTAAATGCTAACTATCAAATTGGAAACAAATTCGCCACATTAAGCATTAAACCAGTCAACTATGTAGAGAACCAATAAAGGGTAAACTTTTAGAATAATACTTACTCCAACACTTATAACTTAGGTCGGAGGAAACACTCTAATTTAACTTAGAATCATCAAGAAGGTTAGAGAGCCCATATGCAAATTCAATAACAACCATAGAAGAAATATAATATAGAGGTCACGTTACAAAAACTTGTACAATAATAATTAAATTTTATGGAGAAAACCAAGCACCTTGTGAAAGAAACAAAAGCAACACTTAAAAGTCATAAAGATATAATTAAGAATCTGGAGACTCATATGGGATAGTTGGCATAAAAGATAGTTGAGTAACCTAACAGGACTTTACTAAGCAATATAGTCATTAATCTAAAAGAACAAGTGATGGCAATTACTTTAAGGAGTTGGATTGTAACATCCCAGATCGGGGTCAAATTGAGATTTTTGTGAATTTTAGGGTTGTGTGTATGTTTTGGGGTGAAATAGAGGTTTTTAGAGAAAGCTACCAGATCAGAGATGTGTCTGAAAATGATGAGTATGTATTTTGGACAGCCTGAGAGAGGCAGTGACAGAGATAGAGGTAAGAGGCCTATGCAGCAGAGAAAATCTGGAAAGAGTACTCAGCGTCAGAGGACTGGAGGTCAGCCACCAGTGTGCCCTAGATGTGGTAGGAGGCACGGTGGAGAGTGCCTAATTGGTCAGCCAGTATGCTTCAGATGTCAGCAACCGGGGCATAAGATATCTGAGTGTCCAACAAGAGGTGGATCTGGTGGAGCAGGAGGAGTAGGTTCCAGTAGACCTGGTTCTGGCAGAGACAGAGGAGGCTTCTTCAGAGGCGGAGGTGGTTCAGCTGGAGGGGCTGATCGTCGTCGCAGTGGCAGAACTAGCGCACCAGAAGGAGGTGTAGGGACTTCTGGTGGAGGTGGAGGTCGAGTCAGAGTGTATGCCATGGGGCAAGAGTAGGCAGAGGCGACTCCACATGCAGTTACTGGTCAGTTGTTCTTCTTTGACATTCCCTTGTTTGTTTTGATTGACTGTGGTGCCACCCATAGTTTCATCTCTAGAGGGGTAGTTGAGAGATTAAAGTTGACCCCTAGAGCGGCTGAGAGTGTTGTGTGCATAGAGATGTCTGATGGGGGTGTGATGTATAGTGACCAGTTATTGTTTGATCAAGAGATAGTGATCATGGGTAGATCTTTGATGATAGATCTGATCATGTTGGAGTTGAGTGATTTTGACATGATCTTAGGCTTGGATTTCTTGGAGAGGTACGGGGCGGAGATCGATTGCCAAAGGAAAAAGGTTAGGCTTCACTTAGGCCCTGATCAGTTTGTCTTTGGAGAGGGTAGAGTGGAGACCATGTTGATCTCGTGCGTTCAGGCCAGGAGGATGCTAAGTAAGGGTTGCATTAGCTACTTAGCTAATGTCGTGTGCAGAGATGTGAGTGGGCCCAGTGTCGAACAGGTGGCGGTTGTCTGTGAGTTTCCTGATATGTTTTCAGATGAGTTACCGGGGTTACCGCCAGAGAGAGAGCTTGAGTTCAGTATTGAGTTACTCTTAGGGACAGCTCTAATTTCGAAAGCTCCATATAGAATGGCTCCAGTAGAACTTCAGGAATTGAAGAAACAGTTACAAGAATTGATAGAGAAGAGATTCATCAACCGAGTTGTTCGCCATGGGGTGCTTCCATTCTCTTTGTTAAGAAAAAGGATGGTTCCATGCGTATGTGTATCGATTATAGAGAACTGAATAAGGCCACAGTGAAAAACAAGTATCCGTTACCGAGGATTGATGATTTGTTTGACCAGCTCAGTGGGGCATCAGTCTTTTCGAAGATTGATCTGAGGTCAGGATACCACCAGGTCAGAGTTGCTAACAGAGATGTGCCGAAAACTGCCTTCAGGACTAGATATGGACATTATGAGTTTGTAGTAATGCCATTTGGGTTGACGAATGCTCCAACGGTGTTCATGGATTTGATGAACTGAGTATTCCATGATTGTCTCGATAGATTCGTTGTTGTGTTTATCGATGACATTCTGGTTTATTTGAGGAGTGTAGAGGAGCATGTGGATCATCTTAGGTATGTGTTACAGAGACTGAGAGATAGACAGTTGTATGCCAAATTCAGTAAGTGTGAATTTTGGCTGGATAATGTGGTATTCCTAGGACATGTGATATCAGCTGAGGGTTTGTCAGTTGATCCAGCTAAGGTAGAGGTTATTTTGAGTTGGCCGAGGCTGAGTACAGTTAAAGAGGTTCGCAGTTTCTTGGGTTTGGCAGGCTACTACAGGTGGTTCATTCAGGGGTTTTCCAGCTTGGCAAGACCTTTGACAGCTTTGACCAGGAAAGAGAATCTGTTTGTATGGTCAGATCAGTGTGAGGCGAGATTCCAAGAGTTGAAGTAGAGATTGACTAGTGCGCCAGTGTTGGCTTTGCCTCAGGAGGGCCTAGATTATGAGTTTTTCACGGATGCTTCTGTAGGACCCGCCGCCCCGAGTACCCCTGCTGCTGAATAAACTGTCTCTTTTATTAACTAAACTGAAAATCGGGCACCCGAGACGGGAATCCTATGGAAAAGAAATACTACTCCTGTCTGCTATACATGATAAGCGGAAGCTGAAACTGAAATAAAATATACAATGAGCCCATCTGGTTTTTCATATATATGTATATTGTTTCTGTACAACATTCTTTACATCTGAAAATGTAAAACATACATACAAGACCTCACAGGTCCAAAACTGAAAAGAAATACATCAACAAGTGTGTGTGGGGTCCCCTCTCGCCAGCCTCAGTCCACCCGCTCCTCGCCAGCAGCAAAACCTGAAAAGGAAGGAAGAAGGAAAGGGATGAGTGATGAAAATCACTCAGTAAGCATTTCCTACTCCCCTGGACCCAAGCAAGCACAAACAAGGGCACACATACCTGATCGGCCCTAAACATACATCTACACGCTTGCTGGTGCTGATTCTGATTGCTGTACTGCTGATTCTCATTATTAATTCGTTATTGAAATGAATGACATGTCATGATACTGGAATCTGGGTATTTACTGATGATGCATGCATCTGGAAAACTATATGTACCCGAAGGTACCTACTGTGCTGATCAGGCTGATGAACACAGGGATTCGGCATCCTGGCCAAGTGGGCTAAATATTCTAGCTACTGGCTAGAAAACTGAAACTAAAACTGATCTGCTGAACAGACTGACTGGTGTCAGAATGCTGGGTCCCACAGATGCCCCCTCGAGTTCACCCCAGACTGAAACTCATACATTGAGTTCTGATTGCTGATATCTACTGAATTCGGATCCCTGGACCCTCATTCAGGCTACATGCTGTGCTATGCATGCTTATGCATCTGTTATTAACTGAAATCTGGATTATCTGATGATTATTAGGCCTTGGATGGATTACCAAACCTTTAACAATTCATTTCTGTCTTTTTCTAGAAAATCTGGAAGGCACACGACCGTGCAAGGAAGGCACACGGTCGTGCACGCAGCACACACGGCTGTGCTGGGCAAGGGCATACGGGCGTGTGCCCCAGCACACGGGACCGTGTGCTGGCCGTGCGTCTGGGCGTGTGTGCTTCTGGAATTTCGGACCATTCCAGCAAATAAAGGACACACGACCGTGTCCCTCAGAACACACGGTCGTGTCCTCAGCTTTTCAGACCGTGTGCACTTCGTGCACACGGCCGTGCCTTCGCAAAGACAAGGGCACACGGGTATGCTCCTGCGGACACACGGTCGTGCGCTTTGTCTTACTCAGACATGGCACGTCTGAATTCGCTGGAAACCACCCAATTTCTCAACCAATCTGCAATTAATCAAACATACACATCCAAGGCACTTCAATAAACACATATACATCATCAATTTCATCTGTCATCCCAAACTACGAATTCCACCATGGCAAATGCAAGCTTTCTCTCACAACACCCACCCACAAACAAGCAACATGTTATTGGGTGAAAAATAAGCATATCAAGCATCATATTCATCACATATAATCAGTCAAGATATTGGAAATGCACACATACATCTCCAATATCATCCGATAATCATCAAACAAGCTGGGGAATACGCTGAAGAAGTAAGAAACACTTACCTCTTGACATGGCTGCTAGAAGACTATCTCTCAAGCTGATCTCTCTGGTCTCTAGCTGGAAAGGGAGCCGCGGGAAGCTGAATCTCACGTCTAGGGCTGGGAGCTGCTGAAAGAAGAAGAGAAAACTCGGCTGAAACGGTGAGAAAAATGCAATAACTCTCATCTCTCTCTCTTTTCTACCCACCTGCACGGGCGTGCAGGGAAAAGTGCATGGGAGTGCACCAGGGAAAATGAAGGAAATTCATTTCCCGCGCTTCGCATGATTAAAACCTCCCTAAAGGCATCATACGAAGGCCACACAGCTCAGGAAAACTACTATCTCACCCCTAAACTCTTCTAAGCCCCCAATCTATCACTGAATTCTAGTTCTAACCCCAAAACTCTACCCCTAAGGGCTTTCTAAAATCTGGGATGCTACAGCTTCGCACCAGGGGATAGGTGCAGTGTTGATGCAAGCAGGTAGGGTGATTGCCTATGCTTCCAGGCAATTGAAGGATCATGAGATGAGATACCCTACGCATGATTTGGAGCTTGCAACAGTGGTTTTTGTTCTCAAGATTTGGAGGCATTACCTTTATGGGGTTAGATGCTGTATTTTCTCATATCACAAGAGTCTGAAGTACTTCTTCACCCAGAAAGAGTTGAATATGAGGCAGCGACGGTGGTTGGAATTAGTCAAGGACTACGGCTGTGAGATCAGATACCACCCGGGCAGAGCAAATATAGTTGCAGATGTCCTGAGTAGGAGAGTTGCCTTGTCCAGTTTCTCTGTTCAGAGTGAGCTTCAGAGTGAGGTTATCAGAGAACAGATAGAGATTGTTTCAGTTGGGTTTTCGAGGCTTCAGATTGTGTGTACTTTGTCAGATGAGATCAGAGAGGCACAGAGGTCAGATCAGTGGATACAAATAATGGTACAGAGGGTATTAGAGGGCATAATGCCAGATTTTGAGATCAGAGACGAGATTCTGAGATTCAGGGGCCGAGTGTGTGTTCTGACAGACTCAGATTTGAGGTAGAGAATCTTGTCAGAAGCCCACAGTTTAGCGTATTCAGCTCATCCAGGCAGTACCAAGATGTACCAAGATCTGAAGAGAAACTTTTGGTGGTCAGGCATGAAGCGAGATATAGTAGATTTCGTGGCCAGATGTTTAGTGTGTCAGCAGTTCAAGGCTGAGCATCAGAGACCATCAGGGTTATTGCAGCCTTTGAGTGTGCCTGAGTAGAAATGGGAGAGTATTTCTATGGATTTCATCTCAGGTCTTCCCAGAGTCAGAGAGAGGTATATTGGTATTTGGGTCATAGTGGACAGACTGAGTAAATCTTCTCACTTCCTACCAGTCAGAGATGGCATGTCAACTGATCAGTTGGGTCGGTTGTATGTCAGGGAGATTGTTAGACTACATGGAGTTCCCAAAGTGATTGTGTCAGATCGAGACTCCAGATTCTTGTCAGCTTTCTAGAGAAGTTTGCAGAGGACACTTAGGACTCGTCTGCACTTCAGTTCGGTGTATTATCCTCAGTCGGATGGTCAGACGGAGAGGGTGAATCAGATTCTGGAAGATATGCTCAGAGCGTGTTGTTTAGACTTCTAGACTAGTTGGGTTGATTTGTTACCATTGATGGAGTTCACGTATAATAATAGTTACCAGTCAACTATTCAGATGGCTCTATTTGAGGCATTGTATGGCAGAAAGTACAGATCTCCCTTGTATTGGGATGAGATTGGAGAGAGAGACTCCGTATCAGTAGCAGTGGGTCCAGAGATGACTCGGCAGATGATCGAGCAGATCAGGGTAATCAGGCAAAGAATGAAACAGGCCCAGGATCGCCAAAAGAGTTATGCAGATGTGAGACGTAAGGAGTTAGAGTTTGAAGTTAGGGACTACGTGTTCCTAAAGGTTGCTCCTTACCGTCATGTTCTAAGATTTGGCAAGAAGAGCAAGTTGGCCCAAAGGTTCATTGGACCTTATGAGATCCTGGAGAGAGTTGGCCCAGTTGCTTATAAATTAGCTTTGCCGGCCAGTATGGACAGATTCCATGATGTTTTTCATGTATCTCAGCTGAGGAAGTACATCAGAGATCCTTCTCATGTTTTAGAGCTTCCAGAGTTGGAATTGGCAGAAGATCTGAGTTATCAGGAGATATCAGTTCAGATAATAAATAGAAGAGTTAAAGTGCTGAGAAATAAAGAGATTCCTTTGGTCAGAGTTCTGTAGAGGAATCAGAGTGTTGAAGAGTCCACGTGGGAAGTGGAATCTTAGATCAGAGATCGGTATCCCGAGCTTTTCAGGTAATTTCGAGGACGAAATTCTTATAAGAGGGAGAGATTGTAACATCCTAGATCGGGGTCAGATTGAGATTTTTATGAATTCTAGGGTTGTGTGTATGTTTTGGGGTAAAATAGAGGCTTTTAGAGAGTTTTGTGGCTTGTGCATGGATCCGTTTGGGAGGATTTGCATGCAAGCGCGGGAAAATGGCATTTTTGTAATTTTTCTGGGATGCACGACCGTACGTGGTAGATGCACGCCCTTGCATGCGCATTTTTCCAGCCACCTTGGTTTTAAGTCGCGCTTATCCATTTCTAAACTCATTTTCACCCAAAGTTTGGCTTTGATTTTCAAAGGATCTCAACCCTAAGAGTGGAGAGCAGCTTCCAGGACCTTCCAATCCAGCTTGATCTTGTGTTCTTCTTGAGAGAGAAAGCATGTCAAGAGGTAGGTGCTTCCTTCCTCTTTCCCTTGCGTTTTCAGTATGTTTAATGCTTGTTTGAGGCATGAGATTTGTTTCCAGCATGCTTGTGATGTTCTCATTGTGTGCTGATGATGATTTGAGATGATTACGATGATGATTGATGCATATGTTTATGCTTATGTGTGAGAATATATGTTTATATATGTTTATGCCATGGATTGGATGATGTGCTTGAGATTTGAAGTTGCTGGAAGTGTTATTATGCTTATTGGAAGTGTCTTGCATGTGGATTATGTTTAATTTGCTTTTGGTATGCGATTTTGGTCGGAATCGAGTTGATTCCAGGCAGTCATGGAGGTGCAGAGCAGGAAGCACACCCGTGCATGCTG
The DNA here is from genome assembly GCA_026122585.1 of Anacardium occidentale. NCBI lineage: Eukaryota > Viridiplantae > Streptophyta > Magnoliopsida > Sapindales > Anacardiaceae > Anacardium > Anacardium occidentale. Next base: position 65,355 of record JAJEJH010000534.1, read on the forward strand.
CGTTATCTGCATGGTCACGACCGTGTTTACGTGTCCTTGCATGATCTAATTTGAAGGGTCACGACCATGCATAGTTCATGCACGCCCGTGCACCAAGAGAAATTGAGAATATTGCTTGAAATTCTAGAACCTTGCATGACCAAGAGCACGACATGGTCACGGTCCCGTGCAAGCTTATGCACGCCCGTGCACAAGACACGCACGCCCGTGCGTTAGGCGAAAATCAGAAAAATAAGCTTTAAATGAGAAATATGCACAGTAAACCCTATCCAATGGATAGTAAACAATAAAATGAGCTCAAATAAGAATACATGATGCATCATACATTCAGCATAGCATGGCATGCCATACAGTGTTTTCAGAAATGGATCCAAGGATCTGAATTCATGTTTTCAGTTGAAAAACATAGATTCCAAGGGTGAATACGAGGGGGCACTTGTGAGTTTCAGCACCCGTGACACCAGGAGTTATATACTCATTAGTAGCCTTATGTATTGGCATGTACCGGGTAGCTCAGCTAGCAGTTTAGGTTTATTGGTCCCAGGATCAGATGAGGTATAGCGCGAGGCGCTCAGTTTAGATCAGTTTCCAAGCCCAGGCCTGATGGCATCACGTGGGCCATACAGTTTGTGGCACGTGTTTGTAGAGGAAACTCATATGGCCAAGGTGCCGAATCCCTGTATTCATCAGTCTACATAGCACAGTTTTCAGCATATCATGTACCCCAGGGTACACAGTTTTCAGTACAGCTTTCAGATAAAGCTTTATATGATTTTCAGATATGGGATCCCAGGATCCAACAGCAGTTTTCATGAACAGTTTTCAGAAAACTATTTTTAGTATACATGCCCAGGCCTAGTTATGATTTTAGCATGTTATCATAACATGTCATTGTTATATGACACAGTGCATGTCATTCAGAGAATGATAAGACAGTAAGAAACTGTAAATGAACAGAATATGAAACGTGTAAAAGACACGAACAGCAGCATATCAGAACATGAAAAGACACGTAATAACACGTGAACTTCAGATAACAGTATCAGTAACAGATCAGAACAGTAGAGATGAGGAGTACCAGTAAGAGAGTTTAGAGCGTCGAGTTCGTTCGCTCGGATTACTCTTCACTCTAAGTTGTTTACGTATACTCATATACGTATTTTACGATCCGGTATGAGGTAGTATCCAGTCCATGAAGATTTGAATGCCAGAGTACGATGTCAGTTGAGCCTGTTCTGTTTGAGTTGAGGTGGCAATCTTTCGAGAAGGATTGGGTTTAGGGTCAGAGGATATGAAGTGCTTACTGAGTGATTGTATCACTCACTCCCTACTTTCCTTTCTTTTGCAGGTAAGTTTTGGGAGCTGGGAGGAGATGTTGGCTGTCGTCTGGGATCCATTATGCTTCAATTTTATTTGTATGCACACGTATATGTTTTTCCGCGAATATTTTTATATAAAAGAAAGTTTTTATTTGGGCATGTGTATTTCATCAGGGATCCATTACATCAGGTTCTTCCGCTGTGATACTTCAGTTCAGTTAAGCATTTCAGTTGGGTATTATTGGCTTTATTTTTTTTATTTATTTATTATTATATTATTTAAGCAGTGAACAGCAATACCCTTCTGGGATGTCTTACATGGATACTTTTAAAAGGCCCTAATGTAATTAGAGAATAAGAGGTAAATCAAAAATAAAAAGCACAACATGAAGAAAAAAAAAAAAAAAAGGAAGAAAAAGAGTGGGTATGTAAGTGGAAGAAGGCAAAAACATTACGAGAAGCCAAATATTCAACACCACCACTTAAAGAAAGACCATTTGTTCCATTCCATAGCACCTATAAAAGATTAAAGAAGATAAATAATGGTTTAAATTTTTAATATATTAAGAAAATTACATATTAACATCCCCTTTTACAGATAGACTTCAACAAATCCCAAAGTACGTAAGTTTCATAAAGGAGATCTTATCCAAGAAAAAAAAATATATAGTTGAAAAAAGGATAATGAAGCTCACTGAGGAATGTTATGCCATTATTTAGAAGAAACTCCCACCAAAACAAATTGATCCAAGGAGTTTCGCTATTTCTTACACTATCGAAGACCATAAATTTAATAACGCTTTGTATGATTTAGGAGTAAGTATTAACCAAATTTTATCTTCTCTTTGTAAGAAATTAGGTGTTGAGGAGTTGAAACCCATAAATATGATGCTCCAACTAGCAGATCAATCAATTAAGTATCCAAAGGGGGTTGTTAAATATCTTCTTGTTTTAGTGGATAAATTTATCTTCCCAGTAAACTTAGTGGTTCTTGATATAAAGGAAGATTATGAGCTACCATTAATCTTTCCTTTTTTGGCAATAAGATAAGCTCTCATCGATGTAAGAAAGACAAATTAAAGTTAAGAGTAGAAGATAAAAAGGTAATGTTCAAGATATTTAAAACCATTGAGGCTCTTGAGGAAAGAGCAACCTGTCATAAAAATAGGTGGAAAGAAGAAGAAAATATAATGCAAAGGACAAGGTCATAAAACCACCAATTGAACAATGTTGTCCAATTCAAAATATCAAAAATAAAGGCCACATGAGATATACTTGGGACCTGAACCAATTGATGGAATAGAAAGACAAGAAATATAGTTTATGGTTAGGTAACAAGTAGTGTTGGTAGGCACTTGAGTAAAGCTAATTCCTAGGAAATATAGATCATAAACAGATGACCCTTTTAAAGTGATAAAAATACAAAATTATGGTGATATTGAGATACAATATGAGATAGGGAAAAAATTTTAGTAAAGAAAAAAAAACTTCAGTTATATGATAGAGGTCCAATTAAACACAACAAGGCCTAGATCATGCATAAAAACCTTAAGTGAATATAGCCATAAATCTTAGGCTAAAGATGTTAAATCAAATGTTTGTTGCAAGGCAACCCAATTTGATTTATTTGATTTGTTTTGAAATTTTTTCTTGTTTAACTGATGTTGTATATTACGGTATTTAGTAATTATGTTTTGATTCAACATTTGTTTAAGTTTGAAAGGTTTCTTTTACTAATGTTAGCTAAAAGTTGCTAGAGATTATTTGGTTTTAGCATTGGTAATGGAAAATTGTTCATACTTTTAGAAGATCGATGCACGAGGATGAATAAACACGTTGAATGTAATAGAGAAGTAGTTTTAACTTCTTAAATTTTCTCATTCTCCATTAAAAATAATGTCAATGTTAGGTTAAAGGTGAAAAAAAGTTACAACTAGGATTTAAATAAATAGATACATTAGTGAAAACTTTTTTATTTTTGCATGATTTGTGTAAAATTTTTTTGTTTTTTTTTTTTAATGTTTTATGGTTTTTTATTTGTGTTGAGTTGGTTGGAATTAGAAGGATAGAGAGACACACAATATTAAATTAAAACTCTTACTTAATCGATGACTAGACTGGAAGGATTATTTATAGTGTCTATTCATGAGTGCAAGTGACAACTTAAAAACACCCTAGGTAGATTTGTGAACTATGGGCTTGAAACAAAAAAATTCAACTACTCCAACGTCTTAACTACTAAGTAGGTTAGAGGTTGGTATGTCCACTATGAGTGACCCACAATGAAAGAGCAACTTGAGGTAAGAATATGTAAAGCAACTTAGGTCTGTGACTAGATAAATAATTGGGTAGTGGTATTACAAGTATCGATTATCCGCATAAAAAACTGATTTATAACCTAAAGAGACCAAATAAAGCCTATAAAAATAAAGTTATATGCAAAAGAGAAGAACAACAAAAAAATATTATTTAGTAGCATATATATTGGGCATAAAGGTTCATAAAATCTAAGGTCAAGGAATTGTCAATAAATAGACCATAAAAAGGTTGGAAGGTTAGCTTAAGGAAATCTGTTTATAAAATTCCAAAATTTGTTTTCAGTTACTTGTACATGTGGATGCATGCATGAATATAATTTGAAAGTTAAGTTATGGGCTTGTGAATGTTATAGTTGTGAAAGTTGATAAAGTAGTGGTGTGTTGTCTCCAAAAACTTTTGAAAAGGATGAAGTTGATGAGTTATGTGTTGACTATTAATTGTAGTTCATGAGGGAAAAATACGAGCTAACTCACTTATGTTATATGCTTTTATATGTAGATGGTTCTTTCTGTTTTTAGGTACATGATATTTGTGGGTAACATCACTAGAAACACTCACAATATAATAACTTATCTAATAGGGCCACTTAATAGTTTAAAGGCTTGTTTCGCATGCTAAAATAATCGTGACAACCAACGTAATTGATTTAGGAGTAGTTTAGTTTAGATCTTTTTTTATATTAAAATTTTTTTTCAATTTTAAGTTTCATTTAGTTAGTCATAGTCGTTTGATTTGCTAAAGACTACCAAAATGCTATTAAGGGTTATGATAAGCATTTAGAGTATACAGAAATTTGTGGTCAATTAAAAAGTTTTTAAGAGGGAAAATGGCTATTTTGCCCCTTTTATGTGCATATTTTAGAATCAGAAGTTCTAATTGTTGTCGTATGGTTAAAGATGGCAATCATGACACATCGAGAGAAAAGAAGTGAAAAATGCTTAGAAATAACCAAGTAGTGTTATAGGTCAAGTTTAGAGCAAAACAAGCCAAACTTATAATGAAATGGTGAAGATAAGTGTCCATGTCGTAGCACCAAACTAAGAGCAAATTCCACGTCGAGGCATGGAACCACAAAAACCTTGTGTCACAACATAGATTTACTATCACAACATAGGAAGAAGTTGACTTCATGGTGTCGTAGCAAGAAAAAATGGATAGTTTTGGTGTCATTACACCAAAGAAAAAAATTAGGGAAATCTTTTCCTATTAGGAAAATGACTTCTACCCTGATATAAAAAGGAAAACATAAAGGAGGTTAGTTTCTTAACTCTTTTTTTTTTTTTTTTTTTTTTGCTTGGACTTAGAGAGAGTTCTAGCAAAGGAATTAAAGCAAGGACTTGAAGATAATCAACCTAAGCAAAAGTTTTGAAGATTCAAGGTCAAGATTCAGATTATATCAAAAAGCACATAAGATTTCAAGACAATATTCATTCTACAATCTTAAATTCTGTAATGGAAATTAGGATAATGTTTTTAAGTCTTTGTGTGTTCCATGTCATGACTATGAACTAAAACTTCATTAGTAGGGTAAAGAGATAGTTTGCTTGTAAACTCAATTGTTGATAATAAAGTATGCAATTTGGATTTCCATACATTGAGCAATTATGATTACACTTAATACTTTTAAGTGATTGGCCATCATTTAACTAATCTTAGAATTTGTATGAGATTGAGAAGTGATAATAAATCCTGATCTATCATAATTGCCATAGGTTTAGCGAACATGTACCATAGATAGTTACATGGCTTATGTGATCTTGATGATTTCTTAAGCGTTAAAGTATCCTTAGCCATTGATGGGTACTCCAAGAAGAGGTAGTTAATGATAGAGAAAAATTAATATCATGTAAGAGTTTTTATTGAAATAATAGGAAATGTGATTATCAATAGAAGGAATCTCAGATGAATTACTAAACATTAATGATTGAGTGAACAAGTTGATGAACCCTTAACCCTAGTGTTTTAGATCTTGCATTAATCTTTCACAATTATTGATTTTGATTTCTTTTATTTAGTAATTTTCATTAGTTGTTTTAATTATTCAGTTAGTCAGTGTCATTCCTTAGTTATAGTTTAAATAGCATAGAAATTAGGATGTCTAGGAATTAATATGGTCTTCGTATGGATAATAACTAGTATACTTAATTGAACTAGTATACTTGCTAGGAGTAAAGGTTTAGTTCATAAAGCCCTCAACATTGAGTAGACAAGGATTCATATCAAATTATATTAGCCAAGAAAGAAAACATACTCATGGTCATTCAACTATCATCATGCATATTATTCATATTAATCATTTAATAAGATTAAACAAGCAACATCTATGATTATAATCATGACAAGGGAAGACATCTTGACTAGAGAATTATCAAACATGGCTTCTGAGTGTTAAGTAGCTATATATAGATTACCCTTAATTGTATAAGCCTGTAGATAACCATAAAGTATCTACAAAGAAGGCTTAAACACACAGAGCAAAAGAGTCACAAAATCTCAAAAAACAGAAATTAAACCAACAAGGTTAAGATTCCTCTCAGAAAATGCACTTGGACAATGGGTTCCTTTAGTACTCCTTTTTAACATATTACAACTTGTTAGACTTTGAATAGATTCATGGTTACGGTCTCTTGAGATTCTCTTAATATCTTTAATTGTTTGAGTGTTTCCTAAACTATTTCAAAATTCTTTCCTAGAAAAAAAAAAAACTAAAATATTTTTCTTAGAATTTGGTGAAGTCTCCAAATGTTTGCCTTCAATGAATAGGAAATCTGACCCTTTATATAAAGTTTGGGAACCCTAGGGTAAGACTTCTATTAGAAGTTTTCCTCTTAATTTCTTAAAATTATCCTTTAAATAATTCCAATGTTTAAAATTATCACAAAATCATATATGTGTTCAAATTGGATACATTGATTAGGTACCATCCTAATCCTACTATAGCCCATAGATTTATTGGTAACGAACATTTTTCACAGATTGTTATGATGATAGTTTTTGCCTTGCCAAGCCAAATTGATTGACTTACCGCTTTTATTTAGTTACCCTAACCACAATAGAGAAAACACATTTAATTTGGTTTTGACCCATCGTAAAACTTTTAAAATAAAGTCACCACATAAGGGTTATCTTGGGAAAAAATACATCAGTGAAGATGAATGATTTCATGAATCTTTAGCAAAGGACCCAACCAGTATACCTATCCAATGAGAAGTTAGATACATTGTGGGAAATTATTAGACACCCAGATTGCCCGACTTAAGAGTCGACCTTTACTCAGGTGGCTCATTTAAAAATGTTTGCTAAGTTTGATTTAATTCCTTAGTTTATTTACATTTGATGCATTATAGAAATTTAACAAGCATTTAAAGTGGTAAAACATCCATAAATAGTAAATTAAATCCATAAACCTCTAAACAAGTCTACATAGTTAAATTAAATTACAATATATTTGAATTCCTAAACAAGCCTAGAAAATGTAGACCATACACCTTTAATTTTAATAATAAGAAAAAAAAATACATTCACCCTTAGTCTAAAAGAATAAAATACATTCACCCTTAATTTTAGTCTAAATATAAATTAAAGCAAGCCCACCTTTAATTTTAATAATTGGAATAAAATACATTCACCTTTAATATTAGTCTAAATATGAATTAAAGCATGCCTTACAATGCGAAAAGTTAGTAAGACAAGATGCTAAAGGCAATCAATCAATGAATACAAATATGTATTCATTAAAAGAATTATTTTACAAGACTAAAGCATAAAAGGGTCCATCTATAAATGACTTAAGGCGTGCGTGGACTAAGCTATGGTCATTCATGCATACAACATATTATGCAGACCCAAAATAATGTATAATAACAATTATTCATATTCATGGTATCAAATAGGTGCTCACAACATTTTTACATATTTACAAAATGAAACAAGCAATAATAAACACTCAATAGAAGAATTTACTCTCAAACAACCCATACAAAGTTCAAAAAATGACACATATATTTGTATAGAATAAATATTTGCAATTCGCCCAATGTCCATTTGCATATCATTTAAATAGACAAATACAAATTAGTACATACATATGTTCTCATTTTGTAGATCTAAGCAACATTATCCATCCTCAACAAGCAAAACAAACAAGCTTACAACATCATCAACACAATTCATGCACATATTACAGATATGTGCAATACATATATATAGAATGAATAACATAGCTATATATCACTCTTAAATTTAACACATCTCATTATTTATACGCAAAAACAATATGATTTCATTTTACTCTTTACAAGATATGTATATATATATACACGTGTATATTTATATGTGTGTGTCTATATACACACATATATACATGTGTATATACACACATAAATACACGTGTATACACATAAACACGTGTATATATATATATATACATGTATGTATACACATATACATATACATATTCATGTTCATACAACCATTTTATTCAAGATAGCGTACACTTCATCATCAAATAAACACACAGGTAGGATCTTATCATCAAGATGAACATGTATCCATATATCTATTCTAGATTGTAGTAAGAAAATTATGTTGTATGCAGATGATAAGTGATATTGCATCCATGTGTAGGACTAGGTGGTCTACTTGTCACATAGCACTGACTCAAATCTCAACTAAGGGAAAGGATTAAAAATGAAAAAAAAAGCCCTTAGAGGACTAACTTAGGCACAGTTAGCTAAAAAAGTTCTTTGTAGACACCACAACAATAGGATTCAAATAGGTGGACGATGGTGGATTCATTTTTTCTCTCTCAGGTGATATTTAGTGAACTCTTAAATGGATTTATGGCCTTTTTAAGTGTTTTTTAGGTGGATCTATTTAATGGAAGCTAAACGGGTGTATTTTTTGGTATCTTGGAAGGCAAGTCTTCCATCTTTCTTTTTATATTATTTTATGGCTTCCTTCTACACTAGTTCCTCCCTTCTTTTCAACCATTCAATTTTTTCTTCTATATATAAGAGATGACTTTAACGATTACTCACAGGTGAAAATGAGTGAATATAGGTGAATCAATATGAATCTACCTACATGTACCTTTAACCATCACCTACTAATCAATGATATATAGATAAACATATATCAATCATATTCTTGTACCTATTAGAATGACTATTCAAGTGTAAGGCTAAACTAAGTTAAAATAGGTTGGATCCGACCTTAAGGCTTAAGAAAATAAAATTCCTTAAAGCAAATAGGTTAAATATGGCAAAAAGACCAAAAATAGGTTCACTCATCACATATATTCGTCTAACCATCAACGATCCTTAATTTGACATCCAAGAATTCTTGTTTAATTGTATAAATTAGATTTTATCATCAGTGACAAACTTGTTAGGTCAAAATAAGGTTTCTATAACCATGCTCAAGAGTGATGAATCTTTTGTTAATCCAACATAACTTTTATATTGAACATGATACAATCAATTACTCACTTTTATAATACTCTAATTATGGCCATACATTTGATTACATTAAACTATATCAGTCCTAGCATATGGTGGTTTGGCAATCTCAAATCGAAGGACTATATATACTCATTAAGTTAAAAGGATATTTTCATAAACACTAAAGCCATCATCTATGTGGAATCCTCTTTGTAGGTATGTTTGATAAGCATGATCACCAAAACATGTACCCATTTGTTACGCCAAGTTGTAAAAGACAACTTTGACACATGCAAATTATTATTACCTTTTGATAAGGTTATTCAATACTATAGCAATCCCATTATCATTATTCATGCCCTAGGTTATAATAAATTCAAGATTACGAACATTTCTAGTATGACCACTAATAAATGCGTAGGAAAAACACAATTAACAAACTAATTCTCTTATCTTGGCTCTACCATATGAAAGACATATTATATGCATCAAACATTATATAATAAAAAATACCACTTTATAAATAATCAATGTGTATGTACAATATACAACCAATGTAATATAATACATGGCTATAGGTCATCTACCCTAACACCCCTCATTTATACTATAGCTAGTCATACATATGTCTAACTCCATATACAACTACATGTCTATCACACTTAAACTGTGATAGAGGCTTGTTAATGGATAAGTTAGGTTATCATCTTTGTCAACTCTCTCGATCTATATATCTCTATTATAAATGATCTCTCAAACTAAGTGGAGTCATTTAAGAATATGTTTATATTTCTAATGAGACCATAGTTTTTTCATTTGAGTAATGGCTCTATTATTATCACAATAGAGACCAATAAGATCAATAATATTGGGAACCACTACAAGTTCAAAAATAAAATTTTTCATCCAAATCACCTTATTTGTTACAACAACAAGGGCAATATACTCAGACTCTATTGTAGAATTAGCCAAAAAATTTACTTAAAGCTCTTTTGGCTAACTATACCATTATTCAAATAAAATATAAATCCTAATAAGGATTTAAAATTATTATGATATATCTAAAAACTCACATCATTGTATCTTCTAACAATGAGTGTTTTTTGTTCTTCATATATTTCTTTTTTCTTCTTAGGTACATAAGAATATTCTTGACTTTTCATCTAGATTAGATTGATATTTGCCATAAACACTTAAAGCGTATAAGGTAATTCTTTATATTATTATTTGATACATATATAATGTGTCTTTAGTATGGTAGAATCAAGATGATAAAATTAGATAACTGATTATGCTTTTTATACATACTCATTGGTCTTTATACTAAAATTGTTTATAATCTTAACATCATTTTAAATCTCAGACACGAGTGATAGTATGGGAATTATCATAATATAAATGATTCTATCAAAAGTTGATGATGGTTTACACGTGCTAAGGTAAACACTATACTATTTATTGGTCATATTCATTGGACAGGCTCATTAAAAAGAACTTTATACAAATAGTGCTTCCTGTATCTATGTAATCATTCTCTTAACTTAATAAATACATGTAATCCTTTGACTTGAGGTTGTCAAACTATCTTGTAGTATGAATAATATTATTTAACATCATTAAAAGTACCACTATAAATGGGTGTTATAAAAGTGAGGGATTGGCTATATCATAATCAGTATAAATGCTATGATGAATTAATATAAGATTTGTCACTCTCAGACACGAAGGATATGTCTTAATTGAGTTATGTATAACCATTAAGACCATGGCTATAGCTAGATTGGTTAGAGTTGCATCTAATATGAGAGATACCTAAGATAGATACGTATCTATATCTCAGCCTTATGAGATATAATAACAAAATGATCATATTTTTTGTTAACTATTAAGTTAATCGAGTTTATAGATATTCATTAACACTATACTATTTAGGTGGTCATGATAATTTGTTAGAGGTTACTCATGATTTGTGTCTAGATTTAGTTTGAATCTAGATACTATCAAGATAGTAGGGAGTTTAAGGGTCATACACTAAAGAGTTAAGATTAAAGACATAAGATTGTTGTCTTGATGATTGGGTATACTAATAATACTAGATATGTCTTATTAGATACATTCAAATCAAGTTGAAGGTTGGATTTAAGGATTTGCCTTGATACACAGTTGTAAGCATCCTCGTGTAATAGCGTACATCTAAATGGTTGACAAAATCTTGAGTGTTTAAATGGAATTTAGTTTGACCAAGTTAAACTAATTAAAATTTTGAATAATCTATTAATATATGGTTGTACATTCATCATGTAAAGGTGTGAGTAGAGTAAATTAAGGATTATCAAGATCCCTAAATTCAAGTAGATCTTACACAATAAGGATTGGTTTATGCATCGTCCAAATGTTAATGTACGACTATGAATGTCATATCCACAAGCGTACATGAAAGAGTCATGGGTGTACATTGTCAAAATCATGCACATGACTATACCTTTATATAAAGGAATGTGATGTTTTTTTATGCAAGAGATGCTTGAAAACCCTAATCACACCTATACACTAATAGGTACTAACACCTCAATAGTATACATAACCTCCTCTAATTACTTTATGTAGACTACTTGAGTGCCTTTGGTTTAAGGAATGTGAGAAAGCAACTTTTCTTACCATAAAAAGAATTGAAAGAGCCACCAAATATAGGTAATATCCTTTATGTTTGGTTATTATTTTTGTGGATTTTTATTTTTTTCAAAAAACGCTAATCCTATAGGAGAGACCCAAAACTTTGCTTAAGTCTTTTGAATTCTATTGCATGGTCACCCTTTTGCTGACTTTAGGTTTCTTTATAGTGGTATTAAAGCCATTATTTTTGTATATAAAAATCTTACTTGTGTTGTTTGTTTATTTGTTGATTTGCATGTTATTATTGTTAATATGATTGAAATAGCATATTGAATGAGATAATCACATAAATATGAATTTTTAGAGTTTTAAACTTCCGTGGTTTATGTTTGATAATTACAAATATGGATGTGAATGCAACAAAAAATTAGTTAAGTGCTTAGTTTCGTGTTTTTACATGAAACCACTTCTATTTCATAATTTTTGTGAAATAGGAGTATTGCCTAATCCAGCAAGGGATATTTGAGGGAAATGTCTGGCTATAAAGTACACAACTAAAGACCTAATCTAGCAAGGGATATTTGAGGGATTTTTTGAATAGCTTGCATCATGCTAAGTAATAGCCTTGCAAATCTGAAGAGCACAAAGAGTGTCATGAAGAGGTTAATGTAATAAGGACCATCTTCAAGGACCACACATTGAAGGCGTATCCAAAACATGCCTAAGATGGATATGCCAAATAAGAAAGGGCACAACCTTCTTTTAGTGTCCATACTCTTGAATAGCGATTGGCAAAGTGCTTAAAAGGAAAAGTTGAAACTATCAACTTCTTAGAAGCATATGCTCAATGCATACACCATCCTCACAATAACGCCCTAGTCATGATTTGTAAGATAAGCAATAGAATGGTCCTCCAAATTCCAATCGATAATGGAAGTGTAATGGACATCTTATACCTGTTCACACTAAAAAAGATAGGACTTACTAATGTAAACCTGAAATTAGTGCCACACTTTTTTACAACTTCGCAAATGACTACATCATCCCTAAGGGATAGTCATCCAGTCAGTCGCAATCGAAGACAAGAAGAAGAATGAAATTGGGACAACACTTTTAACATTTATATTGTTTACATTATCAAATTATAATCAAGGATACTAATAACATAACAATGAATATAAACTTTCATGTAACAAGTCAAACCTACCCAAAAACCACCCTTTATTGATTATGATATGAGTGACACTGCTTCCAATCATATGATTTTCAACATAAACAGTAACATACTAATTATTGTCTTTCAAAGATTTGTGTCAGCAGGATGGGCTGGGTACAAATAGAAACCACATGATTTGAACTTTCTCTATAGTCGTCAGCGCCAAGGCTTTCGTTGACAAGCTATGGTATTGGTGTTATGTCTGTAAACGGAGAGCTCTTATAAATTACCAAATTAAAGGCATATAGTACAAAACGAAATCCTTTTTCCACTCTTGCATTTTTAATAAATTTATTTTAACTCATGAATGTCTTTTACTGCCATACCTCCATATAAGAAAACACACCATTATTGATACAGAAACTGGTAAGTTAAAATTTCATGGAATGATATATTCTGTCCCTTATGACAAAAAATTTTAAAATATGACTTAGATAAAAGAATTTTTTTGAGAGACTATTTCGCTCAAAATCGACTTGTGCATTAATTTTGATTGTTTCGGATCGCAAACGGAGCATGATTTCATGATTCGAAAAAAATAGTAAAGTTTTGATCCAGTTTATACGAGTAAAGAAAATAAAATAGATAACATGGGAATGCAAGTAAAGTGCGTGAAGATGTTAATGACGAAAACACAAAGGGAAAATACCCAAAGTAGAAATGCATGCACCAGAACTTAATTCTTACATTCCCAAAGGACGCTAAATTTGATGACAAAGGAACATAAATGGACATAGTTTGGAACGGGCAGATGAAAAATAAAATTTGACGCGTTTAGCCGCCAAGCATTTGTCGTGTGTTGTATGAAACTACCTTTCTAGAGTCGGCCCGTGACCAGTCTTTTGAACACGCACTGATAGAAACGACTGATTAAACACCATCTTCGTCGTCAAGGAAATGACACATCCCGTGAAAATGGCAGAATCCGTAATTCCTTGCGCTTGCTTTCCGTGACACAATCTTTATCACCTTTTTTCTAATTAAAATTCAACCGAGGTTTATTTCTTTAAGAATTTCAGAAGCGAATCACTTCAGTTTCTGTCCACCTTCCGTTGTTTTATTTGTTTATTGCATGCATCATACTCGCAGACAAAGTTGTAAGCATATTTAATTTGTGATTTCAAGTCCGTGGGATGTTGACATGAAAACGAGAACCCCACCCATTATGCTTTCATTGTTGTAAATAGCATGGGAATTTATTTACCAATTTGGTTGCTCATAAAATCTGCATGAAAAAAACCCAGATATCACAGTTTTAGCATGAAATTAATTATATTAATTTGGACTTCTAATGGCGGTACCTTTTTCTTCATGATTTATTTAGTCCTCGGTTTGTTGCAGACTAAATGAGCTCTTCTGACACACGAACAAATTCAGAAAATTTACCCCATTTTTAACCTTTGCCATCGATCAGATTTTCAAATCATATGAACAAGGTCGCATGGATCCGAATGAGCTATTGTTTTCACTTATCTTCAGATAAGCACAACGAAAAAAGTTGATGGAAAATGCCACCAGCACAAGTGACATACAACTCATACAATAGAAAAGCCATCAACCGAAAACCATATGCGATTGACACTACTACATAGCATCATTTTGTTTTTGGCTCTTTTTTCTCTTATTTTAATACACATTGGGAAACAACCACTGAGAAAAAAAAAACACAAAAACAAAGAAAAAAGGACACATAAATCAAATGAAGCTAGAAGAAGGAACAGAAATCTGCCGCCTTCAAATTGGGTTTCTTCCCATCCAGCCACACTTCTCACTTAATCTTTGTACACTTTTTCTTTTTTCTCGAACCCATTGCATTTGGAGCTGAATTGACAATATAAAAATAATTGCATACAAGTAAACTCTATTTTCATGAAATTAGGTCTAAAATAGAAGGGTCAAATGGGTTTGGAGCCATCGGCTAAGTTATCTTAACAAATAGTTTGAACCCAGATGACCGAGACGACTATGACATAACCCGCTTTAATCAGCAGTGGCCCAAGTCATATCGTTCTCAAAAATCCAATGGCAGACCTCAATTCGCCCAGGACCAGAACCCAGAGCCAAGAATGCTCCATGAGTAGGGCTCCAAGCTGAGGTATCCAAATGACAGATGGCAAGGCCATGGTTGATTTTTGCCTTGGTGTTGAAATCTAGGATATCAGCTTCATACACCCGAACTTTAGGAACAGAGTGACAGTAATAAAGCAAATAAGGGTACAAACTCTGGTGACAAGAAACTGATTTAGTAACTTTGCCACCGTTGATTCCTTTGATTGATCCGATTATTATCTTCTCCTTCGATCCATTCACGTTCTCCGTGGTGCGGACCACCACATTGCGGCCCAAGATCGAGGTTGCAAAATCGATCATGTCCTCAACCGAACCCACACATCGCTTGGTCTCACCAGCGCTCGGCGCCCTCTCGCACTCGTTTAAAGTATCCTTAATTATCGTCTCCATGGTGGAATTATCAGCGGCGTGGAACAATTGCTTCAATTGAGAGATTTTAGAACTGGAAAATGGTAATTTAGAGACAATAGTGCGAGGCAAAAACGACCTCTTGGGCATTTTATCTTTAATGTCCGGCATTGGCATCACGGTCCCTTTTTTGAGCATGGACTCTCTAAAGAATTTGCCAGGCTCCACCCATCTATTTACCAAACTGCCACTGGTGGCTGCCATTTTTGGAGAAGTTGAAGAGCTGACATTGTTGTACTTGGCAAAAGTAATACCCGTCTTGGCGTAATTCTTGAAAGTGTTGTTTACTCCATATGTCTTGAAGCTAACCGCGTGGCCTTTAGCGCCCTCGCCATATCCTTTAAACACGTCTGTACCTTCATTGAACGAATTCCCATAATTTGAAAACTTAACTTTTGCAGAATTTGAATTCTTGGAGTAAGATTGAAACGAATCGTCACCGACATTGGATTGATCTCTGTAACTGGAAAAACTTTCAACAGCCGCATTGCCACCATCGCCGTAATTATTGAATCTATTGGTTGGAACATTTCCGTCATCACCGTACGAAGTGAAAGTGTCATTAGCTCCGTTGCCTCGCTCGCCGTAACCCGAAAAACCCGAACCAATTACATTCGATCCTTTTCCATAACTGGAAAACACATTAGGGGATCCGTTTGACTTCTTTCCGTAAGCTGTGAACTCCTCGTTCCCTGCGTTGGCATTGTCGGTGTATGTGGTGAATTTGTTGACACGGCCAACCGCATCGGCCGAGTAAGTGGTGAACCGGAGATTAGGCACATTGATTTCTTCGTTATATCCCTTGAAATTACTACTTTTACCGGTTGCGCCGGTGCCATAGGTATTGAAGCTCTGGTCTGCAACATTGGCTTCCTCGGCATAAGTGGAAAATCGATCCTCATGACCAGAAGAGTCACGGCTGTATCGACGGAACGAGTCGACTGGGAGATTGTCACCGTTGGAGTAGTTCTTAAACGAGTCAACTCCACCGGGACGAACCGTACCGTAATTGGTAAAATTCTTGTTGACATAAACAGCAAAGTTGGCGTCGGTGTCGTGCTTCTCGAGACTCTGCGACAAATCGGGGAAACAGAAGAGTTTAGCAGTGGAACAAAAGGATGGAAGGACCGAAGAGAGAGTGCTCTGGGCGGCCAGTTTTGCAAAATTAGTGGAGTCGACAGCATTCAGTGGAGAAGCCTTAGAGAGAAGAAAGGTAGATTTAGGTAAATTGGTACGGATCTCTTTGTCCCAGTATCTAAGCAAGTAGGCTTTGGGTGTGAATGGATTTTCTTTAACAGTATTATCGCCGGAAATCGGGGAAGAAGCCGAGAACTTGACCTGCATTGGCAAATAAATAAAAGTAAAAATCCATTAAAAAATAGAAAAAAAATGGGATTAGGGTTAAGAAGCTTACATTGAAGAGGAGGAAAAGGAGGAAGAGGCGTAGCTGTTTCTGTCTTAGCATATTATTATTTAAAAAAACAGAGAGAGAATTATGGTTCGCTTGTTGGGCTTGTATCGTAGATACAGAGAATTTATAAAGGTGAGAGAGACAGAGAGGCAGAGCTTCCAGTTTTCTTCCGTTTTCTTTTCTTCTCTTTTCTTTTGAACGTGATTAATGAGCTTTGCTGGCACTCTGAAAATTGAAAAATAAATAAAGAAAAAAGTGAAAAAAAAAAAAAAAAACAGAAGAAAGAAGGAAAGGCTGCCTGAGTCAAAAAAGGGACAGTCAATTACCATTATTATTATTCTCGATATGAAGATTTGTAAATAAAAAAAGTTAAAATTCTGGATTTAAATTGATGAATCTCAAAGTAGATGATTTAGTTATAGTTATGGCAGAGGAGAATATTAGTTTTATGTAATTGAAAGCATCTGGTTAAGACAAGCAGTGCTCCCCCATGCCATGCTATCTATCTCCACTCTTGCTGCAGAGGCATTGTCCTTTCAATATTCATCCATTCCAATTTGCTTTTCTTCATATTTTCTCAACGAAAACGCCTAAAATATGAAGCCATTACTACCAAACCTATCATTAATTTGTAGAATTGGTTGACATTTTTAACAATTTAACGTATTAATGTGAAAAAAATACAAGGTTTGGTTGAGTAAAAGATGGTTACATATATAGACAGACGTATTGATAAGGGGATTTCCCCTTCAGAATGATGAGTCTAATTAGGTATATATTTGTTTGATGTGACCTTAAATGTGATTAATTTCATTTGATGAAAAGATATGTTTGTCCAGAATCGTGAAAGGATAGTCAGTTTTAACCAACATATGCATTTCAAGAGGGCCGACCTCTTGAAGATATATATATATGGCTGCCACCCAAGTTCAAATTTTACTGAAATTAATACATCAATTATCAGTTGCCAGATAATGAGCAAAACAGATTCATATATTCATGTATATTAACTCATGTTGCCTACCCATTTCCATCTCTCTTTCTATATTTGTCTTCCCCCACCACCAACTTCAATAATTTCAGTAGGAGGAGAAATATATGGTTCCTGTTTCTTAATTTTCGATTTATAATTTGAATGGAAAGTCATATCGTTACCTTAATTGATATGGCTGATTCATGCTTTTTAAAGCCACTGGACCAACTTTCGTGTCTGTAAACCATGTGAAGAATGCAATAAGTAAACTGCATACCCCATTGTCTTTTTTTTTTTTTTTTTTTTTTGGGGGGGGGGTTAAGTTTCAGAAACAACACACCAAAAGATGCATCTTGTTTTGATAAGATCAAAGCTCCAAATGGGATTTTTATACTCAGTGCAAACTCATGCTTAGTTCTGATCACACCCAGAATCTTTCTGCAATTTTCAGCAACAAGAGGCAACTTGTTTGAACCCACCAATTCCAACAGACACTCATTACATAACCAAATTGATAATCGATTATGAATGATGATAAGCATACGTTAAATGCTGGGCTCAATCATGTATATATTTTCAACACGAGATTCTCAATGTTTCTGGTATTTTTTATGTTCAGTTTCTGGAACAAAACGTGGTCGATAGCTATTCATGTCGATCTTCAAGTAGTTTCCTAGTCTCATGTGCTTCCACATGGAATGCCATTTCTTTCAAAAAGGAAAGATGGTGATTAAATTTTAAAGAAAGTTATAAATAAAGGTAAAGTTATAGAAAGATTCTACCGACTCCAAGAGTTGTTCCCACACAACACAGAATCAATATGTTTATTATACTTTGTTTTACTGCAGAATATCTCAGTGAGGTACTGTCTTTTGTCAAAGGAAAGGCATATGGAGAGACAGAGAGGGAAGGAGCCCACCATTTTGTGTACTTTGATTGCTTATTTCCAGGTTACGTTAGGTACATTAACAAGATTATCTAGTTTCAGATTCAGCAGTGGAGTTCAAACCACACCCTTATCTAGTTTCAGATTCAGCAGTGGAGTTCAAACCACACCCTCAAAATCAGAAATTAAACTTGACTTCTGAAGCAGGAGTGACATCAGAGCCTTGGCTAAAGATATACATGTTACTGGTTACCAGGCAAATTTTAAGTTAAATGAATTTCTACCCATCTACCACTGTTGCTTTTATGTTAAAAACAAAATGAAAATTCACTGCAAATTAGCCTCGATGTAGATGATATCATCATGACGATGCTGCTGTGTATTTATTAATGTGTGTGCAGCCGGAACTAAGCGAACCTGCAAAAGTGATTTGATATATACGATAATCTTCAGCTTTGTAGTTCTTTTTGTCCTTTTTTTAAGCGATAATTAAGGGTTGTGGAGATTAAAAATGCTCTTAAACAAATCTTCTAAGCACAAATCAAGATTTGGAAGGACTGCTAATAAATTATTGTCTCAAAGGGGTGAATGAATAACAATGTTTAATTGAATAGCGGGAGTGGGCCAAAACATTCCATTTCCAAGTTTCAATGGAGTACTATCAGAAATCTTTATGCGTCCAAAAGGCCGTCAATAGAAAAGATTCGAAGTGCGCAAAGAAGTGAGCCATATCATGATTTTGAGCAACTGAGACTTCCACCAAGCACAAAACCAACAAGAGCACTCAGAATACTAAAATAAATGGAAATGGGAAATTAGAATAAAAAACTCCAAAAACTGCAAGCAATCTGGGCATTCAAGTTAGTAAAAACTTAACCATTTTGTTAATGGGGCAGGGCAACAGAACTCTTGAGCGTATGTGGTTAATTAGAAGACAACAAGAGGAGGGAAATACGCAACAAAGGGACAACGACATTATGAAACTTGCAAGACAAACTCTGCATATATAAAACGTATAAAGATAAAGTTCGTTAGATTGATTTGAACTGACGAGTGATATCCATTGCGCAAGTTCAATCATAGAGTGACATTATTGTGAGGCTGATACTGATTGGACTCACTGTCTTAGAAGCATTACTCCAAAAAATACATTCATGTGACGTCAATTGATCGTAACCCTAGACACAGTAAGGCTTGTTTTTAACTCCCTTTTTCTATGCTGTTATTAATTTCTTCAATTGTGTTGATGGGTTCAAGTGGGTGGTCCATTCACTCAGGATAGTTTTGATAGTGGAAGAAACCAGAATGCTCTTAATGCGCAGACAAAGATTGTGGTTTTGAGTAGGACCTACAAGTCGCAAACCCAGTTGTAAAACATTAATATGTTCCACTTATTTTTAATCTTTTGAAGGAGGATTAGACATGGTTTCATGCCTCAATACCTTTTCTATTTCTCTCACTCACATGCTATCTTTCTGCCAGTGGTTAAAACTGAAGATTTCAACACGGTACTTGATTCATAGTGAGTTGATTGAGTTCCAACACATAAATACAGACCAAATGACTGTTTTCCACCCAAATTTTGATGAGACAATGTTTTTCATCCGTTGAAAATTTTGTTTTTCTCACCCATTTATCAATTAGTCGTTTAATAGTTAAGAGAATTTTTATCACTAAAGATTAATTTTATTTTAATACTGACAATCAAATACATTTCAGTCTAATTACTTAAAATTTTTCTTTTATGCTCTCCATCTTTCTAGTTCGCCACCCACCCTTTTTTTTGCTTTCCTTAGGTCTCACCGTTACCGCATAGATCTTACTCTCCTCCACCTAATCTTGCCTGGGAAACTTAGCCAAGACCAGGGAATTGTTAGTTGTAGCTGTGTGGTTAATCAAACATCCACTCGGGCATTTTATCAAAGCTAGTGGGTAGCCAAAATAAAATAAAATAAAATCCAAGCAACGCTTCTTCTTCTATCATTTGAGTTGCTTTTATCTTTTTTTTTATCTTTTTTTTTTCGACCAGATAAATATGAAGTTGTTTAGGCTTTTGGTTTTGTCCTTGACTTCCTGGATGCCACAGGTCAGCTTCCTTCACAAGGCATTTTGGCATTGCTTGAATGCAAGAAAGGAATCAAGAATGACCCCACCGGTTATGTCCTTTGATTTATGGAATGAGGAGTCCATTCCATCGACTTTAATGGTTGCCTCCCTTCTTGGAAGGGACTAATTTGTAATGGTGGAAATGTTGTTGGTGTAGTCCTTGACGACTTAGGTTTTGAGGTTTGTTGCATATTTAAGTGTGTCGGCAAAACTCACATGTCAAACAACTCCATAATATCCGACAATACGCAATTCAAAGCTCAAGTTTCTTGACATCTTATATAATAATTTTTCTTCAAAGGCTTGTTTGAAAACATCTCAGGCTTAGTTTCGAAACAAAGGTTTGTTTCTATCTAATTGCTGAATTCAAGTCCCAATTTCCTCTCTCAGCTACCGTCAATGTCATTGTCAATACTAAACAAATGAAAGATCACAATTTTAAGAATGGATTAAAATTTTATAAAATTTTTGAACAAATTATTTTTGAACTTCCTAGACGCAAAAGATAATTTTTATCTTTTTACTAATTTTATAAAAAAAATAAATAAATTTTATTAACAAATTTGATAAATAGATAAAAAATAATTATCAAAATTCAGGTGAGAGGTAATCATTATTCTAAAGCGCAGGAATAGCTCCAAAGTGAAAAAGATATGATGCGTTATGATGAGTCGAGCCGAACAATCTAAACGTTTAATTCGTTTCCCGAAAAGAAAGGCGTATCTCCCAGTTCAGGAAATTATCATTCTCCTACAGGAATTAACTTATTTGATTTTCAGAGCAACTTCTCCAAGGCTTCCACGCCTTCTTAAACCTATGCTAGCACCTACAGTAGCATGGTCAAAGATTCCAGTAAGCGGCAAACTCTACTACCCTACTCGATTATAACCCAAACCACCAAATATGCAATGCGTACATATTCCTCATCGCATTCGCCTGGGTAAAATGAACCTAAATTAAATACACCTGAAACAAACTAAACTTCTACACACAACTAACAGGGCATTTATTACTATGCTATGTTTAACTTCCAAAACGGCCCGTTCACCTTTCAGAAGAAAATTGACCATCCCCGCAGCAATACAGACTGAGTAGAGCATGGGGCTATAAAGGGGCTTGCTCCAAGTACATGCAAATGGATGAATTAGACATGATATCTATCATCTACAACATTTGCAAAAACAGATATTTAATCTGCCATGAATTATTTTTAAGACAATCAGTTGGACTCCAATTTCACCTGATCTTCAAACTCCCTGTCCTCTGGGCATAGTAGTAATGGAGAGATAAGAAGACTAAAATTAGAAAACTTAAGCAGGTCCAGACCACACTTTAGTCATACAAAGTATGGAAACATACATTTCATTATATTAAATTTTTTCAAGTATGATGTAATCGCGAAACTGAGTCTAACTTACATATATAAATAGGTAGTACACAAACCAAAGCCAGTTCCAAAAGGCAGCTGCTTTAACTCATCAACTTACAGCCATCACCACGTGTTTTGAAATCCAACCAAAGGGTACAACTGGATCTGCTGCAAAGGTAGAAAGCAACTTGGGTACTACTAGCTTCCGGATTTCTTCTTCCTAAAAGTAAAGCTTTTTGGACAAGAGATGCCACATAGACAACAGTACTAGGATATGCTGCTGTTATTTATTCTTTGGTCACAAGGTGGTAAGTGAACACTGTCCAGACAGTCACTCTTCTACAACATTCACAAGTTCATATTCAATCAGTGAGAGGTTGTTATCTTCCTTTACAGTGAAACTGGCAGGTTCAGTAACTTCAACCCGACCCCACTTGTCCACAGCAAGCCTCATCGACCCTTTAAACATGTCAATTTTTGCATTGCGCAGAACTACGGTGCTACCCTCTTTCACCAAGTCCACTAACCAACATGAACAACATAATAAGATTCAACAGAAGTTGAATCATTACAAATACCATAAGTTTGGCAGTAAGTTTAACATCACGATGAAAAAAATATGCATAAAATATTAACTGCATCTAGTATCAAGTTTGCAAATCATAAATAGAGACCAGAGATATTCAGATGTTTCAACCATTTGCATGGTCCAAAACGGATTTAGCTTTCAATCACTGTTAGACAGAGGACATAATATGACAAAGAAAGTTCAAAACACAATTCATTAACTCTATTGTTCATATCAACAATTCTTATAACAACACAAAAGATTCATGAACCTAGTTTTGTGTAATTATCCTGTTCAACAGTTGTACCAGCTTACCATTATTCCTTCCCCTGTTCCTAATTTTAGCAACTCCAAGATAAGTTGCTCTATCCAATCAACAGGATGCACTTTTAAAAAGATTATAAAGTTCTCATATCACTTAGATTTTTTTATTTTTTTTTAGGGCCATTATATAATATTGTATTTGGGCTAATAAGTAGCTAATCAACTTCAAAGTTCCAAGGAAACTTATAGTCAGTACATAAACAATTGACAAAACAGCATAAAGAGCAATTGCAAAATAATACACAGAACTACTTACTAAAATAAATATGATCTCAAATGCTGAAGTTCAACTGGTCTAAAAACTTCAAATTTGTGCATAAGAACTTAACTAGAATTATTCCACTGATCTAAATATACACACAAAAGTTTATCAGATAAATACCTTGGTCATTTCTAGCAGTAAAGATAATCATTCCAGTCTCATCTCCAACCAAGCATTCAGCAATTCTCATCTGACGTACTTGACAACCATCAGCACGACCCTTCTGCAATACCATCTTGGTACTAACGACCTTCACAGTGAGAGTGTGCCCACTAGTGCCTGGGCGAAGCTGCTCAACCTTGGTGAAAACTGGTTTCCTCAATCCTGGTTTTGATTCGGCCATATTTAATTAAGCTATGAATCCTGTGACCAAAAAAAAAAAAAAAAACGAAAAAAAAGCTTCACTAACTGAAAAACAAACTCAAGAAGATGAACCAACAACAGTAGATAAAGTATTATCTAAATCGAACTTTCCACTAAATAAGCTTTTGGCTCAAAGGATTATCTAAGAAGCTTTAATTTTCCCTTAATCTAAACCCATACACATGAGAAAGTTAGGTTTAGAATTAATTATCAAATTATAATCCCAAGTCCTGAAAAGCAAATAATACACATTGGAGGGACCTAAAGGGGTACGCTTTCTCCCATTCACTCAAAGGAACGCAGAACTTAAGAAAATTTGGAAAAATACAGAAAATAGGGAATGTGTAAACCCAAAATCCTTTTAATAAATATCTCATAAATTCCTTTAAAATAATAAATAAAAACTCGCTCTTTGGGGAATTGGTTCATGTGGAAACCAAAATCCTGTATAGGCTTTGCAGCTTTTTTCAATTTCTTTAGTTTCTAATATTTACAATCGCTAACCAACAGCAGAAATTCCACGAGGACGAGGGTCATCTTAATATAATTCCAACGAAATCATAAATTAAAACATATATTCATGGATCGAGCAAAAGGACTGTAAAATCTCGTAAGTCAACTCATACATTGTCGATCATCATCGATTATTTTCAAATAGAAAAAAAAAACTCTAAATTTCTATCATATACGTTGTAGTATTACCTCCAATTAACAGATCAGAAGAAGAAATTATACTAAAAAAACTATCACAGATCAAATATTAAAATTTTCAATAAAAGTATTAAAGAAATAACATTCATCAATAATAAATAAAATAACAAGGTAAGAATGAGATCGAAAAATTAGAGTTTGAAAAAACCTTTCTTTGCAGAGAAGAGGCAGTTTGAAATTGAACGTTGAGAGAGTGAGTGAGTTCTGATTGATTGAGAAACGTAGCCGTCACCCGTCAGAATAGGCTGTTGATAGACAGAGTTTGTATTAAATAAAGACCATCGATCTTGACTTTGTTAAACTCCTCTCCACTGTACACGTGGATTTTGCGTGAAGATTACTTCAGTACTAGATAAGCTTGCATTCGACTCGAACACATGCTGCTTTTTCTTTCAAAGCGAAGTAATTAAATGGTGACGTCTACTTCTTGAAATTGGATCAGGATCCAGTGGCCAGCCCAGCCTGTGAGAGGCCCAACTAGCATGGTTTTGAAATTTGGATTGGTCTCCTCAATCTACTCGATCAGGGGTTTAGTGGCCATCCCAGTTTCTATAAGGCTGAATTAGCCTTTCAAGGTTAGGCTGCTGTCACATGCGGCCGAACCCACCCCAAGGAAGCAGTGGTTAAACCATTGTGCTAACAGTATATGTAATTTTGATTAAATCTAATTCAAAATTTACATTTAATAATTAAATAGAATTTTTTTAATATTATTCAAATATTTAATAAAATAACTCACCATGAGATTGTCAATATTAAAAAAAAAAAAAAAAAAACTCAAACCAATCTCTTCATTGAATCATACCCAATCTAAATTTCAAAATAGTGATATATAGAAAAAACGAAACTACATATTCAAATAAGAGATATGTATTACATTACGATTGAATTTAAGCCAAACTAAGCTCAAATATGAGCCAATTCATTTGGCTTAGTTGGAAATGACGAGCTTGAACTTATGCTTGAGCTCATCAAGTTAACTCATGACTTCGAGTTTAGGCTTACAACGATAAAAGGAGTTTGAGTTCAATTTGAAAGAGCTTGTCGCTATACAAATGACCTTAAACAAAACTCACATTCCCCTAAAAACTATAGGTGAGACCTTGATTTCCAAAAGGAAGTCTACACAGCGGAATTTTAAAACTCAATTATAGTTTGGGAATCATCGAATATGATCAATATCCTTTTGATGCATATGAAAATAAAGTTATATAAAACAATCATAGGGTGTTTTTTATTCATACCTACGTTTAGAGGCTCCTTCAATATTTTCATGACACAATGATATGTTTTCCCAACACATTGGATGGTTGTACAGCGATATCCATATGGAGCAGAGCTAAAAAGAGGCTACAAGTAGTATTCATGGTGCTAGTAGTAGGTAAGCATGGACATGTAGTGTATATAAGCACGGGCATGTGTTTGCTTAATGGGAAAAGTTATAAAATGGAATAAGCATTACGTTTATATAGACAAAATACACACGGTCATGCATGGCATATGTATAGTCATACTATCCGCACATACAATTGTGCATCTAGTGTTTATCCAATCTCATGATGGCTTTAATTATACACAAAATGTATAACATAATCAATCATGATATAACCGTTCCATTAAACATGACGCATGCCCATGTGACAACAAGTTATTCAAATTTTATATTGATTTTGTTTATCTAAACCAATTTAAATAAACTTAAGATTTTACCACATGTCATGACACATAGTAGCATGCACGATTATTTGACTACTCAAAATCTTACTTTGACTTTTAATTTAATCTAAATGGATTTGACAATCAAACCACAATTATGCCTAAAAATAACATCACCAAGATAAAATAATCCAACTCTTCCAAAACCCAATAAACTCTTATTGTGTGTGACTGAAAAGCTCTTTACTAAATCGATAGTGTCTAGATTTGAGTTGAATCTAGACACAAATTATGAATAACCTTATAAGACACCCCAGATGGGTATTACTATTCACTGTTTTAAATAAAATAATAATAAATAAATAGAAAAAATATGGTCAATAATACCCAACCGAAATGCTTAACTGAACTGAAACATCGCAGCGGAAAAACTCATGGTATAAATGTATACATACATATACATGCCCAAATAAAAACTGTATTATATAAAAATATTCGCGGAAAACATATACGTGTGCATACAAATAAAACTGAAGGAAAATGATGCAAACTGGATCCCAGACGGTAGCCAACATCTCCTCCCAGCTCCCAACACTTACCTGCAAAAGAAAGGAAAGTAGAGAGTGAGTGATACAATCACTCAGTAAGTACTTCATATCCTCAGACCCTAAACCCAATCCTTCTCGAAGGATTGCCACCTCAACTCAAACAGAACAGGCTATACTGACATCACACTCTGGCATTCTCATCTTCTACAGACCGGATACTACCTCATACCGGATCGTAAAATACGTATATGAGTATACTTAAACAACCTAGAGTGAAGAGTAATCCGAGCAGGTCAAACTCGACTCTCCAAACTCTCTCACTGATACTCATTATCTCTACTGTTCTGATATGTTACTGTTACTGAGATTCACGTGTCATTACGTGGCTTATCATGTTCTGATGTTCTGCTGTTCGTGTCTTATACACGTTGTTCACATTCTGTTCATTTACAGTTTCTTACTGTCTTATCATTCTCTGAATGATATGCTGATGTGCCATATAATCATGACATGATATAATAACATGCTAAAATCATAACTAGGCCTGGGCCTGTATACTGAAAATAGTTTTCTGAAAACTGTTCATGAAAACTGCTGTTGAATCCTAGGATCCTATATCTGAAAATCTCATAAAAGCTTTATCTGAAAGCTGTACTGAAAACTATGTACCCTAGGGTATATGTTATGCTGAAAGCTGTGTTATGCAGACTGATGAATACAGGGATTCGACATTCTGGCCATGTGAGTTTCCTCTACAAACACGTGTCACAAACTGTATGGCCCACGTGATGTTATCAGGCCTGGGCCTGGAAACTGAACTGAACTGAGTGCCTCGCACTATACTACATCTGATTCTGGGATTAGGAAACCTAAACTGCTAGTTGAGCAACCCGGCACATGCTAATACATAGGGCTAGTAATGAGCATATAGCTCTTGGAGTCACGGGTGCTGAAACTCACAAGTGCCCCATCGTATTCACCATTGAAATCTATGATTTACATCTGAAAACATGAATTCGGATCCTTGGATCCATTTCTGAAAACACAGTATGGCATGACATGCTATGCTGAATGTATGATGCATTATGTATTCTTATTTGAGCTCATTTTACTGTTTTCTATCCGTCGGATAGGATTTACTGTGCACATTTCTCATTTTAAACTTATTTTTATCATTTCTGCCTGACGCACAGGCGTGCGTGTCGTGTGCACGGGCGTGTATAAGCTTGCACGAGACCGTGACCTAAATCATGCGTGTGGTTGTGCAAGGTTCTGGAATTTCAAGCAATATTCCTCATTTGCTCTTGGTGCACGGGCGTGCATGAACTATGCACGGTCGTGACCTCGTAAATTAGGTCATGCACGGGCACGTAAACACGGCCGTGACCATGCAGATAACGTAGTATGCACAGGCGTGCGCCTTGGGTGCACGGGCATGTGTCTTGCTCTACACCTCCATGATCGCCTGGAATCAACTCGATTCTGACCAAATCTCAATTCAAACTGAAATTAAACATATTTCACATGCACAACACTTCAAATAAGCATAATAACACTTCTAGCAACCTCAAATCTTAAGCAAATCATCCAACCCAATCTCAAAACATACATAAACACATATTCTCACTCATCACATGCATATAAGCATCAATCATCAACATAATCATCTCAAATCATCATCAGCACACAAGGAAAGCATCACAAGCATGCTGGAAACAAATCTCATGCCTCAAACAAGCATCAAACATATTGAAAACGCAAGGGAAAGAGGAAGGAAGCACCTACCTCTTGACATGCTTTCTCTCTCAAGAAGAACACAAGATCAAGCTGGATTGAAAGGTCCTGGAAGCTGCTCTCCACTTCTAGGGTTGAGGCTCTCTGAAATTGAAAGGAAACTTTAGGTGAAAATGAGTTTGGAAGTGGATAAACTAGACTTAAAACCAAGACAGCTGGAAAAAATACGCATGCACGGGCGTGCACCTCTCATGCACCGTCGTGCATCCCGAGAAAATTACAAAAATACTATTTTTCTGCGGTCGCATGCAAATCCTCCCAAACGGATCCATGCACAAGCCACTAAACTCAAGAAAAACTCCCCTTTCATCCCAAAACTCTCTCACAACCCTAGAATTCTCAAAAATCTCAAACTGAACCCAGATTAGAAGCTGAAAAGACCAAACTAACCCTGGGATGTTACAAACCTTTAGCAAGATATCACGACCAGTGTCAACTAACATCTTTAAGCTTACATAACATGATGGTTAATTTATAATACGATTTCTTCCTCATATTGTGTCTCTTGAAGCTAAGACATAAATATGTATTTATCTCAGTATGTTCTTGTATAAGTAGATTTTTGTCCAAATCGAATATACTTGATTTGACACTAACGTAGTCATATTATAGCTATAGATTCATTGATTATGGATATTCTCATTAAAGACACCATTCTTATGCTCAGGAATGACAAATCATTTATTGATCTACCATAACCTTTTATGTTGACCTTGATATAACAAATTACTTACCTTTTTAATACCCTACTTATGATAGTACGTTTAATGACATCAAATTGAATTAGTCCTAGCATAAGATAGTTTAACAACTTCAAATCAAAGGATTACATATACCTTTCAAGTTAAAAAAATATTTTCATAGATCTAGGAGTCACCATATATATGAAATCCTCTTTATGTGTATGTCTAGTGAACATGCCTATAACTCATCCACCTATATGTTACACTAAGTTGTAAGCAACAACTTTGATATACATAAACTTTTGTCACCTTTCAGTATGGTTGCTTATCACTATAATAATCACATCACTATCACTCATACCCTTGGGTCATAGTAATATCAAAATTATAGACGTTTCTAGAATGGTCACTAGTGAGTTCATGGGGAAAGCATGATTAATAAATTAATTCCCTTGTCTTGGTTATATCATACTAAGAACATATTATATACATCAAACATCATATAATAGAAACATATCTCTTTATTAATACTCCATGTATATGTATAATAGTCAATAAGTACAATAGAATACATGACTATAAGACACCTACTCTAATAATCTCCCACTTGTTCTATAAACAATTATATATATGTCTAATACCATATACAACTACATGTCTATCATACTTCTACTTTGATATAGGCTTTGTTAATGGATTAGCCAGGTTGTAATCTATGTTAACTCTTTAAATTTTCATATCTTTATATTGAATGATCTCTCAAGCTAAGTAGAATTGTTTGAAAATGTGTTGGAATTTCTAGTAAGTTCATGGTTCCTTTGCTTGAGCAATGGCTCTATTGTTGTTGTAATAAAGCCTAATAGGATCTATAATACTAAAGACCGCTCTAAGTTTAAAAATGAAATTTTCTCCAAACTGCTTCCTTTGTTGCCTTAGCAAGGATAATGCACTCAAACTTTATTATGAAATTAACTGTAGTACTTTGTTTAAAGCTCTTTCAACTAATTGTACCGTCATTCAAATAAAACACAAATCCTGATTAGAATTTAAATTTTTTATGATCTATTTAAGAACTCATATATCTACATCCTTTAAAAATAAGGTTCCGATCTCCTTCATAAACCATGACCATTTCTTTCATCTTTTCTTAGTACTTAAGAATAATTTTGATAGTTTTATAATGTTTTTCATC
The DNA here is from genome assembly GCA_026122585.1 of Anacardium occidentale. Classification (NCBI taxonomy): domain Eukaryota; kingdom Viridiplantae; phylum Streptophyta; class Magnoliopsida; order Sapindales; family Anacardiaceae; genus Anacardium; species Anacardium occidentale. The sequence goes on from JAJEJH010000534.1 coordinate 95,587, forward strand.
GGGATCAGATTGATATTTACTACAAATGCTCAAATGTATGAGACATCAACCCTCATACATAGCATGATGTATATAATGGATCCAATAATGATGCCTATGGAATCATACTTATCTTATCTTTCTTTTCTTATGTCCTAAAAGGCATCTCTTTAGAGAGATATACATCATGAGTTATAAGCATTGACCTTTTCTTAGACTCTTCTATGTTAAATCTCTTTAACACATTATCTATGTATTTTCTCTAACTTAGTCTAGACAACTTACATGATCTATCATGATAGATCTTAATACGAAGAATATAAGTTGCTTCTCCTAAGTCTTTCATGGAGAAACACTTGTATAACCCAGCTTTTACTACATGTAAATATGGTGTATCATTTCCAATAATCAAGATTTCATCGATATACAATATTAGAATTGACACAATACTCTTATTGACCTTCTCGTAGACACAAGGCTCAACTTCATTTTTAATAAATCTAAACTCATGAATAACTTTATCAAAATGAATGTTCCAATTCTTTAAAGTTTGCTTTAGCCCATAAATGGACCTTTGTAGTTTGCATACTTTATCTATTTGTTTATCAAAAATGAAACCATCAGGTTATGTCATATACACTTTTGCTATAAGGTTATTATTCAACAAGGTTGTCTTAATATTCATCTGGTAGATTTTATAGTTATAGTATGTTGTTATGGCAAGCATAATCCAAATAAACTTCAGTATTATAGGTATACACATTTCCGTATTTCTTTTTGAAAACCTGATTGTAGGAATCCTAGGATCATTAAAAGGGTAACATACACCAAAATAGTTTTAAAACAATACAAAGTCCTATGAATTCCATATAATATCTCTGTTTTTCAATAAAAATGGGAAATTAAAAACGAAACATGAATAGGGTGTCACGCTTAGACTCAAATACATGTAAACATCCCTAATAGAAATTATCCTTAATTGTTTTATTAGAAATTCCTTTTTTTTTTGGTAATTTTTTAGAATTTTTTTTGAAAAATGTATAAAAGACTAATATTTTGTATTAGGGGTAAAATAGTCATTTTGAATATTCTCAAGGGATAAAGTGTACATATAAAAGAAAAGAACATAAAGTAACTTATATGTTTAACAAGGTCATTCTTGGTAAATTTCATAATGACATAAATATAATTATTGAAATAAATGAAGGATATTTTGGGTATTTTGCACTAAGAGTAAAATAATCCTTTTAAAAAGATTCAAGGGATAAAATGAATATTAAAAAAAATGACATAAAGTAATTTATTTGTTAGGAATGTTATTTTTGGTAAATTAAATAAATGACATAGATGTCATTTATAGAAAAGATGAATTAAAAGGATAAACATGAATTTATCCTTCTCCATTTTCTTCTCCTTGCTGCTGGAATATTTCTCTCTCTTTTCTCTCATATTTTCTTCCAATTTTTAAAGGAAATTAGGTGATTTGTAAAGGAAAATTACAAGGATTTACTAGAAAGATGTGCTCTTCACCATTTAAGGTAAGAAGTTTGCAAAAAAAGATGTTGGAATTTCATGTATTAAGTGATAATCTAATTTTTTTAATGGTGGTTTGGGAATTTCAAGGAAGAAAATTATTTAAAGGAAGAAGAAGAAGTAAGAAAAAAATTAAAGATAAGTAAATTTGATTGAAAATGTCAAATTTCCCATTTTAGGGTTTATAAAAAAAAAAGAAATATATTATTTTTCATAGTTAATGGTGTATATAATGGAAAATATTACGAAGATGTGATGATATAAAATTAATTTTTGAAAGAAAATATTTGATATAATTAAGAAGGAAAATTGGTTATGTGAAAAGAAAAGAAAGAAAATGAAATTAAAGCAAATTTGATGTTATATGGTTAAACATATGATATAATTATGATATGTTGATGTATGTATAATAAGAAACTTGGCATGTTATGCAACATTGAAAGTTGAAGTATTGATATGATAAGACTAGAATGTGATGTTAGTAAGTATTTATGATGTCTTCATAGTTAAGTATGATAAATTATAATTAAGAAATAAGATATATCTTTTGACTATGGTACATATTGAGATGATATGGTTTATTTTACTTTAAATAAGTTTAAATAGAAATGATTAAGTCATGATAACCTAAAAGTTATTTTGGTAGTAAACTAATATGAGTTACACCATACCAAATATCATTTTTATCCTTCAATTAAAAGTATATGAAAATATTTGACAAATGTGTAGACAATGAGTAGAATAAAGCTGAAAAAATGAGAAAAGTTATGTGAAATGCATAATAGCTAAAAAAATGGTATATCATCGCATGTACATTCGCATACGTACTTTTCATGACTTGATAAGTCATTAAGCATTTATAGAAAAACATTTCTTTATTTATAAACTTAAACTTTTCAAACAGATTTTATGTTTATAAACTTAAGTTTGCAGTCAGTGAAATTCAAAAAGTATATAATTTGCAAAAATAGTTTTCCAATAGACTGTTGTAATAGAGAACATATAAGTACCTTTACATGCATGCTACCAAAAATGAGCAACTTTAGATTTAGATGTATTGCACAACTCGTTCAATATGTATGAAGAATGAGGATTGTACCCAAATAGTTATGTTGCTCATATCCAAATCCATGCCTTAGTTCAGTCTAATTGACAAGTAGAAAATGTTTTCAAAAAGAAATGAGAAGTTTAGAAACACGTGTTTTAAAGCTACACAAGCATACTATAAAGTGTATTAAATATATATTATATCATGCATGTCATTTATCATACATACATATTTATTGTATTATTTCAAGGGACAAAATTTATAAATATTAAGCAAGATCTAATAGAGATAAATGCATAGCCAATATGATTTATTTACTAGGCCATTAGTGCTCATCCTATTAGATTTCATTTATTTTGTAGATACTTGATTAGTAACAGTTGAAGAAAGTTATGACATGGGCACTAGGCATGACATGCTTCTTTTTTAAAATTACATAGATATATTTTAGTTTTTGGATATTGTATATATATTCATGTGTTTTATATAAGTTTATGAATTTGAGTTGTAAGTAAAATGCATCATTTAAAAAACATTCTTACGTATTCTGTTATTGTAATTATAGTAAACAATGGATCATGTTTTATCTTGGTAGCATTCATGTTGTGTAAATCCAGTCATTTGGTAAGACTGGTAAGTTGTGATTAAGTTATTATAAGTGTTTACTATGAGTTTTATGAACAAAATAAAAAGAAATTTTCTATCTGATTGTGTTATTTCTAGGGAAATTCTTGTCGTTTTTCCTTAGAAAAAACTTGCCTTGGGATGGTTTACTTCGGGTGTTTTTAAACGTCATCCCTGCTTTGGATGACTCTTTCATCTTTGCTTGGCAATGAAAGTTTGCTTACTTAAAGATTCTTAAGCTAATGACATTCATAGTAATCCACATATGGTAGAATAACTAGAAAAATCATGTATTCATTTTTCTAGCAATTACATAGTTAAGACTTTTAGTTGCACAAGCATGTATAGGTGTTTATATTATATATAAAATAAAAATATTAAATGAGAAAATTATTCACATTTATATAGAGACAAAGACATATCTTTTATGTTTAAAACACAAGACTCTGTTATTTTATGTATGATTGTGTATACCAAACACATGGTTGTGTTTAGTATTTAGATAACGCAAGCTATCGTTTATTACATATAAAATGTGTAACATGTTTCAGCATGTTAATAACTTCTTGGCTAATTGCACACACATATATGTACCGAAGACAAATGCTTATGTATTAGCAGTTGATTTGAAATTTAAAATTAGATTTGGCCAAGTCATATCTAATCCATATAAACTCCCAAATTTCCTTACCTTATCAAGGCCCATGAATGTATGCCTAACAAACACATGATTGTGTGTTAAGGAAAAATTCGCATTTTAACTTTTAACCTAATCCGAATAGATCTGACAAACTCAATGTGACAATGTTTATCATCAAACCATAAAGACAACAAACTTGTTTCTCTAAAATTCAGTCAAACCTTGTTATGAATGACCTAGAAGCTCTATAGTAACTTAATATTAAATAACATTTCATCCATATAAAAAAAAATTGAGAATAAAGATACAAAAATAGGGTGTCTCCTAATAAGAGTTTGTTTAAAGTCTAAAGCTTGACTTTTTGTTGATCTTCTTAGGTTAAGTTGTTCAAAAAGATGACAACCTATTTATTGCTCCACCTTTTATCTTTGTAATGCTTTAGTTTTTGTCCATTAATTTTGAATATACCTTTCTCTTCATGAGATATTTGAATGATATGTGAGGGGTACACTTTCATCACGATGAATGGTCTCGACCAATTAGATCATAGTTTACCAGGAAAAAGTCTTAGTTTGACATTAAAAACTAATACCTTTTCTCCCTCATTAAACTTTCTTTTTGTGATGTTCTTATTATGCCACCTCCTAGTTCTTTCTTTTTACAGCTTGACATTCTCATAAGTTGGATGTCTAAACTCATCAGCATCATTTAGTTGTAACAAATTTTTCATACATATATCTTATATATTAAAATTAAGAAACTTTATAGGTGAATATGCTTAATGTTCAAGCTCAACTAAAAGGTGACAGGCCTTGCCAAATGCTAATCTATATAAAGACATTTCTATCGGTATTTTAATGGTTATACTATAGGCCCATAAAACATTATTTGGTTTTAATGAACACTCTTTCTTTAAATTGTTCATAGTTTTCTCTTGGATTTTTTTTTCAACTCTTTATTTGAAACCTCGAATTGGCCACTAGTTTGTAGGTGATAGAAGGTGGCAACTTTATTTCTAATTTCATATCTGTGTAAGGCATTTTTGATTGCTTAGTACAAAAGTATTTACCATCATCACTTATAATAGCCCTAGAGATGCCAAGTCTTGTAAGTATATATATTTCTTTAAGAACTTGACTACCGTATCATTGGTTCTAAAGGTTTCAGCCTCTACCCACTTAGAAACATAATCGATAGCCATTATTATATATCTATAAATGCAATGGTATTTGTACTAGAATCAATAATCTCACAACATAAAGCATGAAAGCATACCTTGAAGCCTTTGTCAAAAAATTGACTTATGCTAAATAAATTATGCTTAAGGCCTTCCATATATAACATATCATTAATAAATAAGGAAAAATTATCTATAGAGCCAATTCCAACCATTTTTCCTTTTGAATTGTCTCCAAAGTTGATGTTTCCTCTATCTTTTACCTTTAAAGAGGTGAAGAGGTACTTGTTCCTAGTCATGTGTTTTGAGCAACTATTTTCCAAGTATCATTTACTAGACTTTTTGTTTTTGGCATCCAAACTTACTTACACAAAAACATCATTTAAGTTTTCTTTGGTAGCCAAATGATTTTGGATCCATATAGGTTAGCTTTAATTACCCCTTTAGGAACCCAAACTTTTTTCACTTAGTTTGCCATTCCTAATTAGACATCCCCTAATTGTATGTCCAATGTAAGAGCAATATTTATATTTCATTTGTAAAGCATGAGGTTTCTTTAAAAGTTTATAAGTGTTTATGAAAGGGTTACCCTCATTATAGGCGAAACCTTCTTTATTTAAACCACTTCTTTGAAATGTTAGCATCTCATCCAATCCCATAGTTCTAATTTTTAATTTTTTCTAAAATGTAATTTGAATTAAGTACTTTTTCTTTTAATTTGTAATTTATCTTCCTAAGTGATTCTAAATCAATTGTTATCTTATCTTTCTCATCTAATGCCCTTATTAATTCAAGTTTAGCTAAATCATGTTTACTTTTAACCTTTTCTAAACTTAGTTTCAAATTTTCTAGATCTTTTTTTCAACATTTGTACTAGAACTGACATTTTTAAATTTTATTAGCAAAGAGTCAAAAGCATCCTATAACTCATTATAAGTGAAAGGGTTGAATTCACTCACCTCATCCTTCGAGTCACTTTTGGCCCTAAAAAATAAATTGGCCCTTTCTTCATTTTCTTCATTTTCATCATAAGAATCATCATTACCACTTTATATGGCAGCAAATGCCTTCTTCCTAAACTTCTTCTCATTCCTTTCTTTATTCTTTTTCTTAAGCAGTGGGAAATCTTGTCTAATATGTCTAGGTTTCTTACATTTAAAACAAATGACATCCCTATCATTTTCTTCTTTATCTTTGCCTTTGATTTAAAGCCACTCTTGCCATTCACCTTCTAGTTCTTTAATAAGAATTTGCTAAATCTTCTTCTTTATAAGCTCATGTCCTTTTCATTTATTGAGGACTCTTCTTCTTTATCTTTAATTGCCTTCAAGGCAATGCTTTTAATGTTTTTACCTTCTTCCTTCTTGGGTTTTCTTTTTCATTTTAAAAGTAAGAAGGCTTTTGATTCTCTCATCCATCCTTATCTTGGTTAAATCCTTGTATTCCTCTATAATAGTGACTTTTATAATCTAAGATTCAAGTAACGATCTCAACACTTTTTTCATTAATTTTACATTCTTAAACTTTTTACCTAGACCTTTAAAATCATCCAATAAGTTTAAGAATCTCTTATACATATTAGTTATGCGGTCATTGGCCTTCATCTCAAACAATTCATATTCCTTAAATAGTAACTCTATCTTTGGCTGACTTATTCCTTAATGTGTAGTTTGGATAATTGTTTACACTTTTTTGGCTAACTCACATGTAAAGGCTTGGTTGAATTCTGCAAAATCCAAGGCATGAAATAAAATACTAAAGGCTTTTGTATTTAACTTAATAGCTTCTCATCATCAGTATTATAGTCACTTTCATCTTTTGGTAATTGTGTCCTACGGTCTCTCAGTACTAAATCTTTATGTTTAATAATTTTCTACAATTTATAGTCAATCAATCTCATATGTAGTCTCATCCTAATTTTCTATTGTGTATAATCAACCCTACAAAACAAAAGTGGTCTGGTACTATATTGTCGCTCACTAAAAACTGGTGTAGATGCACTAGCCATTTTAATTTAGATCGTTTTGTTCTAGAAATTGTTAAATTTTATAAAAACACTAGAGACCAAGTTCTAATATAAATTAAAAAGCCTTGGGGCTAGAAAAATAATCTTAGAGAGGGGGTGAATAGGATTTTGTAACTTAAAAATGTTTTCTTAATCATAAATCAATTGTATATAACAATAGAACAATCAAAACATCCAACCAAATATAACAATCAATGTGAAACAAATATAAGGCTAATTAGCACTAAATAAAGAAAGAGAGGGAAAAGAGTTTGCTCAACCATTTATAGAGGTTTGGAGCTTTGAACACAAGTCTCTCACATGCTCTTCCTTAATCAACAACCGATTGAAGTTTTTTTTATCTTCCAAAGCCTAAAGATACAATAGTTTTTATATCAAAGGAATTTTACCTTTTTTACACATTGATTTTATATAAAAAAAATTGTGAAATATATCTAAGTAGATTGATGCATAACATTAAGAATGAATCTCTCAAATGTAGAAAAATCTAAGCTTAAGAGAGAAAGAAAAATGAGTGAACAATGAACAACTATTAGCTTGAATATGCAATTGGATTCTTTAACCTTGCTTACTTTAAAATGACCTCTTTTTATACTAGAAATTTTACTAAAAATGGAAAGCAACCATTTCAATAAATTTCTATTTGTTGGGCAAGTGAAAAGAAATGTCTTTGCAATAAATTTCCTAGGTGCATGGTTATACATGTCAAGTGTACGATAATGCTAGCTTTATTTATGACCATGATCAGACTCCCAACAGTCAAATTTTTAAACCGTACTAAACGTGCACAATCATGTGCATACTATGCACAATCATACTTTATTTCTTAATGTAAGTCCCTTAGAATTCCAGAAGCCTTCATAACTCTTAAGTATTATTCACACAAGAGACATATGTGATAACCACTTTGCTTATGCTCGATGGTGTGGTAGAAATGCACGGTAGTGTGATGTTACCTTGTTTTTAATTGGCATATGCACGATTATCTTTGCACGAATAATGTGGTAGTACACTCATTCTTTATATAACATAGTCATGTGTATATTTCTTACACAGTCATATGTTGAATGAAACCCTTTGACCATTCGCACGATAATATTGCACAATTGAAGGGCTCGTGCTTTTTCTAAAATGTTATTACACGATCATATGCCTCATTTAAACATGGTCGTGCATTTGACTTTTCATCTTTGACTACACACAATATGGATACACGAGTGAGGGACTTGTGCTTCTACAGAAAATGATCTAATATGATTGTCTGTCATATTTAGACACGGTCATGTGTTTGACTTTTATTTATTGATTTATCACGACAAGTTTACATGATTATGCTAGTCATGTTGGACCCATGATACATACACACATGGTCGTGCATTACTTAAGCATAATCATGTTAGACCTAGAAATTTGGCAACAAAATTATAGGCCTTAGCATAGGTAACGACACAATCTTGTGTTTTTACCACACAAGTTAAAATTTAATCACACATAGTTGTGCTCAATGACCATATGGTTGTGTTAGTCCTTAAACTTGCAAAAATTTTACTTTTTCTTCTCTTCTCATGAACCAATTCATGTTAGGGGTAAATTAGTCATTTAAACATATTTTTATCATAATTAAAACAACAATGATTCAACATACATTTATCACTATGTATGAGTCTTAATAATTCAATCACTTTCTCTCTATGACTAATAAAAGGTGACTTGACCATCTTGCAGTTGACATGATTCACATTCATCATATGACTTAAAGTCAAATGATTGTAAAATCCTAATAGATTAAAGTACCATTAATATTCGAGAATGAATACCTGTCTTTATCTAAAAAGACAAAAACTAAATTTCTAAAAATAGTTGGAACAAAATAACAGTTTATTAATTCTAATACAAGTGTAGTGGGCAAAGATAAATAATAAAATCTTACGGTTGGAATTGTGATCCTTACTTCATTCTTAAAATAAGTCCACCTCTCTTTGGCTTAGTGATCTACTCTACCTTAGTTTTTACATATTGTATGTGATATAAGTACTACATCATGTGACTACAACCCAAGATGAATGAGTAAGGTCAATCTCAATTAAAAACATACTTAAAGTAGAAGTAGTTAAATTCTTCTTTTTATGCTCAATGAAAGCCTTGCAATATTTTCTCTTATAGCTATGTCAACTACAAGTAAAGTAAGCCATTTATCTTTTTTCTACACCACCATTGGGTTGCAAAGTAGTAAGGTTTTGAGTATGGACTTGAGGAATAGGTATGGCCTTAACTTTAGCCTTACTCTTGCCTTTAGTTTTGTACCTGGCACCAACCATCACATGTTCACCCTTTAACCTTCAGTCATATCTTACTTGATAGTCCTTATCAAGCCTAGTAGTTTAGTAAGAGAATAACCTTTCTTATTAAGGTCAAAATTCATTACGAAATCCAACCAAGAATGAGGGAGGAAATTCAACACAAGGTCAAAAGCTATCTCGTTGTTTATAATGAATACCTATAAAGCTAACCTTTCAATGTAACTAACCTTTTAGCTATATAAGTGTCTACCTATATGCTCTTATGAATCTTACAACTAAACAATGTTGAAGCCATCTTATAATATTCAGATCTCTTTATAGAGATGAAGAAAAATGGAATGAGCATTCATATCTTCATATTGTCTTTACAACTTGGGAGACATAAAAGCTAGCATGAGACATTGAACTTTAACAAAGTCTTTAAGATACTTTTATAAGTATCTTGTTCCTCTTTGGTGGCATTAGGACTAGGCTTATAATGTTTTACCTTCTTAAAGATATGCAACTTATCTTTCTAACACATGATAACCTGTAGATTCTTATACCAATTTGGAAAATTATCACTTTCAATCTTATTTTCTCTTTCCAAAATTTAATGCAATGAATTTGAATTTTTCATGATAATTATAAATCTACAAAAGTATAAAGAAAGTAAATTAGTTAATATTTATTTCATTTAATCAAGATTTTATTAAATGCTCTTACTATTTTTTCAAGCTAACAACTACCACTATTCAACTTGGTAAGTCACAATGGACTTCTTAGTGGACTGAGATCTTATCAAATTGACTCAACCTTCACTTTGATGAACAAGCCAAGGTAACCCAAATAGGTAATTTAATCAAACTAATCAATACAAGTCTGTGATCTTAAGTCAGGTGTTACCCTAATAAATCATGTTTACCTTAATTGTGATTCTTAGTATTAATGGGTTAGAAACTACATATCATTATGTATCAACAAATATGTTATCACTCTGTCTTTAATAAATTCCACCTTCGTTTTAATGAGCAAACAAAATTTATTAGTCAAGTATGACCTAGCATAACCAACCATCAGTCTTTTGCCTAGTAAAGGTGTACCTTTTTCTTTGGAGAATAAAATTTCCACGATAGGGGCTTGTCTTGATAGTGTTATATTAGAAGGCATCCCACTTGACTTAATATTTAATGAAGTGTTTTGATTAGATCTCTTCAGTTTTAGTTTGCATATGAGATGATATTTTGTAATAAAATAAAACCTAAACATGCATACTATGAGGCAAGAAATATAAACTCGTCAGTATATGAGTTTAACTAAAATTGGGCCTAAGACAAAGGGGTCGACAAATCAACCTAGATCTTGTTTGTTATTTTCCTCAAGACTCCAAATCTGTTCTTTCTTTTCTTTAAGTCTTTAAGTAATTACATTGTTTTGTCTCCTAGTTACATAATTTCAAAAAAATTACACAAGCAACCCTTATTCTAAACTTTACACCTAAAATTCAAAAAACTCGAGTAACATTTGAAGGGAGGAGATAAGAAAAGAATTACATCATGAGACATAAGATGGTAGGACACGCAAGTCTTGTTTTATAATTATAACAGACATTCCCAAAAAAATTCAAAAATATATAAAGGCAAGTCATACTCGTATACTAGGCACCATACATATACGTCACTAAACATATACATAAACATTTAAAATAAATAAATTAATTTTAATTAATTAACCATGTGATAATTACATTTTTAAGGCCCTATAATATTATAAAATTGTTAATAAACCCTACGATGTGAAAATTGTATTTTGACCCTCAAGGTAGTTAACCCAGTCAAAAAGCAAAAATCATGGGCATGTGCATAATTTGAAATCTAGAAGAATTCTAAGGACCTACATGGACAGGCATACGTCTAGCACACAATTTTATACATTAGCATACTTTGGTCTATATACAAGCATGTACTTTACATGCACTATTGTGTATTTACACATAAAATGAATACACGAGGTCATGGTCCCATGTATTATGTCAAGCATAGCCATGTGTTCAAAACATACACAATTGTGTATAACATATTTTCTAGAATTTCCAATCATGGGAATTGCCATGAAATCACCCAAAAACAATCAATATTGAGACAAAAATAAACCATAATTAGCATGAAATGCCAAAGCCCATTCTAACGTCACTCTTACTACACGTAAAAATGTGTAATAAAAGCATTATTGACACTTAATCTCAAATTGCATTATTTAACCTAGTTTGTAAAACAATATCAAGTAAAATCACAACAAACTAAAAATCAATAATTGCACATTTACTTAGTTAGCAAAATCAACATTTTTTATCCAATTCAACAAAATCAAAAAGTTATTAACATACATTTAAGAAGTAGGTCTCAAAATAATTTTTGTAATTGTGAAAACGATAACTCTCATACCATTATAAGAATCTTCAGATTGTTAAAAGGGTGACCATTTAATGGAAAAATCTGTAAAATAGTATAATCTTGGTAATTCCATAGGATTTCATTTTTCAACAAGAACATGAAATTAAAAAAATTTTATTAACAATGATTTAGTAAATTTAAATTTCAGAATTAAATATTGAAAATACTTATGCTAAGTAGACATTATGAGCACTAGTTATTAGAATATTTTGATTTCTAGACTCATGTAATTTTCGAAAACCATGAAATTTTAAAGCAAGTTTTTAGTTAAAAGACTCAAAAATGGATTTTTGAAACAATTTTCTTGAAAATCATGCTTTGATACCAACAAATGTGATACTACTATCTTATTATTATTATTATTATTATTATTATTATTATAATCTAAAATATATAATAACATCACCAAAAAAATACATATAAACATTCATGCATCTGCAAAAGATTAATCATGTATACATTCATACATTTGCATAAGCATAAACACATATTACTATATACTAAAAAAGCTTTTTTTTAATTATTTATACATAAAATGGTTGTAAGAACATGGCATGTGTATATTGTTCTCAAAAGTCATACTACTCATGAAATACAAACTATGTAATTATTGATGAAAATGCATCGCTTGACATCTTACTTAAAGCCATCACATAGTACAACCTTCAACAACATAAAACTTAACCTGTAAAGGAAGGAATTTTGGAATGAGTGAGAAGTCACTTAAAAAGCACCTCATAATCTAGCAAACACAATTATAACCTTGAAGCATTAGTGTCTTAACTTATTTCTTATCTTATGTTTTTTATTCTTATTATTCTCACTTTATCTTTCCTCTTGATTATGTCATGACATGTATATAATGACAAAACATGTTGAAAACCATGACTTAGGCCCAAAGGCTTCCTTTCTTGAAATCCATTTCTTTGAAATCTCATAATCGATCTAAAGATCCCATCATAAAACATGTCATAATGATTTAAAGATCTCATCATAAAATTTATCTTAAAAGCTCTCTTTCATAAAATTCATTTATGGAAATCATTTATAAAAAACATTTATACTGATCAAACTAATAAACATAGAGATTTAACACTTTGACCATGTGAGTTTAACTTATGCACAATTAACACTCTCTCTCATGAGTTTGGTTAGTGACTATTTCCTCTCTAACAAACGTTGATTTCCCTCTTCAATGGGTGTATGAATCCACAGATGTCTCTTCATATTCACCTATAAAAAATTCTTGGAACATCATATTTTTTTTCTACTTTTAAAACATGCACATGTAAAATATTTCTTGTTTCTTAAAACAATTCTTTGGCATGTGACGTTATATAATGTTTCTCATGCATGAAATTTTGTCATTCCTTTGGGTTTATTATTAAGACTCCTATTCAAGTTTATATATTCTCTTATAATCTTTTATTTTCTGCTTGTTAATCTTATAATTCTATTTTACATTGTGCATGTTACATGGTCATAGACCATAAGGTTGTACGACTATATTCTCCTTAGGTTCCATAACATGCATGGAATTGATACATGCACACAATCATGACTCAATATCTCATGATCATGTCTCTAGTAAAAATAATAACCATGCTACGTAGTAGTGCATGCATAACATGCATGATTGTGATGTTATAGAATATGATCACATGATTGTGTACGTTTTTGCATGTATGGTCATGTGTTGCATTCTGCCACTACATATCATGGCCAAATAGCCACATATTTGTAAGAATATAAGCATTTGAATCTTATCCAACTCGTGCAATAATATCATATCACCAGTATCATTACTATACATCTAAGATTTTGAACATATAATATTAAATCATCATAAACAGATCTAATATCCTTCACATCAATTTAAGCACATATAAATCATAAGCATGTTTCTATAGCTTCACAACATCACATATCAAATAATCATCATCAAAATCATGTAGAATAAAAGCAAATGCTTACCTAGAAGTAGCCTCCAACATATTATACATACATAAACATAGACATTATGCAAATTAACCTAGATCTACACAATTTAGAGATAATAATAAAAAACCATTATAACTTTATTCATTGTCATCATCAATTCGTATTAATTAAGCATTAATCAACATAAATTCATGCTTCATCAATCAATCATCAAAAACCAAACATCACAGCAGTGATATCAAATAGATAAAGGTTAAGAAATACTTACTTCACAACTTATGAATGCAATATCACTCTTTAGATCTTTCTCTAACTATAGCTCATGCCTCAACTTGCTTCTTTTTTCTCTCTACTTTATAATAAGTCCTCTCTATAATACTCAAGAAAGAGACAAATGAACTTATACCAAAATTTGAAACAAAAACACAATTTCTATAGTCATGCCAAAACGCGATCACACATGATCATGGAAGTAGGGCACACGATTTTGCATGAAAAAAATTAAAAATTTCTTTGCCTTTCTATGCTATGCATATGGTGGCTCCTATAGAACATGCATACTAGCCAAACAAAGCCCCTAAATAACCATTCTACCCTTAAACTCACATACCTCAATTTCTAAACATAAAATTCACTTTTCCTTGCCAAATCTTACTCTAATTTACCCTTTCCAAACTCAGGCCATTACAAGGTCATAATTCAAGTTAAGTCTAAGGAAGAATGAGTGATCAAAGTTGAAAATAAGAAAGAGAGTATTATTCACCACAACGGGAAAACAATGGTTTTCACTAGGATTGAGCTTTAAAATGTAAAATTAGTCCTTATAAAAGTTATATTGGAAATCTCAAGCTTTTTTAAAAACTATTATGGAAAAAAAATTGAGTTCTTTTAGGCCATCAATCATTACTACAAAGTTGTGTCTTCTTAGTAAACTTCTCTATATAACTACTACGGACTAAAACGGGCATAACTTTTGGGATTCTAATGTGCAAATTGGGTGATTTAAGAGCCAAATTACACTAGACGTCTAGGGTTACAACCTTTATAAAGACTATAATTCCAAAAACTTTGTTCTATGGTATGTGGTCTAATAGGAAGTAAGTTATCTATATTAAGACATGGATGTCAAGACATAATCTTGTGCTATAGCATAGGATTCTAGAAATTTTGTGCCAAAACATAGAAATCATGTCATGGCATAACTAAAGAATTTGCCTTAAAAGCTTTCCTAATCCAATAAGAACTCTACTTGGCTAGCCCTAACTGTATAAGAAAATTCTCAATTGACCTAAGGGCAACTTATAGGCTACAAAGGGAGACTTTTACACATATTTTTCAGTAACTTCAAGAAGATTACAACAAGATTCATCCAAGAATTAATCAAGAGATGATTATCAAGCAAGGATTCATAATAATTCAATATTATTTTCAAAAGGGTGTTTGTACTTTAACTTTAAAAATATGTACTTCTTAAATTTGTTTGTTCATTCTTTTTGTTTCATCACGAACTAAACTTTTATTCATTAGGGCAATGATATAATCTATTTTGTGATGCTTAGTCATTGATTAATTAAAGTTCCATGTTTTTATTCATACATGTTATTTAACTATCAATTGTGCATATTGTTATTGTTTGGATGTTTCACAGCCATTTGAACTTATTAAGATTTTTTATCGACAATTGAGAGGTGAGTTATAAATCTTATCTATTGATAATTATCATGAGTTTAGTAACAAAACTAGAGATAATTATGCAACTATGAGATTGTAACAGTTTATAGATTAGGTGACACATAGAAATAGGAAAATGTATAGGCCAAACAACAGATTCCCACCTAAGGTTTCCTTAAATGACAAAATTTCTATTATTATTTTTTAAAAAAATTTAATTTTTAAAAATTTTTATTTAATTTTTTAAATTTTTCAAAATTATATTATTATTATTATTATTATTTTAATATTAGTTTATATTAAATTTTATTTTAATATTAATATTATTTATTTTTATGGAGGGTGTTTTGGTCTTTTAATGGAAAAAAGATTGATACTTGGCTTTTTTAAACTTTATGGGTGAGACTTTGTCATTTAAGGAAACCTTGGGTAGGACTTTGTTGTTTGGCCAAATGTATATACATAGGCATGTTACGAATTCTTGAACTTTATATATCCTTTGTTATTGATGAGTACTCTTAATTAAGATAATTAGTAACAACAATAGGTTAATATTAGACAAAAACTTTTATTAATAGATTAGTGAATTTGACCATTAACCAATAAAGATGAACTATACACTAAAAGCTTGGTAACTAAGTTAGCAATCAGGTGAAGCCTTAACCTTAGTATTCTTCATTCTGATTAGTTTCTTGAGATTTTCTTGTTGCTTATTTTTAATTGCTTTAATTAATTAGTTTAGTCTCTTAGATTAACTATAATTAAGAGTCATTAGCATATCATTGTTCAAATAGTATTAAAATTAGGAGGTTTATACACTAGTACAATCTTCATGAGATTGACATTTAGACTTTACTATATTTGAAACGAATTAGTACACTTACTAGTAAATTGAGATTAGGTTCTAAAACTTCTTTAACATAGGTGAACAATGATATAGCAATGTTAATGTGGTGGTTCAACAACAAAGCATGAGGAAAATGACTAATTCATTTGATGTTGGACTTATGCATTTATTTTATGAAATCATTTTATGACTTTATGTATACACACTTGCAATCCATATTGAGATTTTATTTATTTTTAGTGTTTATGATTTTGTTTATATACTTGGAATGTTTCTAGTTTACTTATGAAATGAAAAGTATTATTTTTGTTTTTGGCTATGATTTAATAGGTTTTCTTTTTATTTGATTAATATTTCTATCGGAGGACTAGACCTTCAATGTGGGGTGTTACAAGCAGTATCTTTGATAGATTAGATAAATCCAAAGACCTGATCTATACAACCACCTAAATTTTTAATAAGCCTTTTTTGGAAAAGGTGGTTGAAAACAACCTAACAGGCATCCCGCTACAGGGGTTAAGCAAGCCCTTGATATCTTGATTACCTAAGAGGATGAGCAAAATATCAAAGTAAGAGAATTCCCATTACATCCAATAGTGCACCATGCCCTCTACCAAAAGACTTTAAGGTATTATCCATTAGTTGCATTTGATGGATATTGTGATCCACACGATTACTTAGACACCTCCAATGACATTATAGAGTTCCTTAAGGTTTTTGAGTTGATTAGACGTCATTACCTAGTGGTTACACTTGTTGGATGTGGTGAAGATGATAATTAATGGACTCAAAGAGAAGATATTAGTAGGGGTGGCTTTTGAGTGGAAAGAAAAAAATATGAACATTAAGTGGCTAGAATATGTAGAAAGGATTGGTTTAGGAAAGGCAGACAATAGCGGCCTGATGGGTTTTGGTTTGAGGAAGAAGATGCTGGGAAAGAAGAGGGAGGTAAGGTCAATAATTATTTTTACAAAATTATAATCCATATTTAAAATTAGATAAAGAAAAATACCTAAATATTCTTTTATAGTTGAAGTTGATAGAAGACAAATTAGACAAAAAACATAAATTTATTATTTTGTAACCTTTGAAAAATAGTAAGTTTCCCCTATAATGCAAGTCACTCTCTGGTCACCGCTCTTGTTACTGATAATAACATGAGCCCTTTAGGCTTATTTTAAAGCAGAGGTCTCTCGTGAGTGAACTTGGACGACCAGAATATCTGTAACATACAATAAGCCCGTTGCTTCGCACAGGCGTTTTTAACAACTCTTTTCCCAAACACGCAGATGATTCGATTGAATCTGTGCTTGTTAAAAAAAAAAAGTGAAAATCCGGAAGAACATTCATCCTTTCCACAGTAACTTATTGTATATAAGAAATGGCATGTATGCAGATTTGCTTATATAATGAAACCAGAAATATTATGATGCAGAGGCCATTTATTTTGGAAATGTACAATTTGAGGACAGCACACCATTTGAATATCCCAGTGATAGAGAACATGAAGATAAATGACATGAAAACTATCTAACAAAAGAATATCCAAATCACAAAAGATGACTAAATAAACCAGAATTCATCATTTATAGTTGCAATGCTCAAGTGTTGTTCATAGTTCGACATGCATACATTGACATGCTTATGTTGTTACATTGTAATCTATACCAATTATGATTTCTCTTAGAACTGAGCTGCAGATCACAAAAAAAAAAGAAACTCTCTCACACACACACAGACATACACTACTATAGTAGCTTCACCATGTATATACATAAACATTACAAAAGAGAAGGAAAGAAAAGAACCAAATCCTACTAGCATGTCAAGTAGTGGATTAGATAGCTATTCAATTTCCACATTTCACTGCTTGTAGAACATGACAATAACTTTTGATGTTGATACAAAATAATTCCAAAAATCTGAGAGTTATATTTCACAAATTTCCCTTGAAGATAAATGAGAAGTTTACAAGACAAGACTTAGTAAAGTCTTTCCCGCAACACATTGCACATGTTAAAACTTCCCCTGTATTGTAGAAATCCTCACCTTTTCTAATAAACTTAAGTCCAAAAATTTTACTTAAAGAACAAAAAAACCCAAAAGGGTAAAGTGGACACAGAAATAGTTCAAGACACTGTCACAAAGGTAACACAGATCTACCATCTTTCCCAAGGAGCTAACAATAAATATTTCAACTACTTCTTAAGAGGATTCATCCGGTCCCTGAGATAGTAAAGTTTGGCCCTCCTCACTTTTTTCTTGTCTAACACTTTTATCTCCTTTATGTTGGGAGAGTACCTGTCATCCAACACCAACTTTGGTCTGAGGGCATTATTCCAATATAATATCAAGGACAACTCCACACAACCTACATTGAAAACTAGCCCAGCTCCAGAGATGTAGAAAAATAAAACAAGAAATTAAATTTAATGAATTTATTTTGGTATTTTTACCATAACCACATCAATGTAAATACCAATTTGAGGCTCATTTTGCTATCACCTTCAGTTTCACATACAATTCAGCATCAGACACAAGTAATGGAGAAAAAATTTCTTTCCTAGCAAAAACTATCTCATGATGGTGCAAACTAAATATATACTCTTATAGCCTTTTTCAAAGCTTGGGAAGCTGTATTAACATGATCTCTTTTGCATTTAGTTTGATTTCCATTTTGGTAAATATACAAGCTATCTCCTGTTCATTAAATCAAGGGGTCTAACAGAATCTTAATTAATAGCAATGATACACATACAAACACTTCCATCACATCATTCTTCCTCAAGTGCACTTTATATTCACATATTATAAGATCTGAAAAACACTTCTATTACATTATTTTTCATAATAATCTTTAGCTTAACTATTTAATTTGAATCTTGTATTAATTATTACATCTAGTTCATACGCACAGTATATACATAGTACCATTATTTAATTAATTGGTGGTACTGGCAAACTTGGGTTCCCATGTATTAGTTATATTTACATATTATGAGATCTGTGACTTCAACCGGTAAGTTATGAACTTGTGTAATATGAGCTCCATCAAAGTGTATGATACAACAAATTTCAATAAAGTGAAACGATACTATACATGCCCATGCACATTCAAATAGAAATTGTGATAAATAAAAAGAACTAGGCATCATAAATATTCAAAACTTAGTTTTTCATAGGTGAATTAAATCAAACCTACAAGCAACTTTAATCATATGCCCTTACAGAATCAATGATTACCAGACTAACACGTAAAATTTGTCTGCTAAAATATTACAGCACACAGTTTCGACAGAATATCACTAATGTGGAAGACATTATGTTTGCTTACATTTCAGGAAGACAGATGCTAATTTGTTCCTTAAAATCTATGAAGACCATAATCAGTTCTTGAAATAAAAAAGTACACTAAATAATTAGGAATATACAAAATCATACTAAGAAATTATCATGGTATTCAGGCAATTATACTATAAACGGTTTCCAAGCCATTCACAGGAGAGAGAAGACACTTCTCTTCCAGTTCAGAGCAGCAAATTCGAGATAAGACAATACAAAGGGGTTGCATTTTTTTTTATATGAAAAAGAAAATTCAATTTTACTTACAGCATGAAGAGATTTTCAACTCCAACCCCAGCAACCAGCCTCCTTAATCTAAATGTAGTATTTAGACCAGCATTACGCCTTGCTATAACAATACCCTTCAAGATCGAAACACGTCTTTTATTCTCAGGGACTTCCTGCTCACACGAAGAATCATAACAGAACAGTTTAACATGAATCCTTCAAAAAAAACTCCCACCTCCTCTCACTATCCAGATTCAATAAGAAATAAGAAGCATTTCAGCAATGACACTTAGATACCACTTTAAGTTGCACAATGTAACCAGGCCTTATATCTGGTATTTCTCTCTGTCCCTTCACCTCCTCCACAGCTTCCTTATCTACAATCTGCAGAGTATAACATTGTACAATAGTTAATAAAGAGCTACAGATGTAATCTCATATATATCAGCCATTGCAATGAAAAAATATGTGCCTGCATTATGTGCCTAGCAGTTTTATCAAGCCTCTTGAATTTAATGCGGGGAGCTACATCAGTGATAGCAGCAGAAGGATCTTGTGAAGCTGATGCAACAGAATGTCCAATCGTCGTGAGGCACCTACTGGCAAAAGGTTGAAACATGCCCGCCCTTGTACTTCTACCATAATAGTTGACTGATGTCAATGACTCAGTTTGGGAGCCAAAATTTACCTGCTAAAGAACCATAACAAGTGAAATACAAACTCTTTTATATTCGCATTTAACATATACCTTAACTGAATAAGGTCCAATCCAATGCCAAAATAAACACAAACACACCGAAAAGTACAAATCCTAAGACAACAATCTTTAACAAGCAAAATTACCAAACATACATACTTGGGTTGTAATAGAAAACTCATTTGGAAACATCATTTATGGATTATTTCACAAATCTAAGTTATTCTTCTAACACATAATTCTGGGTATAAAGATAAATTTCTCTTCTCTTTCAACGAGCATTTCGACTAAAAGAAAAACAAAAGGCTTAGAAATGCAACCTGAGAGCGAGAAGCGAGCTCTTGTGGTATTCGCTTAAATAGATGTCCTGCCGACTTGGACGAAAGGAATCCTGTTGTAAGTGAAGAAGTGTTCATGGTAAAGTAATGTCTTTGAACCAACCGGATACTCCCACGAAAAGACAACATTTTTTCCCAAACACTGACTGTATTTGAGATGCTGAGAAAACAACAGGATTAATTTGATTACAATAATACCTCTGAAGATGGTTTTTCTCCTGCGAAACAAAAACCCTCGACCTCCAGCCGAATCTTAGGTTTAACTTGAAGATTAAAGTTTAGAGGACAAAAATACCCCACTCTACATTGATTTTTCATGGGCTTTGCATAGCACAAGCCGGCCCATGGACTGTCGATCCTTAATTACGATCCCGCTCTAAACAAACAGATAAATTTTCCTTTCAGTCGAACTCGTGGCTGCCGCTGACAATGTGACATAGTCCCGGACAGCCTTAACGCAGCGTTTTTATTATTGATAAGGCCAAATAACATATTCTCACCTGAGGTTTTCCTAAACAACAAGTCTCACTTATTTTATAGTGGGTATTTTGATATTTTCATAGAAAAAGGGTGGGTATTTGGCTCTTAAAACTTTATGAGTGAGATTTGTCATTTAAAGAAACCTTGGGTGGGACTTTGTGATTGGCCTATTGATAATTATTGTGATGTCAAAGAACTTATGCCCACCTAAGATTGAGTCTTTTATCCTTTAACTTTGAAAACCCAAACACCCATCCTTGATCGTTTTCTATCGATTTTTTCTGATTTTTTTTTTTATAAAATGACTAAACTACTCTCATTATAAAAAAATAAATATAATAAAAATATAATTTAATATTTAAAAAATAAAAAAATAACTACCACCATCGACAGCATCGCTAGTGACAGTGGCTACTAATAAATAAATCAGGAGATTAGAAATGATCTTCTAGTTCATGAAGAGGTTAGATTTGATAGTTTCGTTTGGCTGAGGAGGTGACTAACTACCAAAAATAGAGGAGGTCGACAACTCCTTATTTCTTTTATAGGTAGCCACCGTCGTCGGCCATGGTAACTGTTTTTTAATTTTTAATATTTTTAAAATTTTGTTAAATGTTTTATAATTTATTTTAATATTTTTATAAAATTTATTTTGTTATTTTTAAAACTTTTTAATAAAAATATGAAAATACCCTTTTGATCATTAATTTTTAACCATTGACTGTTAAAATTAACAATTGACTTATAGTTAATTGATAGATGTTTAGGTCTTTAAAAGTTAGAGGATTAGATTTTATTTTTTTAGCAAACTTTAAGTGGGAATATGTCCTTAGGCCTTATTGCGATGTGGTGACATGAAATATAAAGTTAAAAACAAGATGCACATGGCAAGAGGAAAGGTATCAACCATTACAGAAACTATAATTCGAACACCTGAAAACTATAATAGCATCAACAACACCTTCAAATATGTGAACGAGTCTAGTCAGTTTTCAAAGTTCATCAAACAATTACATAAGGTTACAAAAAAAAAAAAAGGAAAATTGAAAGAAAGAATTTTTTTTCCTCTTAAACCACCTCCACAAGAGAAAATGAGAATATATACAATCGAATCCCATTTCATTCACAAGCATAGCTCCAAGCTAATTCAGTGGCAGAATTTATTAGCACTATAAGAAGTTTAGCTTAAATTCATTGTGATTAACTTTAGTGGTTTTAGGAAGAAACAAACAATATCACAACATGTTCAAACTATCAATAATACTATTCATTGTGATTAACTTTAGTGATTTATAATCATGATCATAATTAGGATATCATAATAGAATACATTACTTACTGTCATAATACAATACATGTAAAATCTTTAAGATTTTTACAATTTCTTATAGCTTTAACACTTTTGTATAAAGTTTGACTCTATTGCATTTTAAATTTTGATAATATATTTGTACCATACTCAAATGTATTTATTACATTGTATGTTTATTTATCGACATCGAAGATGTCTATCTATTGTATTACTATTAGATAGTAAAAATTATTAAATCCAGTTAATCGGTAGGGTTGATTTGCTTAAGTTATATTGAGAGTGTTATATTTTAATAACTCACTATGACAATAATAAAATATAGTTATATGATAGAACTAGTTTATATGTATAATCTTATGAATGTACAGAGGAGTTATGGATTGATTTTATGACTACTTTCACTTAGGTTTTTTTCTTTACTCATTATTTTAAATCTTT
The DNA here is from genome assembly GCA_026122585.1 of Anacardium occidentale. NCBI lineage: Eukaryota > Viridiplantae > Streptophyta > Magnoliopsida > Sapindales > Anacardiaceae > Anacardium > Anacardium occidentale. The sequence goes on from JAJEJH010000534.1 coordinate 118,640, forward strand.
TGGTGCAAGAATAGGACTATAACTGAAAATATTATTAATTTGCCAATAAGTTGTAATGGATAACCACAAGCGTAGGAGATAGATGAGCTTTGATACAATAAATGAAGAATTTTTAAAGGGGTTGCAAAGTGTATCAATTACTATTGCAGAAATTGAACTGAAATATTTGATCATTTAGTGGTTCATGACTTTATGTCAGTGTACACTATTTGGTTTTATCATAGTGCATCAATGTTTATAAAGAGTCTAGTCCTAGGTGTTCAAGTAAAACAAGAAATACCTAGAGATAATGATATGTCGAAAATGTTACATACTATTTTTAGGATATTGGGACAAAATATAAATATATACATATGGATAGAACGAATGCAATGGAGCCTAATGTTGACGGTACTGCACCACAAAAAAATACAAACCATTTTTTTTGGACAAGGGAAAGATTTTAAGAAATTAATGGAAGATATTAAGGAAAAATTATATCTAGAGTGTGAGAATTTAATAAATATTCCTATATATTGCATTTTTATAATTTAAAATGTCATTATAGTTAGTCCAATGAGTTGGTTGATATCTTAATTAAGCTTTTAAAATATGTTTTCCCAAAAGGTGAGATATTATCAAAATCTTTCAATGAAACAAAAAAGATTATTGATGTCTTAGGATTTAAGTATAATAAAATTTATGCTTGTCTTGATGATTGTATGCTATTTTGGAAAGAAAAAGCTTTTGATGATATATGCGCAGTTTGTGGGGTTTTTCATTGGAGAACTTTTGAGAATTATTCTCGTAATAGTACAACAAGTTCGAATTTTGTCAAGAAAAAGAAAATCCTGTCAAAGGTGTTATGGTATTTTCCTTTAAAACCTGAGCTTCAAAAATTATTCACATCACCTAAAACTTCAGATTTGATAACATGGCATGACAAATGCCATACTAAGAATGGTATTATAAGACATCTGACTGACTTAAAAGTGTGAAAAAGTTTTGACTCAAGATATCCTAAATTTGCTTAAAAACCTTAAACGCTAGATTGGGTTTAGTAAGTGATAGCTTTAACCTATTTAGTACAAGGCAAAGTATTTATAGTATATGGCCAGTTATTTTAATTCTCTATACCTTATCGCCATGGTTGTGCATGAAACAACAATTCTTCATGCTCTCAACTTAAATTCCTGGTTTATTTAGCCTAACAATGATATTGATGTTTACATGCAACATTTGATAGAGGAATTGAAAGAATTATGAGAGGTAGGGGTGGATACTTTTGATGCTTCATCTAAAGAAAAATTTCAATTTCAATTGCATGTTCTTGCTAAAACACAGAGACAAACTCCAGACCATTGAGGAATGGTAAAAAGTTTTGTTTTATAGACATTGATGTTTTTTAGAAATTAGTCATAAGTTTCAATTTGATACAAAATCATTTGATAGGACAACTAAATTGAGTTCTAATCTTGTTCCACCCTCTAGGTTAGGTATATTGGATCAATTGAAAGATATCAAGTTCACTTATGGGGAAACAAGGATTAAATTGAAAACATGGGAAACAAAAAAGTTGCTTCTTTAAATTACCTTATTTGGTGGTACCACTTAATAAGGCATAACGTTGATGTAATGCATATATAAAAGAATGTTTATGACAATATAGTAAGTATAATTCTAAATATTGATAAGAAGTCGAAGGATAACATTAGTACTCATCATGAATTATAAAAGATGGATATAGAAAAAGAGTTATGGCCTCAACGATGAAATTCAGGAAGAACCTATTTGCCTTTTGCATACTACGCTATGGCATCATATAAGATGAAAATTTTTTACGAAGTATTAGAGAATGTGAAATTTCTAAATGATTATGCATCAAACATCTCCCCATGTGTTTGTAAACAATACAAATTATCTGATCAAAAACTTATGACTATTATGTTTTAATGCAACAACTTCTTTCTCTTATATTACGAAGTATATTGCCTATTACAATTAGTTCAATTTTAATTAAACTATCTAACTTTTTTTGGGCTTTATATGCTAAGTCCTTTCGGATTTGTGATCTTAAGCAACTTGAAGTGAAGATTATGTTAACACTTTGCAAGATGGAAAAGATATTTCTACCAGTATTTTTCACAATAATGAAACATTTAGTTGTTCATTTGGCAATAAAAGCTAGACTTCTTAGGCCAGTGCATTACCAATGGATATATCTACTCAAAAGGTAATTAACAAAAATAAATAAACATTTTATTTTACTAATGTAAATAATCTAACAAGTTGTCATTCTTTAAGTCACTATATTAAACTTTTAAATCAAACGTCCATAATAAAACATAACAAGAGGGTTCAATAACTAAAGCATACCTTGCTACAAAGTATTTAACATTTTGCTCTCGATACCTTGACAATGACCAATCAAGTTAGACTAAAAAAAATGTTTGTCATGAAACAAAGTCAAAATTAGTCCTATTCCTAGATGTTAGACAACCATATGGTAGTTGTAGTGACCTCCGCCCTAGGCCTACTGTGCACAGCTGTAAAATATATATATATAAATATATATAATAATAACAAAAAAATGTGCCTGCGATGGAGATTCCCACGAGGGAAAAGAAATTAACTGCTACTCAAAATACTTTAAAAATTCTGAATACGGAAGCGTAAAATATAAATACTGTTATAAAAAGTCATAATAATTTTTCTGAAAATCCCAGGCTACTTATGTATAAAATCTTGTTAACCATACAATGCATAATAATAATATAATACACACAAACATAAATACATGAGATGCGATTTATCAGAGCATATGAGCCGAATCTCAAAACTAGGTGTCGAGCCATGTTCCCAAAATCTCACAGTTGCATCACCACATCTCAGTCCCCAACTCACTGACCTGCAAAAGAGAAAGGGAGGGAAGGGGTGAGTGACAAAATCACTCAGTAAGCATTTCCTATCTCTTACACAGACAGGTCATCAAGCAAAGGCTAATCATAGATCAGACCTCGAACTCTCAGCTTACTGTTTCTCATCATTCTTATTATTCTTGCTTTACAGTAGCTTATATCTTTCTTTTCTTTTCTCCTATTTCTTTACTTTCTTTAATCATTAAGTTCTTAGAGTTTTCATCTGTTTTATGCTTCGTATTTGTCTTTTTTTCCTCATATGTTTCTTATAAATGCTATACATGACATGATATGCATGCTCTGATGTCATGTAAATCTCATTTCTCATAAAACTTGCCCCTCGGGTTGATTTTCTGAAAACTCATCTTTTTCGAAAACTTTTTCTGAAAAATCTTTGATCCGAAGATCCTCATATATATACATATAGTATATCTGAAAACAGTATCAAAAAGTACTGTATCTGAAAAATATCTCTACTATGCTGGCCAGTCTGATAAACACAGGGATTTGACACATTGGCCTTGTGAGCTCAAACCTATAAGAAAACTACTCGTGCACGACCATGTTCTCTCTAGCGATCATGGTTTCCCTCTCTAGCGGGCGTATGAACTCACAGGTGCCCCCTCGTATCCACCTCTAACTGATGTCCGAAACATCGTATATATATATACTTATTTAAAACATCTCTTGGATTCTTAGATCCCTTTTCTGAAAATGTCTCATATATGACATGTCATGCTCAATGTTTCTCAATCATGCATGATATGATGTTATATCTTATTATTCTTATATTTCTCATGCTTAAGTTTCACTTAGGAAAGCTTATCTTTGCTTAATATTTCTCTTTTTTGTCTTTCTTAAGCCACACGGGCATGTGTGTTAACGTGCACGGGCGTGTGTCAATGCACACGGGACTGTATGCTTCTCGTGCTGTTGGGCATGCACGGTTCTGGAATATTTTCACACATTCATGAATTTGGCTGACCACACGGGCGTGTGGTGCAAATACACGAGCGTGCATGACTAGGCACACGGGTGTGTATCACACTGCACGGGCGTGTAGCGGCCTCAGCACCATCCCGTGTCTTACCTACACGGACGTGCGCATTTGGGATTAGACACACGGGCGTGTGCACTCGGGTACACGGGCGTATATGTGGATTTTCGTATGCATACGGGCAACATGCAAGGCCGTGTCTCATGCAGATTTGAGGTCACACGGTTGTGTCCCTTGGTACACGGTCGTGCGCTCAACCCAGAATTTACAGATGCGTTTGGAAACCCAGAAAATCCTATTCAAACACATCCAAAACTCATTCAATCTTCAATCAAACGCAAACATAACATAAACTCATGCCCATAAACATACTCAGCTTATACATATCTTATTTAACTCAACAAATCTCACGCATTTCTCATCAAAAGCATACCCAGCAACATACACAACATACATTGCATATTAAGCTCAACAATCATCATGTATTTCATCATTTCATCATCAAAACATACTGGAGAACATTCACAACATGCAACAAACGTCCAAAAAGCTGGAAAATCAAAAAAACATGCTGGAAACCTAAGTGAAGAGGTAAAGAAATACTTACCTCTTGTCATGGTGTCCGGATCTCTCTCTCTAGCTGCTCTTGGATCTCTAACCAGAACTATGGTAGTTGGCTGGATGGGTTCTGCTCTAGGGTTTATTGGAAAGGAAGGAGAGAAAAGCTGAAGAAGAAAACTGGGTAAAAATACGGGAAAAAGAAATATATGCGCATCTCTCTCTGGCACACAAGCGTGTGCCTTGGACACACGGGCGTGTGGCCCTCAAAATCTCAAATCTCTCTCTCCTCGTGCCATACATAAAATATTCTTCCCAGAATACCCATGTATAAGCCACGAAAGGCTTCTGAATGACTTTTCTACCCCTGAAACCCTCTTGGAACCATTTCCTAACTGGAAATCTCTCTTTTACCCTTATTCTTAGAGCCTAAAATGATAATTCTACCCTTGGGCTATTACAGTAGTGTCCAAGATTTCTTGGTGGATGAAAAACTGTGGGTACAAGCATAACATTATGTCTTTTTCAACAATGATTCAAATATAGTTTAGAGTTGTCGAAAGTAAGTATCAAGTGCAAACATGTTTATATAAATTATAATGCTTTGCAACAAAATATGATTTATATGTTTATAAACTACAGAGAACATTTATAAGAGTTATTAGAAGACTTTATCGTCGATAACGTCTAACTTAGCATGAGGTAGATCGCTTAGATAACAAATCTTTTCATGAATGGTTCAAGGAAAGGATAAGTAGTATTAAATTTTATTTATATATATATATATATATTCTAAGAAATTAAGATTGTGTTATCTTTTTTGAATTTAGGTTAAGGATTTGGACATTGCCAGTGATAGGCAAAACAATACTGAAATTGAAACCTTTGCTCGTGGTTCAAACTATATAACAAGGAGATTTAAAGCTTTTGATTTGTATAATGGATATAGATTCAAACAAAAGAATATGAAAGAAACATAAATACACAAAATTTTGAAGATATGGTGGTCGCAAAAACTCAAAGCTATATAAGTACTAGTAATTCAAAACCAGTGTTAGAAGATATGACTTACTATAATGCATTGACTAATATTATTGAACTCAACTATTATGATTCATTAATGATTATATTATCTAGATATGATTGGGTTGATGTGACTCATGGTAAAGGAAATATAACAACCTGAGGTTAGAATGGTCCTTTTTAGGCCTTGAGTCAGGGTTAGAAAAGAGATTTCTCAGTTAGAAATCTATTCTAGTGAGATAGGAGAGTAGAATGGTCTTTTATTGGCTTTATATGCAGCTTGTGGAAGGAGCACAACCGTGCGTTCATGTGCGCACGCCCGTACGTCCCTTTCTCGCCATGCACGCCCGTGCATGTTTGGCGCATGCCTGTGCATGCCTACTGGTATATAAACCAATGTTTTTCCTTCACCCATTTCAGTCAGCTTTTCCCTTTTCTTTTCTCTCCAGAAAACCCTAGCTTTTTTAGGGAGAGATTAACTAGCTTTAGCAGCCATTCCAGCCAAGATTCAGCCGAGGATAGAGAGATAGAAGATCTTAGCAGCTCCAGGTAAGTATTCCCTTACCTTTTCCCATTTTCCTTGGATTTGTGTTTCCTTGGTTGGGTGTTTTCAATGATTGATGCATGTTTTTAGCTTATTAGCAGTGTATGTTGCATGCTAGTATGTTTGATTAGAAATGTGATCAGTTTTGTTGTGATCTTATGAATTTTGACTGTGGGTGTCGAAAGAGGGCTGGATGCACGCCCGTGCATTCATTCATGCATGCCCGTGCATTATGGTTTTGAGCAAGGTCACGATCGTGTATGCGAGCATGCACGACCAACTTTGAGAGGGAGTCATGCCCGTGTGCCTGAGGCTCACGGTCGTGCGTGAGTTAAATGTGAGATTTTAGCCAAAATTTTCAGAAGCTTACACGGTTGGGCTGCACGATCGGTACACAGCCCGTGCACTCGTATGCACACCCGTGCGTCCAATTCTGCACGTTCGTGCGTCTTAGCAAAATGAGAAAGAAATTAACAGGATTTTAATAACAAGAAAAGAAAAGAAAAGAAAAGAAAGAAAAGAGATAAGAGATAAGATATTTTTCCAGAATCACGCTTTAATCTCACAATAGAACAAGAAACTCATCACCAGACTTAAGTAGCGTAATCTAGTAATAGGTTACGATTAGAAAATAGAAAATAGTAACAAAAAATAGAAAACAGAAAACAGAAACAGAAATAAAGACAGAAACAGGAAACAAAAAATAGAAAACAGAAACAGAAATAAAGACAGAAACAAAAAACAGAAAACAGAAACAGAAATAAAGACAGAAACAGAAAATAGAAAACATAACAGAAACAGAAACGGAAAGAGAACAGAAAACAAGAAAACAGAAACAGAAACAGAATAGAAAGAAAAGAGAATTGAAAAGATAATATGCATGAATAGTATCATTCAGCTAGCAAGTTAAATAGTATTTTCAGAAAAAAGATCAAAGGATCCATTTGTATCAGTTTTCAGTATTCAGGGCTCGATATCCGAGTCAATTAGTAAGGGTGAATTTGATGGGGTATCTGTGGGATTTTAGCTTTCTGACTTCGGTTAGATTGGTTAGATTTCAGCTTACTAGTTCAAGGACTGGTATGGTAGGACATTTCAGCTTACTAGTACTTCGCTGGTATAGTTTAGCCCACTTGGCCAAGATGCCGAATCTCTATTTTCATCAGTCTAATTAGCATAGCAGGTATCTTCGGATACAGAGATTTTAGAAATAGTTTTACTCAATTTTTCAGTGTTTTGAATCTTCAGATCCTAATAGCAGTTTTCAGAAACATGTTTTCAGTAAACAGACCCAAGGGCAAATAACATGATTTCACCATACCATGATACATTGTACATGGTATGGCAGAGCATACAGATAGTAAGACCAGAATCATGTAAGATAAGAAATAAAAGAAAGAATAAGTTGCACGATATATGTCAGAGATAAGAAATAAAAGAATTCAGCTAATCTTATCAGAACTCAAGAATTAATAAGAAAAGCAGAGGATTAGAAGAAGCTATTAGGCTATCAGGAACTTAGTTAAGTTCGCCTAGATAGTAGTTAGTCAACAGCGTCAGCTTAGTCTAGAGCCTACCCGAGGGTAGAGGTAGGAGATGCTTACTGAGTAACTTGTCACTCATTCCCCGTGGTTTCCCTTTTTACAGGTTAGTGTTTCGGGGAGCTAAGCTTGGTGCACGAGAGATGGCTGGTGTGTGGGATATGACTTGAGCGGGTTTTCACCCGAGTTTTCAGTAATATATGTATGTATATATGTTTAATTTTAGCAGATAGCATGTTTATGGCTCGTATGCTTTGGTTTACTCATGAATTCGGATTGTACAGTATCATTTATGTTTTCAAATATTATTATTTTATAAACATGAGTTTTTATTCAGGATACTGTACAGTGGGTTTTAGTTTCCCATCACAGATGTTTAAACCAGCTTCCGCATAATTTCAGTAAGCAGTCAGAGTGGTATCTACTACTATATATTAGATATATATATATATATATATATATATATATATATATATATATATATAAGGTCTACAGTAATATATAGCAGACGGGGTATTACAGGAAAAAAAACATAATGTACACATATTACACAAATAATTTTTTCTTACCTAATTCAAACTAACAATCATATACTTGATAAACCTTGTGTTTTTGTATTACAAGCTCAACAAGTTATCTTCGTCCAAGATCGAAGAGATCATGACTAGTTCATTCATTTACCAATAAAGCCTAGAGATAGTTTTAATTTAGAAGATGGTTCTTTTGATTAGATATTGACATGAATAGGGTTGACAAAATTTCTATTATACACCATTCAAAAGATCAAATAGAGATAGAAAATGGTGGTTTTCTTTTGGTTAAGAATGATGTAGACGACATTTTTATTAATATGTTTAATGACCAAGATGTACAAAATAATGATATCGATGGTGCTAATTAAGGTGAAACTCAAAATTGATATTGAAAATATATTAGAATTGCTATTAATATTTTCTTTGGGTTAACAAAATTTCTATTATTCATCTATGTTAATGTTTATTCTATTTTTTCAGTGTATGTGTACACACACACACATATATGAATTTATGAATAACAAGAAATTTTCCTTGCAAATAATAAATTGAAAATACCAAGTAAGAGAAATTTGCGAACAATGTTTATTGGTCAATCCTTTTAAGGAGTTGATTAATCTAATCCAATCCAAAAGAGCACAATAGACATAGTTGGTATGATATCATGTTAAATTAACATTTATAAATTTGATTATTAATTAATATTATCATCATCTACCTTTAATTTTCATTTTACAGGTCCTTGACAAGAAAGAAGAGGACAAGTACCAACTTTGCTTATAGATGTTTGGAATATGTAAGAGGGTGAGAAAGTAATAGTTCAATTTAATGATATGAACCAAAGAGTTGAACCTAAAGTGTGTGTGCTAGCAAGTTTTCTTAGAACTTTAGCACGAAAAACAAAATTACATCCTCTTAATATTTCATATTAGAAGAGAATTCCACAATCAGAGGAAGAAAATGTGCTTGCAATTATTAAGGTAAGAATAAATTTATTAAATCTATAGTTATCATATCGTTTGTCTCAGTGCATAAGATTGAATCTAAGGGAAAATTTATTTTAGGCAAGGTTTCTTATTCTTTTGAAGCTGACAAATAAGTGTTACAATCTATGAGGAAAAAAATGAAAAGATTTTAAACATGAGCTAAAAGTATAGTACTTTGATAAGTATCCAAATATTAATAACTTTGTTAACAACAAACCATATCAAATTCCAGAGATCAATAGATGGCCCTTATTACATATTGACATTTGGAACAAGGAAAAATATGATAGAGTATTTTGTCTATTCCAATTATGATAAAGTCAATTGGTTAAGGACTAATTTTGGTTTTTTTTTGAGCAACTTTTAAGTCACCAAGACATAGTAGAACAAATAGGATAACTCATGTAACTCAAAAAATGCCACATACTGGAGGCACAAAGAGCATTACACAATTAATATGTAATAACCCATTGATAGAATTATCATTTTAGGCTTTGAAATCAAGGGTAAAAATGAGATTTCTAGATAGAACATAGATTTAAGAGGGTTTAGGGGTAAAATAGTCATTTAAAAGCTATACGTGGCTTGTACATAGGTATTCCTGAAAGAATATTCTATTGTATGGCATGAAAAGAGTGAAAATTGATATTTCCAAGGGATATAAGACCACATGCCTAGGACACACGAACATGTGTCATATATTTTAGCTATATATATGTTTTATTTTTTAGTTCCCAGCATTTATCTTCTTCTCCTTCTTCTTCTTCAATTTCCAATGAACCTTAAAGTTGAGAGAGACTAACCAACAACTTATTAGCTTTAGATTAGAGGTTCAAATACTCTTAGAGAGAGAGAGCAAGTTTTCATGGCTAGAGGTAAATGTTTCCTTTCCTCTTTCACTTTATTTCATAGTATATCTTTGCTGTTTTGAGTTTTTAAGGAACATTGCTACTTGTTTGAGGCTTTATTAGCATGCTTGATTGTTGAGATGATACTTTGATTGATGATTTTTGAGATATTATCAAGAAATATGTTGTGGTTATGTTTTTGACGTTTTATCTTGAGAAATATGTGTATTTAATATGATTTGAGAAGATTGAATGATTATATACACATTATTGTTGATGGTACCATTTGTTTGAGATTTGATGTGTATGGGATGAGAATGGTTGGGATTATTAGGATTTTTCAGATGTGTTATTACAAAACTTAAGTTGAGCACATGGTCGTGTACCCTTAGATACACGGTCGTGTGGCCTCATTTCTACATAAGCACGATCTTGCATGGCATCCATGTGCACTTAAAAAAGCTAAACACACATCCTATGATTGAGTACATGCCTATGTGCTTAATCTTAATTTCATACACCTGTATAAGCAAGATGTGAGAGTGTTGGATGGTAGCTACATGCTTGTGTAAGTGTGGGACATGGTCTTATGCCTAGTGCATGCCCATGTGTCTCATACCCCATGACCTTGGTACCAGCCAAAGTTTTATCAATTTATTTTAGAAGCTAGCAAGACTGACAAACGATCTTGTATGCCTCCTAACACGCCCGTGTGCCAAGTATTACATGCCTATGCACTTTAAAAAATACACAAAAACAGTTCTAAAGCATCCATAAGCCACTTTAAGCTATTTTTAAGCCATAAAACTCATTTTTAACAAGATAAAATAACATATTATGCATGATTAGTAGCATAGACCATGACATCTCATATCAGAGTTTTGAAAAATAGATCTAAGGATCCAATAACATGTTTTTAAAAGTATAAGATATACGATATTCTAGACACAGTTATAGGTAAATACGAGGGGACACCTGTGAGTTAGCACACCTATTAGAGAGGGAAACCAGTGTCTATTACAGAGAACATAGTCATTGACTAAGCTTATTATAGAGAATGCTAATTATGCATCTGTAGGTTTCAATAGGATTGAACTCATATAGTCAGGGTGTCGAATCATTGTATTCATCAGTCTGACTAGTATAACAATTATTTTCAAATGTAGTATTTTTTTTGATTCAGTTTTCTACGTATGTTATATGTATTTATTCAAGATCTTTGGATTATAGCTTTTATCTCAAACAGAGTTCTTAGAAAACCATGCCCCTCACAGAACACTACAAAAAATAAATGCATTTCTAGAAATAAAGAAATAAGAAAACAGTAAAACAAAAATAGCATGACAAGTCACAAGATTCAGATAGAGCTTGAGACCTAATTATGTTAAAGATAAGAAACACTTGTTGAGTGATTTTATCACTTATTCTTCCTTTTTTGTTTCCTTTTTACAGGTCAGTGACTATAGATGGATGAGCAGCAGCGAGGAGGCTGTTAGATTTTAGGGATATACCTTGGTAGCAGATAACATGTTCATGACTTGCATGCTTTTGTATAGTTTTGATAATGTATATATGTGTATTATATTATTTGTATACATTGTATAAGTAGCATTTATTATAAAGGAGAAACCTGGGATTTTTCCATGCATCATCAACTTCTTCTTATTATTATTAATAGTGATTTATGTTCATAACTTCCGCATGCAAAATTTTCATTCAGTAGCAGTTTTAATATAGAGATTCTCACTGTAGGCAAATTATAGTATTATTATTATTATAAATGGCAGTTTATAGTGGCCTATGGTAGGGATCGCTACATAATGAATGAAATAGTAAGTTGATTAAATCTAATAAATGGATGATATATGTAATATATGCAAGTAGTATAAGTAATGTATCTTTAAATTGTGATGAATAGACATCTAGTGGAGAACAACTATCATGAGCCAAAGTATTTATAGCAACCTATAGGAGTCATAAAGGTAGAAGACTAATTGATCAGGATTTTGTAAAAACAATTATAAGTTTACTTTCGTAACTTTATCTATCGTTTTATGACCAATGATATGCAACTAATAAAATATTACTCTTTATATTGAGTTTAAGAATTGATCCAAGAGAAAATAAATGAGTTTCAAAATTTTGTCCAATAATTGAATGTAAGTCTTGTTGAGATGGACGATAATGCATATGCTCAAGTAATAGGACTAAAAAGGCATGGTACATGGATTGGGATTAGGTCCTGTACTTACTAGGTATAGGGCATCATTATTATCATCTCATCACTTAAAAGATCCTTCAGGGTGGACGATGACATTAGGCAAAAAGTACTAGAAATAGAAGATCAATTGAGAAAAATGCAAGAAATTCATAGTAATGATATGAATGTAATTAAATCTCAGATTATGTCATTTTTAGGCATACCATCGACTGAAGATAATCGGTAACCTAGTGAAGAGGTAACGTATATAGGATATTTTCATATAACAAAATCCTTTAAATGAAATAATTAAATGACAATTAATATATATATGTGTGTGTGTGTGTGTGTGTGTGTGTGTGTGTGTGTGTGTGTGTGTGTGTATTATCCAAGTATTTGTGATAGGTACCCCATCCATTAAATAATCATCAATCTTCATATGAAAATGAGTAAGTTTTTATTTGATAAAATATGAGATTTATTTTAGAAATGTTTATTGATGAAATCTAGCTGATTAGAGGGCTAGTTTATGCATTTTTGAATTGTTAAGATTATTGTATAATAAAATATGAAATTATTGAGTTATTGATATTGGTTGATTATTAAGTTTATAATATGATTTACATATTAACTTTGAATGTTTGACTTGGATGAAATAGTTTACAAATCTTGAACACAGATTTTGGTTTATGAAAATATGTTGATGGATGCAAGGCATATTGTAGAATGGTTAGACTCAATGAAGCTTGTCAAAGTGTTTGAGATGAGTTGTTGACATGTAATGCATTTCCATTTCATGAAAATTTTTATGATATTAGTCACATTATGAAATCTAGTTTTGAGTTACTTTAATGGCTACAAGTTGGCTTAAAAATAAGATATGAAACTTGGTTGAAATAAAATTGGGTATATGATGAAATCCTAATGCATTAGAATGTGCAAATTGATTTAATAAGTATTGTTGAATGTTGTGTATTCAAGCATTGTTTTTGAGTTGTGTATTCAAATTGATCTAGCAAACTTGAAACTTTATTGCAAGTAAATTGTCAGATGGATTACAATAAAATATGAGATTATTTTAAATGTTTGTATTCTGTTACATTGTTATTTACACACTTTTTCCAATTGACATTTTAAATATTTTTAATATGAGATTGAATGTTGATGTTAGTCAGTTATTGTATTTAACCTTATTAAATATGAGTTATTGATTATTTTGTGTTCTATTCTTCTCATATCCTTTTTTTTTTTTTTTCCAAATTAGAATGTTAGAATTTTGACTTCATTTATTTAGCAAGCTTTTTTACGATTTATTATAAGTTTGGATTTTAGACATTTTAAGTATTATGTTATTAAGTATTATATATTTATATTAAGTGTTATGTTAGTACTTTAATTATATTGAATATTTAGTTAATATATTCTCAAATTGATTAGTGTATATTTTAAACATTATCGGATTGAGTATTGTTGAATTAATATATTTTAGTCTTTTTGAGTATTATTTTAGTCTATTTTAAATAATATCAAATTGATTATTGAATATTTTATTAAATCGTGTATAGGAAATATTTAATTAATACAAATAATAAAAAAAAATTATATATAAAAAACACCACTAAAAAGAAAAAAGTCTTAAAAAATCATAAAAAAAGCTTATGTAAGTCTTTCTAAAAATGTCGATAAAAGTCACAAAAACGCTGCTAAACGGTAAATTAAGCATGAATAATAATGGGAAAACATAGAAAATGTCAGTAAATTTTGCATGAACTATGACGGTAAAACATAGAAAGGGAAACTATAGTCTGTTAGAAAGGATATGGTCATTGACTAAGCTCATTAAAAATAATGTTGGTTGTGCATCAGTAGTTTCAATAGGATTGAACTCACACGACCATGGTGTCGAGTCCCTGTATTTATCAGTTTGACCATCACAAAAGTTATTTTCTGATTTAGTTTTCTACATATACTATATGTATTTATTTAAAATTTTTGGATTATAGCTTTATCTCAGATAGAGTTTTCAGCAAACCATGCCCAAGGGCAAGTTTTATGACTATTTAACATACACATGATATCAGCATATATATTTCATATCATGTATAGCATTTCATGAGAAATAGAATAAATAAAGACAAAAAACACTACAAAAAATAGATGCATTTCTAGAAATACAGAAATAAGAAAATAATAAAGCAAAAATAGTGTGACAAGTGACGAGATTTAAATAGAGCTTGAGACCTACTTGTGTTAGAGATAGAAACCACTTGTTGAGTAATTTTATTACTCACCCTTCCTTTTTTATTTCCTTCTTGCAAATCAGTGATTATAAAGGGCTGAGTAGGAGCGAGGAGGCTATCAGATTTTGGGGATATGGCTTGGCAGAAGATAGCATGTTCATGGCATATATGCTTTTGTATAGTTTTGATCATGTATATGTGTGTATTATATTATTAGTATACACTGTTTAAGTAACATGTTTTATAAAGGAGAAACCTAGGTTTTTCTATGTGTCATCAGCTTTTTTTATTATTGTTAATAATGATTTATGTTCATAGCTTTCGCATGCAAAATTTTCATTCAATAGTAGTTTTACTATAGAGATTCCCATTGTAGGCAATATTATAATAATATTATTATTATAAATGATAGTCTACAGTGGCTTGTGGCAGGGTCGCTATAGTGTTTTAGTATCTGAGCATGTTATGAGCCATCAAAGCATATTTGAGCCTTCTTTTCCAAAGAATATGTTTTCTTGTCATTATTTTCTATGAATTACATAAGCCTAAAGCCAGCGTATTTTAACAGCCATTGCTCGCATCCTCTCAGCGGAAGTATTTTACTATCAAATTTTAGTTTTATATTATCCTTTATGTTGTGATTCTCTAGATAGAAGATCCTACCTACTTAGATTCATAGGTAAAGAGAATAGTGTCTTAATAAGACCCATAAGTACAAGTGATGCTAGGAGGTCTCAACACTTTTGGGTATCCCTAAGAGTAGAAGATGTTAGAGAAATAGTTAAAAAGGTTCTGAGATAAATGTTACAACATGCAAAAAAGGAAAATACCTAAGTCTTATAACATCCCAAGGTTACAATGGTCTTTCTAGACCTTAAATCGGGGTTAAAAGAGAGATTTCTCAATTAGAAATCAGTTTCAGTGAGTTAAGAGGGTATAATGGCCTTTTGTTGGCTTTATATGCAGCTTGTGGAAGGAGCACGACCATGCGTCTCTAGACACATGCCTGTACGTCCCTTTTCTCACCATGCACGCCCGTGCATGTTTACCGCACGCCCGTGCATGCTTACTAGTATATAAAGTCAGATTTTTCCCTCCACCAGTTTCAGCAAGTTTCTTATCCATTTTTCCCTTTCCTTTCTCTCCAACTAACCCTAATCAAATCGAGAGAGAAATCAGTCAGCTTTTAACAGCCAATCCAACCAAGATTCAATCAGAGACAGAAAGATAAAAGTCATTAGCAGCTCCAGGTAAGTATCCCCTTACCTTCTTCCTATTTCCATGAGTTATGTTTCTTTGGTTGGGTTGATTCAGTTATAGAAGTATGTTTCTAGTTATTAGCATGTTTATGAAATGATAATGATGATATAGATAAAAAATATGGAGGTAAAAGCATGCTTAGTTTCCTTGATACAGGTGTGTTTGTGTGTGTATTTAAGGGTTTAGAGAGATTTTAGTATGATTTAGCTATGAATCAT
The DNA here is from genome assembly GCA_026122585.1 of Anacardium occidentale. NCBI lineage: Eukaryota > Viridiplantae > Streptophyta > Magnoliopsida > Sapindales > Anacardiaceae > Anacardium > Anacardium occidentale. Next base: position 134,485 of record JAJEJH010000534.1, read on the forward strand.
GGGGAAAATGTGTTAATAGCAGTATATGTTGCATGCTTGTATGTTATAGTATGTTTATTTGAAGTTTTATGAGATTTGGGTTGAGTTTTGATGGTGATCTTGTGTGTTTCGACCATGGGTGTCGAAATAGAGCAGGATGCACACCCGTGCGTTCATGTATGCACGCCCGTGCAATTTTTTTTCAGTATGGTCACAGTCATGTATGCGAGTCATGCACGAGTTGATTTTAGTAGGGTTTCAACCGTACGCCTTAGAGTCACGACCATGCGTTAGCAAAATTCAAGAATTAAGTAGAGATTTTCTAGAACCTAGCACGGTTGGGCTATAAGACTGGCACATGGCCCGTGCAGGCTTATGCTCGCCCGTGCGTCTGATAGTGCACGCTCGTGCACCTAGTGAAAATGAGAACCTTCCTTCCCTTTCAGCAAAATTAAAGTAATAAAGCAACTAATTGAATATTCTAAGTTGAATAACTCATGAAACAACAAATGATGAATAAGAATAAGTATAAAGAAGGAATGGACACAGAAAATTCAGTTGTACCTACGTGAAACTTAATAGAATTCAGAAACAGCTTAAATAACAGCTTATGATCAGAAAACAAATGGAAACAGGAAAACAACAACAAATATAGTTTATACAAACAGTAACTGAAATAGTAAAATAGTGACGAATATAGTAAATGTATATGTATGTATACATATACGGGAACAGACATCGAAATTGTACAGAAGGGAACAGAAGCAAGATTAACAACAGTTATGAAAGATCTACTACACTAAATTGATAAATTCAGTGACAAAATTTAACAAAACTCAAAAAAGTTACACGGAACTTATTAGTGAGCTTAATAAGTTGCAAAAACAGTATAACATTGAGTATACGCTGAACATAACTATAACAGATGTATATCTGTATAGAAAGTAATTAGAAGAAAAAAAATGATAATTATCATGCCTGATATGTATTACATGACATGACATGACATGCTATACAATATTTTTAGAAATGCATCCAAGGATCCGAATACATGTTTTCAGTAGAAAAACATTGATTTTAGAGGTAAATATGATGAGGTACCTGTGAGTTTCAGCACACCCTTATGGGAGCCAACATCAAGAGTTATATGCTCATGCTAGCTACTATATATTGGTATATGCTGGTGTGCTCAGTTAGCAGCTTAGGGTTTAATGATCCGAGGATCAGATATCAGTATATAGCGTGAGGTGCTCAGTTTCAGTATCAGATTCAGTGGCATCACGAGTGTAGACAATTTCTAGCACGTTTATGTATAGGAAACTCACATGGTCAATGTACCGAATCTCTGTATTCATCAGTCTATATAGTATAGTTTTCAGATATGATTTTCAGATACAGTTTTCAGTATTTCAACAACTGTTATATCAATTTTTCAATTATTTTAGGGTTTTCAGATCCACCTGTAGTATTTTAGTAAACAATTTTTAGAAACACGATTTCTGTAAACAAGCCAAGACCTAGATATGATTTCAGCATATTTCATGACATGTTATTTTCATATGACATATACAGTAAAGCATGATTCAGTTTATAATTAATCAGTAAGAAATAGTAGAACAGTAAATATTCAGAATACATAAGAATCATATGACTATACATAACAGAATAACAAGTAGACCAAAGAAATTATCAGATAATTTGATAATCAATAATACAGACAGAATATGAAATACCAGAAGAAAAGTCGGTATAGAATATTAAATATATGTAAAAAAATGAACGAGTTTATAGAATAAACCTATAACAGAGCAATAAAAGAGAAAGATGATGAATACCATAAAGAGAGCTTAGTGAGTCAAGTTAGACCGCTCGGATTTCTCTTTATTCTCGGTTGTTTATGTATACTCATATATGTATTTACGCCACAGCATAAGGTAGTATCCGATCAGTAAGTTAACTAAAGAAGAATATTCTATCAGATCATAATGAACTCAGTTGAGGTTATCAGATAAACAGTCAGACTAGTTATAGGCAAAGTATAGTCTATTAAGCTAGTAATCAGATTGATAATGAAATAGAAACAGAGCAAGAAAGCATTAAAGAAAGAAAACAGAGGATAAGATAAGAAAAGGAGCTATTAGGCTATCATAGGACTTAGTTAAGTTCATCAGTTTAGTAGCTAGCCAGATATGTATTAGCTTTATGCCTACCCGAAGGTAGATATAGGAGATGCTTATTGAGTGACTTATCACTCATCCCCCTCAGTTTCCTTTCTTGTAGGTTGGTGTTTTAGGGAGCTGAGCTCGGAGCACTAGGTAGTTGATGAATGGGATACAGCTCGAGTGGGTTTTTACCTGATATTTTTAGTTTCATATATGTATGTATGTATGTGTTTAGTTTTCATAAATAACATATTGGCTCGAATGCTTTATGTTTGCTCAAGGATATGAGATGTACAGTATCAATTACATTTTCAGATACTAGTTATCAATAATAAAATATGAATTTTATTAAGGATACTATATAGTGGGTTTTATCTTTCTACCACATTTATTTTATAAACTTCCACATTGCATGTGTTTTCAGTATAGTTTTGTGTAGGGTTTCCTGTTGGATGTGATTGGTATTGATTTTTAGGCAGTAAGTAAACAAAATAATATAATATAGTTTTTATATAATAAATAAATAATAGCAGCACAATGATATCTAGTAAGGGGTCTTACAAGCCTATCAAAGGTAAGGCTCATCAGAGGCAAGACAGAGGTTATTATGAGCAAAAGACAGAAGGTTATCAGATACCAAGGTTTGAGTTTTAGAAAGTCAAAGTTCTGGTACAGAGACAACAGGTACAAGAGGTTTAAAGAGGCTACATCTAATATATAGTTTGCCTAGAGCTTATCAGTCACCTAAGTTTACTGGTTCCAGAGATCTTACAATAGTAGAAGACTGGATAAAGATAGTTGAGAGTGCAATAGGGTTGTTTACCATGACAGATAGAGAAAAGGTGGGTTATGCTACTTATATGCTCAAAGGTGATATGAAGGTGCGGTGGAACTTCATAAGGATGTCTATTGATGAAGAGAGTTTGACAAGGGATGAGTTCAGGAGACTTTTTAATGAGGAGTACTATAATGCAACCATGGTTCATGCTAGAGTTCAAGAATTCATAAAGTTGACCCAGTATACAAGTTCAATAAAGGATTATGCCACCAGATTTAATTAGTTGGTGAGGTTTATCCTTGGCATGGTAGCTTTAAAAATAACCAGAGTATAGAAGTTTGTACATAGATTACACCTTACTATTGCTAGAGACGTGATGATAGGGTCTTCCCCTTCTCAGAGATTTAGTGATACTTTGAGGAAAGCCTTGAGGTTAGAGATTTATCTATAGAGAATGGGTGTATTCATTGAACCAGCAGAGAGAGTTTTAGATAGGGGTTTTGACAGAGGTAGGAGTGTGATTGGACCAAGTATAAAGAAGGTGCCTGTAGTGAGAGAGTTTTCTGATATATTCTCAAAGGATTTGCCAAGGTTACCCCCTAAGAGGGAGTTAGAGTTTTGTATTAAGTTGCTTCTTGGTACGACTCCTATTTATAAGTCTCCATATCATATGGCTTTAATAGAGTTTCAAGAGTTAAAAAAGCCACTTCAAGAGCTTATAGATAAGAGATTCATCAGGTTGAGTTATTTTTTCTGGGGTGCTCTAATATTGTTTGTAAAAAAGAAAGATAGATCTTTTAAGATGTGTATAAACTATAGAGAGTTGAATAAGGTGACAGTTAATAACAAGTATCTATTATCGAGAATTGATAATTTGTTTGATCAGTTAAGTGAAGTTATAGTATTCTCCAAGATTGATTTAAGGTCTAGATACCATCAAATAAGGGTAGTAGAGAGAGATGTGCCTAAGACTACTTTCAGGACAAGGTATGGCCATTATGAGTCTATAATGATACTTTTTGGGTTAACGAATACTCCTAATATTTATAGACTTGATGAATCGAGTTTTCCAATATTGTCTAGATAAATTTGTTGTTGTATTTATTAATGATATATTAGTTTACTCAAGGATTGCAGAGAAGCATTTAAGGTATGTTCTTTAGAGATTGAGAGATCGACAACTTTAGGCCAAATTTAGTAAGTGTGAGCTTTAGTTAAGTAATATGTCTTTTCTTGGGCATACAGTGTCAGTAGTTGGTATTTCAGTAGACCCAAGTAAGATAAAGGTTATTAAGAGTTAGCTGAGGCCAAGGACGCCTAAGGAAGTGAAGAGTTTTCTCAAGTTAGCTAATTATTACAAGAGATTTTTTAAGACATTTTCTAGTATAGCGAGGCCATTGATTACTTTGACTTAGGGAGAGACACCTTTTGTATGGACTAAGGAGTGTGAGGAACAATTTCAAGAGTTAAAGTAGAGGATTAGAGTATAAGGGTGTTGACTCATAACCATGTTGACTTTGACATTTATACAGATGTTTTCTGTTAGGGGATTAGAGTAATATTGATGCAGCAGGGTAGGGTGATTACCTATGCTTCAAGGCAATTAAAAGACTATGAGCTGAGATACCCTACTCATGATCTAAAGTTGGTTGTAGTGGTATTTGCTTTGAAAATCTGGAGACAATACTTGTATGGTGTCAAATGTTGCATATATTCAAATCATCAAAGTCTCAAGTACTTTTTCACCTAAAGGGAATTGAATATGAAATAGAAGATATGGTTAGAATTAGTAAAAGACTATAACTATGAGATTAGCTATCATCTAAGCAGAGTTCATGTGGTAACAAATACTTTGAGTAAGAAAGTAGTTTTATCCATAATTTTAGTGCAAAGAGAGTTATAGCATAAGATTGCCAGAGATGATATTGAGTCAGTTTCTCTAGACTTCAGATTGTATCTATATTACTTCATGATATCAGGGCTAGTTAAATATCAAATATATGGATTCAGAATGGGATTTAGAGTGTAATTTAGAGGGTTTTCAAGGGTACAATACCAGATTTTAAGGTCAAAGATGTGATTTTAAGGTTCAAAGATAGAGTTTGTGTGCTAAAAAATACAAAGTTAAGATAAAAAATATTGTCACAGGCTCATGATACGATTTATTTGGCATATCTAGGTAATACAAAAATGTATTAGGATCTCAAGAAAATGTTCTGGTGGTCTGACATGAAAAGAGACATTGTAGATTATATAGCCAGATGTTTGACTCGTTAGTAAGTCAAGGTCGAGCATCAGAGGCCTTCTAGTTTACTTCACCCTTTGAAGATTCCAAAATGGAAATGAAAAAGTATCTTCATAGATTTCATATTAGGACTTCCCAGACTATAGCGTAGTTACAATAGTATCTGGGTAATAGTTGACAAATTGAGTAAGTCTACATACTTTTTATCGATTAGAGAGGGTATGAGTACATATCAATTAGGTCGTCTATATATCAGAGAGATTATTAGATTATATGGGGTTCTCAGAAATATTGTGTCAGATAGAAATTCGATATTTTTGTCAGCTTTCTAAAGTAGTTTGTAGAGAGCATTAAGACCATACTTCACTTAAGTTTAACCTATCACTCGTAGATAAATGGTAAGGCTGAGAGGGTCAACTAGATTTTAAAGGACATGTTAAGGGTCTGTTATATGGATTTTTAGAATTTTTGGGTTGATTTGTTACCATTAATGAAGTTTGCTTATAATAATAGCTATCAGTCTACTATTTAAATGATATTTTTTGAGACACTTTATGATAAGAGGTGTAAATCGCCACTATATTAGGATGACATGAGGGAGAGAGATTCTTTAAAGATAATGATTGATTAGATTCGAGTTATCAAGTTAAGGATTAAATAGGCCTAAGATTGTTACAAAAGTTATATAGATCAGAGACGTAGAGAGATAAAGTTTGAGATTGGAGACCACGTTTTTCTGAGAGTAGCTCTCTATAGACATGTCTTGAGATTTGGTAAGAAAATCAATTTGGCTCATAGATTTATTGGTCTATATAAGGCTTTAGAGTGTATTGGTAGAGTTGCTTATAGATTAGCCCTTCTGGCTAGTATAGACAAAATCCACAATATGTATCATATGTCTTAGTTAAAAAAATATGTAAGTAATCATTCTCATGTGTTAAAGGCTCAAGATCTATAATTAGCAGATGATTAGAGTTATTAGAAAGTACTAGTTCAAATTTTAGACTACAAAGTGAAAACACTAAAAAATAGAAAGATACTATTGGTTAAGATTTTATGAAAGAGTTAGAGACTTGAGAAAGTTACTTGGGAGGTTGAGGCTAAAATGAGGGAGAAATACCCAGAGTTGTTTAGGTAAATTCCAAGGATGAAATTTTATTAGGATGTGAGAGTTGTAATAACCCAAGGGTATAACTGTCTTTTTAGGCTTTGAAGTCAAGGATAAAAGTGAGATTTATTGATAAAAAATAGATTTGAGAGGGTTTAAGGGTAAAACAGTCATTTAGAAGCTATATATAGCTTGTACATGGGTATTTTTGAGAGAATATTCCATTGTATGGTGTGAAAAGAATGGAAACTGAGATTTCCAAAGGACACACGATTGTATGTCGCATATTTTAGTCGTATATAAGTTTTATTTTTCAATTCCCAGCTTTTATCTTTTTCTCCTTCTTCTTTTCTGATTTCCAGTGAACCTTAGAGTTGAGAGAGACCAACCAACAACTCATTAGCTTCAGATTAGAGATCTAGAGACTCTTAGAGAGAGAAAACAAGCTTCCATGGCTAAAAGTAAGTATTCTCTTACCTCTTTCACCTTGTTTCATAGCATGTCTTTGTTGCTTTGAGTTCTCAAGGAACATTGCTGCTTGTTTCAGGCTTTATTAACATGCTTGATTGTTGAAAGGATGTTTTGATTGATGATTATTGAGATATTATCAAGAAATCTGTTGTGGTTGTGTTTTGGACACTTTATCTTGAGAAATATGCGTATTTAACATAATTTGAGAAGATTGAACGATTATATGCATGTTATTATTGATACTTTAAGTTGATAGTATCAATTGTTTAAGATTTGATGTGTATGGGATGAGAATGGTTAAGCTTTCTAGGATTTTCGGATGAGTTATTGTAAAACTTGAGTTGAGCACATGACCGTGTGCCTTTACATACCAATCTAATGATGATATCTATAAGAAGTAACTATGAAGGCATAACATGATGACTCGTGGTTATAGTATTAAAGATTCTATTATTTCCTCTTCCTTGAATTCAAGAATCTTCATCAAAAGAACATTGTGAATAACTTACGTAATATTCAAGAAAAAAATGATGTATACGAAGGTTGTCTACTTGGTAAGCAACAATACATATCATTTGCATTAAGGAAAGCATAAAAAGCGAACAACTTATTAGAATAAGTAGATATAGATGTATGTGGTCTAATAAGAACACCCATACCCAGTGAAAATAGGTACTTCATTCTATTCATTGATGATTACTCTAGAATAACATGGGTCTACTTTATGCACGAAAGATAATTTTTTGAAATATTTAAAAAATTCAAAAACCATGTTAAGAAGCAAAACGGTCAACACATAAAGATACTAAGAAATGATTATGACAGAGAACACATTTTTATAAGATTTTACAAGTTTTGCATGGATAAAGGAATAGAGTATCAACTAATAATCGAATATGCTTCAAAACAAAATGATGTAGTAGAAAGAAAGAACAGAATAATAATGGAGATGACTAAAGCAATGTTTAAAGAAAAGGTTTTCCAAACACATATTAGGTTGAAGTAGTTTATACTATAATCTACTTGCTAAATAGATATCCTATAAAATCTGTTCAAAACAAGACACTAATTAAAGCTTGAAGTGGACACAAACCATCAACAAAGCATTTTAAAGTTTTTGGTTGTATATGTTATTTTCATATTCTATATGAGAAAAAAAGTTAGATAAGAAAACAGAAAAAGGAATTTTCTTAGGTTATAGTACTCAATCAAAACGATTCCAAATTTACTGCTTAAAATCTAAGAAAATCATTATCAATCGAGATGTAGAGTTTAATGAAGATGTTGCACGGAATTGGGATCAAGAAAAGGTTGAGAAAATAAATGTCACCATCTTAACTTAACCAATAGTTTTAACTTAAAAACAAGAGCTTGACGAAGAAAAAAGAAACTAATTTAGAAACTTTAGCTAGCATCCTTACACATATCATTGAGGGAAGTAAAATTTCATGTTGACTTATAAAATCTTACAACTTCACCATAATGGAACTAGAAAACTTTTAAACAACTTCAAAAGAAGAAGTATAGGTAAATGGTATATAAGAAGAATAAAGATAATGGAGAAAAAAAATACTTAAGGTTAAGAAAAGAAATGTCACCATTTTACTCAAGTGATCTTTATATTATTTGGATGATCTACCAACTCCTAAGTATTATTTTTCTTTGTCATCTTTATTTCTTCTTGTATAGCTTTCATCCATACTTTCTACTCTGAATTTGTCTCAAAGTCTTCTAGGTTCATTATCATGAACTTACAAGATTCATATATGTCAAAAAGAGATCTTACTTTCCTTAATGATGTTTCAGGAGAAAATTCTTCATCTTGAGTTGTAGGGATGCTAGTTGAAGTCTCTGAATTAGTTTTTGCTTCTTTATTAGGCTCTTATTCTTAAGTTGAACTGTTGGTTGAGTTAAGATGGTGACATTTCTTTTCTTAACCTTTTCTTGATTCTAATTCCATGTAGTATCTTTAGCGAACTCTACATCTTAATTGTTAATGATTTTCTTGGATTTTAGACTGTAAATTTTGAATCCTTTTAATTGAGTATTGTAACCCAAGAAATTTTTTTTTTCTATTTTCTCATCCTACTTGCTTTTTTTTATCATTTGTAATATGAACATAACATATACAACCAAAAACTATGAGATGCTTTATTAATGGCTTGTATCAACTCCAAGCTTCACCTAGTGTCTTTTTCTAAACAAATTTTGTGGAGCATTTACTTAGCAAGTAAACTACAGTATAAATTGTTTCAACCCAAAATGTGTTTAAAAGACGTTTTTTCTTTAAGCATTGCTTTAACCATTTTTATTATTGTTCTATTCTTTCTTTTTGTTATACCATTCTATTCTTGAGCATATCTGACTATCAATTGATGCTCAACTCTTTCATCCTTACAAAATTTATCAAATCTTCTAGAGGTGTATTCTTTGCCACAGTTAATTAATGTTTTTATGTGTTGACCACTTTGTTTCTCAACATGGTTTTTGAATATTTCAAAAAGCTATAATGTTTCATGCATAAAGTAGACTTTTGTTATTCTAAAGTATTCATCAATAAATAGAATGAAGTACTTGTTCCCACTGTGTGTGGGTGTTCTTATTAGACCACATACAATTGTATTACTTATTGCTTGCTCTTCATACTTTCCTTAGTGGTAGTGATTTATGTTATTGCTTGCCAAGTAGACAACCTTTACATACACCATCATTTTCTTGAATATTAGATGAGTTCTTCATCATGTTCTTCTGGTAAAGAATGTTTAATCCATGGAAGTGGAAATGATTAAATCTTCAATGTCATAGCCACGCATCATCATGTTATGCCTTCATAACTACTTCTCATGCATATCTCCATTGGATAAAAATTTTTTGTTGCTCCATCTTTACTCTTGTAATCATCATGCTTCTATTTTTTTGTCATAAATGGTTCAAGTGCCTTATTCGAAGTGGAAGGAGTAGCCATTTCAGATTATCTAGCCCATGTTGAGTAGATTCTACTTTAGTTGGGAATATGTAGGACATTCTAGATAAATCTCGCATCTTTTTTTGTTTCCACTGCAATTGTGCCTTTCTTTTTAGCTTTCACTAGTGCTTTATTGTCGAGCTTGACTTTTGATTTGATTTAAGTGTCAATGTCACAAAAGATACTTTTGTCTTTAATCATATAACTATTGCAACTGTTGCCAATAAAACACTTATTTTTTGTCCTTTCAGTTACTAGTTGATAGGCATAGAAGAGCACTCCATCAGCTCTTTATTCTTAGAGTAATTCGTTTAACGCTTTTCTTTAAAGTAACAATCTTTTTTTTTCATGCCCAAATTTATGACAATGATGGCGCTTTGGCTTTCCACAAAACTAGTAATCTTTCTCCAAGTGGCTCATTCTTTTACATATGTTGTAAGGTGAATAATTTTTATTTTTTATATTCCTAGAACTCTCACTTCTAGTACAATTTTTATTGGTTTTCATCCACCTAGGTTTCGACTTTTAAGAGTACATATTAAACTTAAACTTGAAGGCACTCTCTAACGAACTTTCGTTTCCATGACTTATCCTTTTCCCATAAGCCTCTAAATTGCCCGTTAATTCTGTTTGATAATTTAAATATATCTTTTGACTCTTTAATTAAAGTTACTATAGAGTCGTACTTTTTAGTGACACTAATTAATATTTTTTCTACAATTTTTCTATCAGAAATAGTCTCTCCATAAGCTTTAAATTGATTTATTAACTCTTTCAATCTAGAATAATAAACATTCGCAGTCTTGGACTTATTCATCTTAATATTTTCAAAATCTCTTTTAAGAGTTTATATTTTAGAGGAGTGTACCTATTCATTTTCGTGGAACTCCTCCTGTAAGATATCCCAAACTTTTTTGGTTGTGGAAGCTTCAGTAATTCTTGAAAATATATCATCCAATAGTGTCTACAGAATGGATAAAGCCCTAGAATCATTCTACAGGTCATCCTCCAGCACCATTTGTTCAAATGGAAATCTCTTCTAGAAAGCTAAACCCATAATTTTCTATATCCCAATAGTTCTAGGATTGAAAAAACATTCTCATCTTAATGCACCAGTAATCATGTTTTTCACCGGTGAATATTGGCACTAGGACTGGCACAGATGAGTAAATTGCATGGGCCATCATAATAGAAGTGTAACTTACCCTGTTAGAAAATAAAATAAAATTTAAACTAGAGAGTTTAAAGAAGTAAGAATTTCTATTTACTCAAGTAGAGCACAAGAGGAGCTTGGTTACTCCTTTTCTATATTGCTCTTAATTTACCGATGAAAATTAACGATATACATTCAAAGAAAGGCATACCTATTTATAGTGTTTCAAAGTCGGTAGAACTGATTTAGAAAATAATTTTCTTAAAGTCAGCAATGCATTTGATAGGCTGCATTTTTGGTTGCTTCATCCATTAATTATTTTAATAGTTATTAACTTATTATAATTATTAATTGTCATCTCCTAGATTTGTACGAATTGTTAAGTTATGTTATGTTTTTACGAGGAACCATGGCTAAGCATTGTATTGTTGCAGATGTTTCAGTGTTTTGATATCTGATTCGATTTTGTTTCTTATAGTTTAGCTATAAACTAAACCGTTCTTCTTTAACTTGGTTTGTTTATATACTGTTCCACAGCTGGTGTGGTGGTAAACGTGGCAGTCCAATGAAGGAATTTAAGGAGGGAGATGAGCTATATGGGAACATAAATAAGACAGCTTTGGAAAGGCCTACACAGTTTGGCTCCTTCGCCGAGTACACCACAGCAGAAAAATGTTATTTGAAAAAAGTTATTTGCATTGAAACCAAAAAATTTGGATTTTGTTCAGGATGCTGGCCTTCCTCTTGCTTCTGAGACAACCTATGAGGTCTAGAGAACCGGGTTCTCTGCTGGTAAAATATTTCTTGTTTTGCATGGTTCTGGTGGTGTTAAGAGGCTTGGTGATTCAGGTAAACCTTTTGATTAGAATATTTACTGGCTTATGCTATGTGATCATAGTTGAAATGAAAAAACTCCTGAACAATTGAGAAATAGCTCATTTGCAGCTAATAAATATGAGAGATTACATTTAAATGCCTTTCATTTCTGTTAGTGCAATACCCTGATGATGTCCTATTTCAATATGCGTGTGCTCTAAATATAGGATTGTACAGTCATTTTTATCCATGATAATGTCACCATATTATTCTCTCGTGGTCGTGGATAAGTTCATTAATAATTCAATGCTATTTACGTTGCTACATATTAATTTCTAAGATGGGTTCGGGTTTATTTTGTTTAGTTCATGTATGAACCTCCCCTATCTGAGGTAGTTAGTTATTAGAAGTTTTCTCTTTCATGCTTTACCTGTCCCTGGCTTCTCTTCACTCATCCTAGAATCTCTTGCTCCTTATCATTATTGAACACCGTAGGCGGGAAGTTAGAGTTTGAAGGCATAGCCATTGTGATGTCCAAGTCTTGCATGTAAGCATAAAAGAGGGTTGTAGCTTACTGTGATGTTGCACATCCTACCTCAGCATTCAATAAATAAGAGATGAACATATTATTTGTGTAGCTCCCAAGCATAGCTCAAGTGGTTAAACAGGTGTTGCCATAACTATGGGGCGGGCTGTTTACTCGGGCTTTGTCGGCTTGGTGTAGTTAGTAAGGCGAGGGTTGATTAATGGTCTTTGATTGGTTTCTCTGTTAATAAAAACACATATTATATGTGTAAACGGTGATGAAACCTTTAGTACACTGGACATTGAAATAAAATAGATGTTGCTTAATTTGAATGAGTGGTGAAGCATTATTACTTATCAAAACTTTTGAATGCAATATGAAAATATGTATGCTATATTTGGTATATGCTAATCAAATTATATAGTTTGTGCAGCTTGCATAACAAGTTTTTGGTGCTTCAAAAGTTTGCAGCAACTTCAGGTACCTGAAACTCGAAGCTATTTAAGAGTTCGGGTGCTTATTTGTTTATTGATTACACAAAAAAAAAAAAATTGAAGATTTACCAAAAATTTTTAATGTGATCTATGATGATATTGGTAAGATTTTTCACTAATTGCTTGTTTTTGGTGGAAAATAGCTTTATTTCCATTGGCAAGACATCCTAAAATAAGTTACTACATAAGTTTATGAGTCTGCCCCCAATTCCCACTGGTTCTTTGTTAACTACTACGGTGAGAAACCGTAAACAATAAAACAAATATGAGAAAGAAACTTATAAGTACTGTAAGTATGAAAAGAAAATAAAAAATGAAGCAGAATAATAGCTCACTTTTACAGGAAAATATTTGAAAATCAAATAAAGCACATAGAGTTGAACCAGTTGATTTCCTTGCTACCTACTACATTATTTTTTCGTTTTAATTTTGTTGATGGAATCAGTTGATTAAATATTTTCCTTTTATTTTTCAAAAGTGACCCTAGTTAGCTCCATATTGTTTGGGTCTTATTAAAGATTTTCAGATCTCATACTATAAGAAAAAAAATTATGATGTAATTTATGTTTTTATTTTATTTAGAGATTTTAATTAGATAATGGTTCTTTATAAGATAAGCATTGATAGTCTATATAAAAGGTCTAGGATTCATTGTATTATTCATTTAGACAATTATTAAATTATTCAATATAATTAAGATTTGTTCTCTTTAATCGTTAGTTGATTGTTCGTTAATCTCCTTGACCATTAATCGATCGTTTGTTCTTTTTGTCATACATTAATTTGGTCTTAGAGATTCAATTCGATCTCCATTTTCATTGTTCAAATTTAATCTTTCATAGTTCCAAGAGGTGCAAGTTCAACCCTTGTTTTGTCAGTAGTTGTTACCTTTCATCGATTCTCTTTGTCATCCTAGCACTACCAATAGTCATCGCCCCTTTGTCGGTCTTTTTTGTCATAGTCATTGGCCATCCTTTTTGCCAAAGAAACTTACATTAGTTTATAGCAAGTTAAACTTGGGAGAAAAAGTTGCAAAAACGTTATAGCACTCAAACCCATCTCAGGCAGAAATCAAATTGAACTCAAAGGTATAGTAGCAGTGCCCAAGGTGCTTTAATAAGGTATGTTTTCTTCTGCTTTGAAATTTTGATTAATGCTATTGGGAGATTAGTAAAGTGTCTTGGATTCAAATTAATATGTCATAAACATGAGTTATAGAATCCTCCCTTGAAGAATGAATACGACATTGACATAATTACTTATATTTAGCTCTGCATTTTTATTGGTGTGTGTTAAAAGTGATTGCATCTCCCATGTAAAGAAATCCCTAAGGGAGCCACAAAATAAATTTGTTCTATTTTCTAATCACCAAGCATTAGGATGTTTGAATTCTTAAAAGAAATTGAACAACATGCATACTAGGTGGATTGAATTCTTGAATGAATATTCATTTGTTTTCAAGCCTTGTTCTAAGGTAGAGCATAAAGTTGCTAATGCTCTTAGTTGATTGGATACTAGCATTCAAGTTATAAGTACTCAGGTAGTTGGTTTTGATCGTTTAAAGGATGAACATGTTAATTTGAAGAGGTAAGTAATAGTAATTGTAGAGATTATGTTAAGTTTTTGTTATTTTTGATGGTTCCTTGTTTAGGGCATCTAAGTTATGCATTCTGCTTAGTTCCCTTAGGGATTTCTTGATATAAAAGATTAGCTAGTCATTTTATGAGAGATAGGACTATTTTTCTTATCATAACAGGTTTTCTTGGCCATCAGTGAAGAAAAATGTTACCGGGATAGTGTTTCAATATCGCCCTTGTCAATTAGCCAAGACTAAGAAACATAACACTGAGTTGTACACCTTACTTCTATTCCACATTTATTTCCGAAAGATTTGAGTATGAATTTAATCCTTGGGTTGCCAAAAATTGCTCAAGGACATGATGCTATTTTTGTTGTTGTAGATAGATTTTCTAAGATGACTCACTTTATTTCATGTAATAAAACAATTGATGCTTCATATGTTGTTTTATTCTTGAGGAAAGTTGTTAATTTGCATAGTTTATCTTCTTCTATTGTGTCTAATTAGGATGTTAAATTTGTCAGTTATTTTTGGAAAATTCTTTTAAAATGGTTTGGTGCCATATTGAAATTTTCTTTTGCTTTTTACCCACAAATAAATGGTCAAAAAGAGGTTTTTAATCATAGTTTGAGTGATTTGCTTAGGTGTCTTGTTAGGGAAAAACAAGGTAATTGAGACTTAATTCTTTCTACAGCTAATTTGTTTATAATAATTCTATCAATTACTGAACTTGTAAAAGTCCTTTTGAGATTATTCACGATTATTCTCTCCGTAAACCTATGGATCTTGTTCCCCTTCACCCTAATGTTTATATATCTCAACCTGCTAAATTATTTGCTTAACCCATCCATGATTTGCATGTCAAAATTAGGCAAACAATTGCTTTAAGTAATTAAAATTATAAACTTACTATTGATGTACATAGTAGGAGTACAAAATTTAATATAGATAATTATATCATGATTCGTATTTGTTCTAAAATGTTGCTTGAGAATTCTTTAGTTTAATGCTCGAGTCATTGGCCATTTCTCTATTATTTGAAAACTTGGACTTAACGCATATTTACTTGATTTATTTGACTATATGAATATAATTCTATGTTCAATGTGGAAGACTTCATACTTTATCAAGACACTTTTGAACTTTGCAGTGTTTTTACAAGTCAGTCTATACCTAAAAACTAATTTTTCCGCAACAAAAACATGAGACTAAAACTATATTGGGTGATGAGCTTGTTGTTTCAACTTAAAGAAGATTTCGTCAATCTTAGTCAAGTGATTCAACCATCTGGATTTTGATGCTGCATAGATGTCTGAGAATGAGCTTTGTTCCTTAGATTCAAATCTTTTGGAGGATTATTTGTAATTCAACTCTCCAAAATCGAGTTTTTCTCAATCACAAGAGAATTATGTAAGTCCTATTAAAGATTTTTAGATTTCATATTATAAGACAAAATTCAAAATGTAATTATATTTTATTTAGAGACTTTAATTAGAAGATAATTCTTTTATGGGATAAGTATTCATATTTATTGTATTATTCAATCAGATAATTTTCAAATTATTCAATACAATTGAGATTTGTTTTTTCTAATCGTTAATTGATTATTTCTTTAATCGTTCGTTGATTGTAATACCCCGCCCGCTATATATTACTGTAGACTATATATATATATATATATATATATATATATATATATATATATATAGCAGTGGGTATTACTCTGACTACTTACTGAAAATATACGGAAGCTGGTTTAAACATTTGTGATAGGAAACTAAAACCCACTGTACAGTATTCTGAAATAAAACTCATGTTTATAAAATAATAATAATAATAATAATAATAATAATATCTGAAAACATAAAGATACTGTACAATCCGAATGCATGAGCAATCTAAAGCATACGAGTCACAAACATGTTATCTGTTGAAACTAAACATATATACATACATATATAACTGAAAACTCGGGTGAAAACCTTCTCAAGCCATATCCCACACACTAGCCATCTCTCGTGCACCAAGCTCAGCTCCCCGAAACACCAACCTACAAAAAGGGAAACCATGGGGGATGAGTGACAAGTCACTCAGTAAGCATCTTCTATCTCTACCTTCGGGTAGACTCTAAACTAAGCTGTCGCTACTGACTGACTGTTATCTAGGCGAACTTAACTAAGCTCCTGATAGCCTAATAGCTTCTTCTAATCCTCTGCTTTTCTTATTAATTCTTGCGTTCTGATAGGATTAGCTTAATTCTTTTATTTTCTTTATTTCTGACGTATATCGTGCAGCTTTATCTTTCTTTTATTTCTATTCTTACATGATTCTGGCCTTACTATTTATATGTTCTGCCATATCATATACTATGTATCATGGAATGCTGAAATCATGCTATTTGCCCTTGGGCCTGTTTTTCTGAAAACAAGTTTCTGAAATCTCTGTATCCGAAGATACCTATTATGCTGATCAGACTGATAAAAACAGGGATTCGATATCCTGGCCAAGTAGGCTAAACCATACCAGCGAAATGCTAGTAAGCTGAAATGTCCTACCATACTAGTCCTCGGACCAGTAAGTTGAAATCTAAACAATCTGATCGAAGTCAGAAAGCTGAAATCCCACAGATGCCCCCTCGAATTTACCCTTAATGATTGACTCGAATATCAAGCCCTGAATGTTGAAAACTTATGTAAATGGATCACTCGGTCCCTTTTCTGAAAATACTGTTTAACATGCTATGTTGAATGATACTATTCATACATGTTATCTTTTCAATTTTCTTTTCTTTCTGATTATAGTATTTCTTACTATTTTCCTGATTTTGTTCTGTTTCTGTTTTCTGTTTTTGTTCTGTTTTTTGTTTTCTGTTTCTGATTATGTTTTCTAATCGTAACCTATCACTAGATTACGCTACTTAAGTCTGGTGATGAGTCTCTTCCTTTTTCTTGTTATTGAAATTCTACTTATTCTCTTGTTTCTGCTTATTTCTTTTCTTTTTCTCATTACTTTTCTTTTCTTCTCATTTCTTTAAGGCGCACGGGCGTGCACTATCGGTGTAGCATCCCAGGTTAGAAAAGCCCTTAGGAGAAGAGTTTTGGGATTAGAAACGAGATTCAGAGAGAGATTGGGAGCCTAGTAAAGTTCAGGGGTGAGTTAGTAAGTTTTCGGAGTCTGTGTGGCTTTCGTGTGAATCCTTTCGGAAGGATTCGATCAGGTGAGTGAGCGGGAAATGAGGAATACTCATTTTCCCTTGTGTACACCCGTGCACGTGATAATATAAATATGAGAGCCGTGAGACTTAGACATTTTTCTCACCCAATCTTCAATTTAGCCAAAGTTTCTCTCTTCCATTTGCAGCTCCTAACATTAGAGAGGAGATCCAGCCTCCCGTAGCTCGCGATCAAGCTAGAGAGCCAAGAGATTAGTTCGAAAGATAGTTTTCAGAGCAATGGCGCAAGGTAAGTGTTCTTTCACTTCTTCTCGCGTTTTCCCAACATGTTTTTGTTGAACCCTTGATGTTTTGATGATGATAAAAATATGAGTAAGTTGTTAATTTGTAATAACAATATGTTTAAAGTGCTAATCAATCCCTGGCATGATGTAATTCATGACAAAGAAGGGAAGAAAATTTTATTTTTGCAGGTTTTAGGTCTCGCACGATCGTGTGCTTTAGTAGCACGACCGTGCTTGACCAAACAGGTCCTCGTGTGTCCAAAACACGGGACCGTACGCCTGACCATGCAAGGTTCTGTGATTTTCTGGAAGAAAAATCTCAGACCCGCACGGGCGTGCGTGAATGATGCACGACCGTGTGCATGCACTACACGGGCAATGCACTACTACATCAACCGTGCAGACTGATCGTGTGAAATCAAAGAACTCAAAAGTCATTGGAAGCACGACTGTGCGTAGTGGAAGCACGACCGTGTATATAACTTTTGAAGAGCACGGGAGATCAAGCCGTGCAAATGAAACCGTGCAGCTGGTCAAAGAAAAAGGAGTCAACGCACGACCGTGCACGCTCAATACGCACGACCGTGCATGATGGCAAATAAGGAGCACTACCAAAGAGCACTACCGGGATGTCGTGCAAGACTGATCGTGCAAAGGTATTAAGGCATTCATCTCACGCACGACCATGCAGAAATGGCACACGACTGTGCGCTAGCAAAAACTTACCCGTGTGCTGCTCGTGCGCTCATCGTGCAGTCAAGCCGTGCTAGCTTCTGGAATTTTTGGACAAAACTTTGAAGTATCAATGCACGACCATGCATCTAAGGAGCACGACCATGAAGGGTCGAAGCACGACCGTGTGTCAAGGACACACGACCGTGCATCATTGGCGGTAAGCTTTTAAGTCGACCGTTGGGAGTCTGAACGAGCAATAAATGCAGCATGCATGACCGTGCACTCGAGGAGCATGACCGTGCACCTGGAAAATTTATTGCAGAGCTTACTTTTTCCAACTACTTCAACGGATACAAAGCTAGCAAAACGGCTCCTTCCTATTCTAGGCAATGAATCAAGTATAAAAGGAGAGCCATTTGAACTGGAGAGGTAACTGAAACGAATTGAAAAAGCCAAGCCATCTACTTCATTCTTCAATTGCTTT
The DNA here is from genome assembly GCA_026122585.1 of Anacardium occidentale. Taxonomy (NCBI): domain Eukaryota; kingdom Viridiplantae; phylum Streptophyta; class Magnoliopsida; order Sapindales; family Anacardiaceae; genus Anacardium; species Anacardium occidentale. Next base: position 153,376 of record JAJEJH010000534.1, read on the forward strand.
GTTTCTCTCTCTAAGCTTATTCACTTACATACTTGAGAGAACTTGTACTAAACATTTGATTTTCCAGCCTATTGAGAGGCATTTACAATCAATCTCTTTATTAACACTTCATTTGTAAAAAGGGCGAAATTCCCTTGTGAGAAAAACTATTGTATCTTCGGGTATTGAAGATAGTGGAAACTTCAATCGGGTTTGATTGAAGAAGAGGACGTAGGAGGCTTGTGTTCAAAGCTCCGAACCTCTCTAAACTTGGCTGAGCAATTTCTGAACTCTCTCTCTTTATTGCTTTTATTCTGCATTGTGTGTATTACAGCTTTGATTGTGTTTATTGTTATAAAAATTTTAAATAATCCTATTCACCCCCCCTCTAATATTATTTCTCTATAACTTAAGGGTTTATCAATTGGTATCAGAGCAGGACTCTAGGAAATTAACTAAATCTAACGATTTTTAGAGTTAAAGATCTTTGTAGAGAAATGGCTAGCACATCCACCCCTGTTTTTAGTGAAGGTCAATACACTACTAGGCCACCACTATTTTGTGGTGTTAACTATACCCAATGGAAAATTAGGATGAGGCTACATATAAGATCAATAGACTATAAGCTATGGAAAATAATCGAACAAGGAGATTTTATTCCTGTAGATCCTAGAACTAGCTTACCTAAGGATGAAAATGATTACAATGATGAGGATGAAAAACTATTAAGTTTAAATGCCAAAGCTATTAACATTTTATTTTGTGCTTTGGATTCTACAGAATTCAATAGAGTATCATCATGCGAATCGGCTAAGGAGGTGTGGACTATCCTTCAAACTACTCATGAAGGAACAAGTCAAGTCAAGGAATCGAAAATTGAACTTCTTTTCAGAGAATACGAGCTATTCGAGATGAAGGGGAACGAGAACATCACGGATATGTATAAAAGGTTCTCTAACCTTGTCAATGATCTTAGAGGACTTGGGAAGAGGTTCGAAAATATGGAATTGGTAAAAAAGATTTTGAGGTCCTTGCCGGAGTCTTGGACCATGAAAGTAACCGCAATTGAGGAGTCCAAGGATTTGATAAAATTGGGAATGAATGAGCTAATTGGAAGCTTGCTCACATTTGAAATGAAACGGAAACCAAGGGAAGATGAGAGCAAGAATTCTAAGAGCATTGCTCTTAAGGCTGTAGAAGAGGAAGATGAAGAGTCCTCCATGGATGAGGAGGATGTTAGCTTGTTGGCAAGGAGATTTGGAAAATTCCTGTCAAGAAATAGAAAAATGAAAGGAAGAAGCTATTTCAAATCCAAAGGGAAAGAAAAGGAAGAAAATGAAAAAGAGGTGATTTGCTTTAAATGCAAAAAGCCTGGACACATAAGGCAAGACTGTCCAATGCTGAAGAAGAAGAAAAAGGAAAATGGTGAGAAAAGATTTAAGAAGAAAGCATTGGCTACCACTTGGAGTGGTAGTGACGATTCAAGCGACGAAAGTGATGAAGAGGAAAGAGCAAATCTGTGTTTCATGGCCAAGAGTGATTCAGAAGATGATGAGGTATGCGAATCTAATTCATTTTCTTTTAATGAGTTACAAGATGCATTTGATTCCTTGTTGCTAGAATTTAAGAATGTTAGCTCTAGGAACAAACTGTTGAAGAAAGAAATGAATTGTGTAAAGCTAAGCTTAGAAAAAACTGAGAATGAATGTAAAAAGGCTTTGGAAAAAAAAACAAATGTTGAAAACAATCTGAATTTACTTAAGAAAGAAAATGAAGAGTTAAAAGCTAATTTAGGTAAATCAAATAGAATTCTGGAAAATTTTAAAATAGGAACTAAAAGGTTAGATGAGATGCTTGCATCTCAAAGAAGTTGGCTAAATAAAGAAGGTTTAGGATATAATGGAAGTAATCCATTTATAAACAACCATAAGATTCTAAAAAGGCCTAAATCAATTGAACTAAAGTGTAAGTATCGCTCTTTCCATGGACATACTATTAGAAAATGTCCAATTAGGAATGACAAACCTTATAGAATTAAGAAGGTTTGGGTTCCTAAAAGGACAACCAAAACTAACCTTCCTGGACCCAAAACCATTTGGGTACCAAAAAAGACTTAAATGTATGTCTTGTGTAGGTATGCTTGGAGGTGAAGAGAAAGAAATCAAGCAAGTGGTACTTGGACAGTGGATGTTCAAGACACATGACCGGAAACAAGGATCTCTTCACATCATTGAAAGAAAAAGATGGAGGCAATGTCAACTTTGGAGACAATTCAAAGGGAAAAGTTGTTGGAATTGGCTCCATAGGTAACTCTTCACTTTGTATTAATGATGTTTTATATATTGAAGGCCTTAAACATAATTTACTAAGTATTAGTCAATTATGTGATAAGGGTTTCAAAGTTTGTTTTCATGCCTTATGTTGTGAGATTATTGACATAAACACTAATAGTATTGCATTCATAGGACATAGACATTCAAATGTGTATGTCATTGACTTGCATAGTATTGCATCTAATGATTTATGTCTCATGTCAACCAAGAAGGAAGACATGTGGCTATGGCATAGGAGATTAGGACATGCAAGCATTGATGTTTTAGAAAAATTGTCTAAAAAGGATTTGGTCAAAGGTTTGCCAAAACTTATTTTTAAGAAGGATGAAATTTGTGATGCATGTGCTTTAGGAAAACAAACAAGAACATCTTTTAAAAGCAAAAATGTTGTTTCTACATCAAGACCACTTCAACTATTGCATATGGATTTATGTGGACCTTCTAGAACTTTGAGTTTAGGAGGAAAACGGTACTGTTTTGTAATAGTTGATGATTTTTCAAGATTTACATGGGTTTTGTTGCTTGCTCACAAAGATGAAGCATTTAAAATGTTTGTGCCATTCATTAGGAAATTGCAAAACCAAGTAGATTATGCAATTACTTGCATTAGAAGTGACCATGGAAAGGAATTTGAAAATTCAGATTTTGAAACATATTGTGATGAGCATGGCATTGAACATAATTTCTCAGCCCCTAGGATACCTCAACAAAATAGAGTTGTTGAGAGAAGAAATAGAACTCTTGTAGAAATGGCTAGGACAATGTTATGTGAAAATGATTTACCAAAATCTTTTTGGAGTGAAGCCATAAATACCTCTTGCTACATAATCAATAGAGTCATGATTAGGCCAATCCTTAAGAAAACTCCTTATGAGTTGTTTAAAGGGAAAAAGCCTAATATTGCATATTTTCATCCCTTTGGTTGTAAATGCTTTGTTCTCAACAATGGAAAGGATAACTTAGGAAAATTCGATGCTAAATCGGATGAAGCGATTTTCCTATGATATTCTTCCACCTCCAAAGCGTATAGAGTCTTCAACAAAAGGACACTTGCTGTTGAAGAATCTATACATGTGTTATTTGATGAATTTTCTTCTAAGTGTGTAGATAAATCTCATGATGATGAAGTGGTGGAGCTCATGGAAGACCTCAAACTAAAGGATGACTCCACTCCTAAAGAAGAAGAAAATCAAATTGTGGAAGCACCCCAAGATGACATGCTTGTGCAGCCACAAGAAGTGCAAAAAGAGACTTCCTTCCCAAGGGTAAAAGATGAGGTTAAAGAAGGAAGGATCATTGGTGACCCAACCCAAGGAGTAAGGACAAGAGCTTCAATCAAGAACACTTGTGAATTTGTGGCATTCTTGTCACAAATGGAGCCCAAGAAGGTAGATGAAGCCTTGAAGGATGAGAGTTGGGTGTTGGCCATGCAAGAGGAGTTGAACCAATTTGAGAGGAACCATGTATGAGAGCTAGTTTCTAGGCCAACGGATCATCCCACCATCGGTACAAAATGGGTATACCGAAACAAGGTGGATGAATCCGGAATTGTTACAAGAAACAAGGCAAGACTAGTTGTCCAAGGCTACTCTCAAGAGGAAGGTATCGATTTCGATGAAACCTATGCCCCCGTAGCTAGATTAGAGGCAATTAGGATATTGATTGCTTATGCATGCCATTTAAATTTTAAACTTTTTCAAATGGATGTCAAAAGTGCTTTTCTAAATGGTTTTATTCAAGAGGAGGTGTATGTAGAACAACCTCCCAGTTTTGAAAATCCAAGTTTTCCAAACCATGTTTTTAAACTAAGAAAAGCTCTTTACGGTTTGAAACAAGCTCCAAGAGCTTGGTATGAAAGATTGAGCACATTTTTGATTGAAAATGGTTTTTCAAAAGGAAAGGTGGATACCACATTATTTATAAAGAAATATAAGCATGACATTTTAATTGCTCAAATCTATGTAGATGATATCATCTTTGGTGCTACTAATGAATCTCTATGTAGAGATTTTTCTAAGATGATGCAGGGGGAGTTTGAGATGAGTATGATGGGAGAGCTAAACTACTTCCTTGGGCTGCAAATCAAACAAATGAAGGAAGACACATTGCTCACTCAATCAAAATATACTCAAGACCTCATCAAAAGGTTCAACATGCATGAGGCCAAGGAGCAACCCACACAGATGAGCACTTCAACAAAGATTGATAAAGATGAGGGAGGTAAAAATGTTGACACAAAGTTATATAGAAGCATGATAGGTGCATTATTATATTTGACTGCATCTAGACCGGACATATTGTTTAGTGTATGCATGTGTGCACGTTTTCAAGCAAATCTTAAGGAATCACATTTGAATGCAGTAAAACGAATCTTGAGATATCTTAAGGGGACACCGAATGTTGGATTGTGGTACCCTAAGAACTCAACTTTCGAATTACGTGCCTTTTCAGATGCTGATTTCAGAGGCTGCAAAATTGATAGGAAAAGCACTAGTGGAACATGTCAATTCTTAGGAAACATGTTAGTTTCATGGTTTTCTAAAAAGCAAAATTCAGTTGCTACTTCTACTACGGAAGCCGAATATGTTTCCGCGGCTAGTTGTTGTGCCCAAATTCTTTGGATGAAACAACAACTTTCTGATTTTGGTTTCAAAATAATAAAAACTCCCATATTTTGTGATAATACTAGTGCAATTCAACTTTCGAAAAATCCCATTTTGCATTCTAGGACAAAGCATATAGATATTAGACATCATTTCTTGCGTAATCATGTGAGCAAAGGAGATATTGTGCTTGAATTTGTTGACACTAACCACCAGCTAGCTGACATCTTTACCAAGCCTCTGGACAAGGAAAGATTTGCCTACATAAGGAGGGAGCTTGGAATGATTGATGCAAGCCAAGTAAGTGTCTAAAAATTCTACCTTTTTAATGCTTACATGATGAGTTGATTGATTGCTTGATGTTTTGACTAAATATCTGAATATGCATGAATGATAATGAAACTGCTATTGATTGGCTATATGCAAATGGTTGAATGGAATTTGATGTATGCAAACATTTAGATATATATGCTTGCATGAGTATGTTTTGGCATGTGAATTCGAGTCGAATCGATGCAACTCTTTAGTTGACATCATCCGGAAACTGAATTCAAATAATAAAACCTCATTGAATCAAAATATCCAAGTTTTCATGACTTATGGTGTTTTGAAGTGTGTTTTGAAAAATCTGCAGTTTTCTGAAAATAATGCAGGTCTGTGTGATTTTGGTCACACACGACCGTGTGTTCCAAGCATGCACGGGCGTGCTTCTGCATGAACACACGACCGTGTGTCCCATGATACACGACCGTGCGTTTTTCGCTTTAAATTCGCGCTTACCTGCACGCGCATTATCCAAACGCACACGATCATGCATTTTAAAAACAAATTTTTTTGAAATTTTGCGAACACACGACCGTGCAACTATCGTGTGCACGATCGTGCTGATTTGGGAAAACACGATCGTGCGTAAATAAACACGGTCGTGCGCTCGCATCTATATAACGAAAACTGTTCATTTTCTTCATTTTCACGAAAATTCTCAAACCCTAGCCGCGATTTCTCTCAATTCTCTCTCGATTTTTCGTCCAAATCTCTCATTTTTCTTGCTTCCATTTGCTTTCAAACTTGTTTTTACAAGTTTCTCTTCACTTTTCTCATCATTTGAGATCATTTTTCATCCAAAACTCAACCCAAATCTCCATTTTCAATTATTTCCATTACCCAAATCTAAAATGCCTCCACGGATGAAATTGCCAACACGTTCCGGGCCTTCCAGGAGTTCCTCAAGGGCTGAAAATCCATTTGGAATTGTGTGTTCCAATCGGGCACAAAAGGTACTTTTTTCGAAACTCATGAAAAAGCCAATTTATGTTGGACGTTGTTTGGATAAACGGATTTTGCGCGAAATTGGTGTTTTAGATGAGATAATGGGTTTAGTCAATTCATCTAGGTTGAATGGAATCTTTTTCATGCGAATTGATGCGTTCAAAAATTGAGTTTACGAATTTTATAGTTCCCTGTCAATTCCGAAGGACGTACGGGGAAATATTACTGATTTTACTATGTGGTTTCGGTTGGCAAATTCGGACTGGACGATGCCAGCCGAACAGTTGGGTGAGTGGTTGGGTTGCAATTCAGAGGGTATACTGGATTTTTCGCATGATCTGAGCTCTCAGGCTGTGTGGGGATCCCTCGGCGGTTCCGGATTCTATGAAGCGCAAAAGGCGAAGGCCTCCTCCCTGGTCAATCCGGCCATGCGAATCTTCCATCGCATGGTCACATATACATTAAACGCCCGCACGAACACTAATGGTAATGTAAGTGTTCGTGACATGGCAGTAATGGAAGCTGCCATGAATGGACGTCAACTGGATTCGGCAAGGTGGCTTATCAGCAAGTTGAGCGATATCCAGTCACTCAGCGATAAGGAAAAGGTCCCGATTGATTTTGGCATGCTTATTACTTTCATCGCTGAAAAATTGGGTATTTCAGTTGAAGGCTACGGAGAGTTTCGGCTTGGTTTCGACGAGTCTCATATGCTTAATGCCGATGCTCTGTTTCGGATGAGAGTGATTGAGAAAGATGGCAATGATGGATGGAGATTGCCTGCGGCTGTTGGAGATTATGAGCCATCCGCCGACCCATCTGCCATGCCTTCAGTGGCTGAAACCAGTGTCCAGAGAGGGAGACGAGCTCGCCCCGAAGCTGGTCCTGAGGTTCAGTCAACATCCGAGCTTCAAGTGTTAATTGAGCTGACCAAGCAAGTTGATGCAAACATGGTTCAGCTTGCCCATAATTTTCAAGCCTTTCAGGAGAGTACAGAATCTCGCTTGACCCGGATTGAGTCCAGCCTTGCTTCTCTTATTAACATGACGGATCTTTCACCTCAGCCACCACCTCAACCTTGAACCAATTTTTACATTTGCATTTGCATGATTTTGTTACCAAACCTTATCATTGAGGAACATATTTTTTTTATCTTGTTATCATTTTCTGGATTTGGCTTAACTTAGTATTATATTTCAACTTATATTAATCTTTTGAATTTTCTTGATGTTTTGGAATATGTCATTTGCTATTGATTGGATGATATTGCTATTGCTTGGTTGATTGTTTGATGACGGGTAGTTGAATGATGGATTGATATTGGAAGTGATTTTTTTTTTTTTGATGCCTTGTTTTGGGAAATATTGCTAAAACAAAGGAAACCATGTCAAATTTTTTTTGATTTATGGCAAAAAAGGGGGAGAAAGAATGAAATGATTAGCATGTTAAAAATTGATACTTGATATAAATTTATATTGGTAATTAAGGCTCAAACTAAGGGGGAGTGCTTAAAGTGAGGGGGAGCATGTTTTATCCTTAGTTTAAAACTCAATTTTAACATTTTCAACATATTTTTGTCATCAATCAAAAAGGGGGAGATTGTTGAACCCTTGATGTTTTGATGATGATAAAAATATGATTAAGTTGTTAATTTGTAATAACAATATGTTTAAAGTGCTAATCAATCCCTGGCATGATGTAATTCATGACAAAGAAGGGAAGAAAATTTTATTTTTGCAGGTTTTAGGTCTCGCACGACCGTGTGCTTTAGTAGCACGACCGTGCTTGACCAAACGGGTCCTCGTGTGTCCAAAACA